>CM032816.1:1976207-2391009 GCA_019155185.1 Beaufortia kweichowensis | reverse complement strand
TTTAACATTGCGTAACTTACATTGTATTAACATCTCTATTGATTATTAATGTTATGGAATGACTCATGATTTGTTATGGAATGACTCATGATGTAACTTTTACTCGCTGTTACACGTTGCAAACAGTGACAATAAATTTAATTCTCTTAGTAAATCTTTGGATGTTTTAGTCGTTAAATATTAGGACTTTGCATCCCTCTTCATGCTTTCAGGATTGAGAATATAAAAGTCAGATATGAGAGCAAAACACAGAAAACAGTGGGAATTTTTATTAAAATACAGATTTGACATGATCATTAAGTAGCGAACTAGATCATCACTGAATCAACTGTAGAGTTTAGTGTAATATTATATCTTTCATCTTAACACTTAATTCACAGCATTAGAATTAATCTAATTTAATGTGTATATTTCTAGTGTGTATGTGCCACCGTGTTCTGCCACCGTAACAGAACACAAGACCTAACCGAAAGAAGAAAGAAGATGACGACCCTTCTTGGCATGGACCGCAACCTAGCCGCCCGCGCTAAAACCATCCTCTACGATGGCCAGGAGGAGAAACCCGTCGAGGCCTACGTCCTGTCCTCCGTGGTTTTTGGTAGGCTGTCGTGGCTGCCTGAGGACAGCCTTAGGCAACTGTTTCTCTTGGGCCTCAATGATGAGACATGGGTGAAGTTGTCTGGATGGGGGCCAAAGGGAGACCTGGAGGAGAGCATGGATTGGGTGCTGAAGAGTTGTGGGTGCCGTCCCCTCCGCACTCTAATCCAGATGACCATCGCTGCCCAGAAGGGATCCAGGCTCCGCCCCTGAGACTCCAGGCTCCGCCCATGAGACTACAGGCTCCACCTCCCTTGCCTCCACTGTGTCCTATCCTCACACAACCTCCACCGGGCTCCCTCGTCCCTCCGGCCTCGCCTTGGTCGGGCATCGACCTTCCCTCTCCCTTGGCCTCCCCTTCTCCACCTTCGGCTCGGCGGTACGTCCCGCTGGCTCAGTCAGGCTCCGCCCTCCCTCCGGCTCCTCCTTCGTCCTCGGTCCCTCCACTGTCGCCGCGCTCTGCCGGATCCACAGCTCCACCTCGGTCGGCAGAGCTGTCGGCTCTGCCTCAGCCCTCCGGGAACTCCGAGTCACCCTGGCTCTGCGGCTCTCCATCTCCCCCCGGGGATCCCACGTCCCCGGTTTCGGCTCTGGCGGTCGGCCCCCTGGTTCCGTCACTCCCTCCACCATGGCTCCTCCCTCCATTGTCTCCACCTTGGCCAGATGGATTAACCGCCCTCGCCACCTCCTTCGCCACCTCCTTCTCCACCTCCTTCTCCACCTCCAGGACCCCCACCCTCCCTCCTCTGTTGGTCCTTCTGCGGCGCGAGGACGCGCCTTCCGGGAGGGGGGTACTGTCACAACTCCACTCACCTGTTCTACATCACTCATTATTGGTTCATCACCTTCACCTGGCACATTCATCAATGGACTATTATTTAAACCCTGTGTTTTCCTTTGTTCTTTGTTTTGTGTTAAAGTTATGTTAAGTTTGTATCGTTGATGTTATTCCTGATTCTAAGTAAAGTTCCTTCCATTGCATTCCTGTCTCCGTGTTTCCTGTGGTCACGGTACACGCCACCGTAACAGTATGAAGTATAAATGTATGAAGATGTGTTTGTGATGTGTTTATAGTGCAGTTACTGAAGCGTTCAGAGGTTTTTGTACAGTCGCTCTATTAGTTTGTATCACTGTGGTACACATTCGGCAGCGGCACCAGACTGGATGTTGGCAGTAAGTAAACATGAATAATTTCATTGCAATAGTTGTTTAAAAATATATATTTTTTGTATAATTCACTAGAAGAGATTACAGCATCTGTGTTTTAGTTTATTTTGTCTGCTACAGCGATTAAATGTTTTGACAGTAAGTTCTGTCTTTTTTTGTGATTTCAATTCAAACTTGATCACTGTTAAGAAATTACACATCAATTATTTTTTTATATAATTTTTTATATAATTATTCAATTATTATTTTTATTTTAGTGTGTAATAAGATTTTAACTTATTTTAACTTAACTAAATTATATGCCGTAAGTGATGATGTCATTGTATTATTGTAAATCATAATATGATATTGAAAATGTATGGAGCGTAAAATGAAACATAAACTGTGTTATTGTGTTGAATTGTATAAATATTTAATTATTTTCTAAACTGTGAGTAAGACATTTTATAGGGGTTTTAATATTATGTTTTTATTTCGTTTCTCTGTATTTGTCACAATGTATTGCACATTACGTTATAAAGTTTTAACACAATGATGGGAGACTTGATGATGTTACTAAACATCTGATGTATGATTAAAAATGTGTAAAATATTGTATTTTCTAAATACTATTTAAATGACAGTAAAGCTGTAGAAATATATTTTGTTGATTCTCATGATTAACATGAATGAAAAGATAGCAAAATGACTGAGCTTTAAATTCCTAATAAAAGTCCTAAACTTGTATTATTTATTTAATATTTAAAATGGAGAAATTAACTTCTTTGGGGTTTGTTTGGAGTTACTGACTATTTTGTGTGATTGTCAGGTAACACTCGTCCTAAAGTGAGCGTCCTGCCGCCCTCCAGTGAAGAGATTTCCACAAAGAAAACAGCAACACTGATGTGTGTGGCCAACAAGGGCTTCCCGTCAGACTGGACACTGAGCTGGAAGGTGGGCCGGGGATCAGCAGCCCAGGTCTCAGGACAGCAGTGTCGGGCTCCTGGAGAAGGACGGTCTGTATAGCTGGAGCAGCAGTCTGACTCTCTCTGAGCAGAAGTGGAGCTCAGTGACCTCAGTGACCTGTGAGGTCACACACAAAGACCAGAGTGATCCAGTCACTGGACAATTGATCAGAGATCAGTGTTCACAGTAGATCCACTCACTCTCTCCTCTCACTTCTGTTCTGCATGTCTCACTCATGTCTCGCATGAAGAATAACTGTGTGTTTCTCTACATGTATTCTCCACACTGAGCTTTTTTCTCATCTCTCATCTGAAATCTGCTCTGATTTTCACACCAGTGTATTTCTGCTTTAATCATTCACTGTTGGTTGTGTTTTATCAAAATTCAAGAAATAAAATAATATTTCATCTTTATATCTGACTTATTTTGTCTTTTTTTAATTTTAACGTGTTGAACATCAGCTTATACTTTATAAATAAACATCACTCAAGGGACCATGAAAACACCTGCAGATGAAACAAATTATCAAAAAAAAAAAAAAAAACGAATTGGGTAAATTATTCCATTATAAAATGATTAAAAGATTATAAACTGTATGAAATGAGGCTGAGCGTTCTCAGTTCTGTGTATCTGTGTTACTAGCAGCTGTTAATTGTTGTTAATGATTATGTCTGATGTTTCTCTGTGTGAGTTTTATCAGTATTTTAAATATTTGGAATTTAATTGTGGTACAATAATAATTAAAATTATACTAAAAAAATGCATACAGACTTTTACAGCAGTCAAAAGTACATTTGAATTGTTTTGTTTTTTTTGCATTTGTGTCAAACAGCAAATTAATCAATTTCAGCCAACAGAGAAAAGGGAATGTCTTGTGATGTGACTTTCAACAGTTTTATGGTTGTGAAAAGGTTCATGTAGCAGTAAATGTAAAATCCAGCTGTTGTGATGTGCACGGTCTCTGGATATGCTGATCTATTCTAAAAGTCTTTCAATCCTGCCAATGCAAATGTGATTTTCAACCCAAACTCCCAGTATCATTGTTTAATTGGTTAAATCATCTGAACTGGAACTGACAAGTTTCACTTCTTGGGTGTTGGTGTTTTTGCATTTTGTCACCAAGGTTCAGAAATGCATATGAAATGCATATTATGTTTTTGTAGCATCAGCCTTTATTTTATATTAAATAATTTACCAATTACTTTGTGATATTTTATGGAAATACATGTACCATGCAAAAATAACATAATATTTACCATTATATTATCTAACTTTTTCCATAATTTCCTAAATAAATATAACGGTCTGATTACAAACCCACAGATAATTATGTTATTATCATTTTTATTATACAAAATAATGCAATAATACAGTTTTTCCTATACATTTCACTTTTTTTATTTTACCTATGTCTCTATCATCTGTACTAATATGCATTTACTGCAAAGCTGTTTTGTAAATACAATGTAAATAAAGCCCTACAAAAATGCATTCAAATAAATAATTAAGTAAAAACTATTAAGTACAATCAAATACAATTTTGGTTCACGGCTTCAATGCTTTCTGAAAGTAATCCTCTGTCTCCATCTAGTGCTCAAGAAACTATAAAACACATCTGAAATGATTTAACAAATGCATGAATTACTAACAAAACTAAAGCATGATAAATATAGTGTAGAATACTCGGGAGCAGTTTTCATGATGGAACAGTCATGAAAAACATGCACATTACTGCATAAGATGATGTCCCACAAAACAATTAAATTATACTAAAACAAACATTACTTTAACTTTAAAATCGACAAGTTAAAAGTAAATTTTACAAACATATTTTTTAATTATATAGTGATACTCGAAACATCTGACTATGAGAAAGGATTCTTATTATTGTGTTTTGAAAGCTGAACACTTCGACTTTGTAGAGCTGTGTGTCTGGAACATCTATAAAACAACCTGGAACCTTAAATGTCCTATCGCACATATTTTGTTTTACATGTACATTTTTATATTGGTCAGACACTTTTATCCAAAGCAACGTACATTGCACTATACTATACTTTTTTCCCGAGCAATGCAATATCCCGATCGAAACTTGGCGTTGTTAGCGCCATGCTAACCGCTGAGCTAGAGGAAAGCATTCCGATATTTGTCCTGGTATGAAAATAGCGCAGAAAATGCATGTTTGTAAAAAGTAATAATGTATTTTTATCTCTGTTAGCATAAATAGGCTACAGCTGTACTGGATGTGGAAAGCAGGTTGGCCTACGAAATCCATTGTGAGTGTTGAAGCTAACTTCTGCTTGGAAAAACTACAAAGATTTTTCTTAAGACAATTTTCTCCGGTTGACTTAATCTCTGACTGCTGGTCTTCATTCAATCATAACTGGTATATCGTCCTTAACTGTATTTCTCACTGGTGCCGCTAGAGGGCGCCAGGAAGGCTGCAAAATAATTCTGGACTTTTTTATTTTATTTTACCTGTGTACCGATAAACAAACTATTAACGTTCGGTATTATACTATTTTAATATAACCTAACGTTAAGTGTTATTTACTTTTTGTTACTTTTCTCCAAAACAAACATTTCTGATCACTTTTTTTAGCATAACACTGTTTCTGTCAAAACTGTTTAACATTAAACAGTATTAACGTTTCATCATACCAACCAGCAAAATTTATGTTCCAGCAATGTATTATTTAATGGGTTTAATAAATTTTTTAAAAAATTTTAGATTGTATTGTCATGAATGTTCTTTGGGTGGGCCGCAAAAGTGATGCACACTACTGTTTTGTTTTAATGACCACTTTTCAGCTTTTGAGAAATGTTAGATAAAAGTAGTGATCTTTTTTTAATTCGTCAAAACATGTTATTTTGGTTATTATAAGTAAAGGTTTGATTAAGTTGGAGCTTGTGTGTCTGCTTATTGCATGAATATATTTGGTCTGAGAGCTCCCTGGTGGAGTCTAGTGCAGTGATGTTATTTAAAGTCGTTTATTTTGTTCAATCCATTGGTTCATTACAATGCAGTAAATATAGTACTGTTGTGATATTTTTATGCATGTCAGGGTAGGTCATGTGTCTAAACTAGAAAAACCAGTTAGGTCACAACTAACGTCCCTTAAACTGAAAGTTTGAAAGTGTCACGAAGATGAAAATATGATATGTAACACAGAGGAAAATCTGTAAGTGTTTTATATTTATTTTACTAATATAAAATACAAATTGGTAGGTGGTGTGATGTAATACACATCTAGAAAGTGAAGCAACCACTTCAACAAAATACATCACGGTGGGGAATAGACTGTACATACAACTTCTAGAAAGCCATGACATGTTTGTGTTTTCAGATTTGAAAAGCGTAATTTGTAACATGAATCTTGCTTCAAGTCATGAAGAGTCCAAACAGCTCTGGTAATACTGTTGACTTTCTCACTCTTTCCATACTTGACAGTAGAAACAGTATAAAATAATGCATTCCTTATAAGTAATGGACTTATGTGTAATGTAAAATATCAAATTAAGATTTTAGGCTGTTGGCTGGAGATTGTGTTCTTGTGGATAAGCTTGTGTATCTTATTATTTGAGCAAATCAGCAGTTCTTAATGCTCTCAATCTCACTGTTTTCTTAATCATTATTGTACTGAAGTCCAACAGAGCAGAAGAGATCCGATTCACCAGATCCCAGCTGTCTCTCCTTTCAAAGTGATCAGTCTATGGACAATATAATACATTTCAAAGATGGTCACAGGTGAATAATTTGATCATTCAGACATTTCACAGACTCTTTTTATTGTGGCTTTGCGTATAGATGATATAGTAAGATAGATTTAAGAACAAATATTTTTACACACCATCTTTTATTTGAAGCTATCATTGTTGCAGATAGAAATGTATAACCGATTCCAGATTTTACAGTATTCTGAAATATTTATTTTGCATATGGTCAGTAATGTCCTGCGGGAGCCGCTGAAGAAAGTGGAAAGAATTACAGACAACTGGGAATGCAAGACAGGAGTCCAAACGTAAGACCACGTTCAAACAAGGTTGCCAGATCTGCATAAAAACAAGCCCAATGGCCAGTCAAAACCATTAAACCCCAGAGACTCATTCCAAACACAAGTTCACAATTTGACAATCTCATAGCTAAACTGTGTACTAATCATAAACAGAGTCTGTTTTCATAAATAAAGTTTAGATTGGCAACTGATGAATAAAAAAGACTTGGCAACAAAAACAACAGTAGGTTTGGAGATATTTTTCTAATAGTGTGATTATCCTTTTTATTTTACAGACTACACGCAATAGCTACAGAAAGAGAAAAAAATGAACACTTCAAATACAACTTAACCAAGAAGTTTCAGTGTTTGTATGAGGGAACATCTTTGCAGGGAAACCCAACACTGCTGAATGAGATCTACACAGAGCTCTACATCACAGAGAGTGAAAGCAGAGAGATCAGTAATGAACATGAGGTGAGACAGATTGAGACACAATCCAGGAGAACGGCAACAGAGGACACAACAATCAAATGCAATGACATCTTTAAACCTTTACCTGAACAAGACAAACCCATCAGAAGTGTGCTGACAAAGGGAGTGGCTGGCATTGGAAAAACAGTCTCTGTGCAGAAGTTCATTCTGGATTGGGCTGAAGGGAAGGAAAATCAGGACGTCCACCTCATATTTCCCCTTCCATTCAGAGAGCTCAATCTGATGAAGGACAAAACGCTCAGTCTTTTAGATCTTCTTCATGTCTTCTTTACCGAAACGAAACAAATGGATCTATCCAGTGAAAAATGTAAGGTTGTCTTCATTTTTGATGGTTTGGATGAGTGTCGTGTGTCTCTGGATTTTCACAGCAGTGTGAGGTTGTGTGACGTAAGTGAATCAGTCTCAGTCGACGTATTGCTGACAAACCTCATCAAGGGGAATCTGCTTCCTTCTGCTCTCATCTGGATCACCTCCAGACCAGCAGCAGCCGATCTCATCCCCTCCGAGTGTGTTGATCGGGTCACTGAGGTACGAGGATTCAATGATCCACAAAAGGAGGAATATTTCAGAAAGAGGATCAGTGATGAGAGTCTGTCCAACAGAATCATCTCTCACCTGAAGTTATCCAGGAGTCTCTACATCATGTGTCACATCCCAGTCTTCTGCTGGATTTCAGTCACTGTTCTAGAGAGAATGTTGAGTAAAACAAAGACTGAAGAGATCCCCAAGACTCTCACTCAAATGTACACACACTTCCTGATCATTCAGACAAACATCAAACATCAGAAGGACTATGAGAAGAAAGTGAAGGATGAAAATGCAATCATCAAACTGGGCAGACTGGCTTTTGAGCAGCTTGTGAAAGGCAATCTGATCTTCTATGAGGAGGACCTGAGAGAGTGTGACATTGATGTAGCAGAAGCATCAGTGTATTCAGGATTGTGCACTCAGATCTTCAGAGAGGAGTTTGGCTTATATCAGGGGAAAGTCTACAGCTTTGTTCATCTGAGCATTCAGGAGCATCTAGCAGCACTTTATGCACATCTCACCTTCAAAAGCAATAACACAAATGTATTTGATCACGCTGCCAAACCACGTCTGTTTTCTAACTTTATAAACATTTTGAAAAGTAATTCGCCCAAGCAGGTTTCATTATTCGAGTTGCACCAGAGAGCTGTGGATGAGGCTCTACAGAATGAGAAAGGACATCTAGACCTTTTCTTGCGTTTCCTCCTGGGTCTCTCATTGGAGTCTAACCAGACTCTTCTACAAAGCGTCATGGCACAAACAGGAGGCATCTGCCACAACAATGAGAAAACAGTTCAGTACATCAAACAGAAGATCAGGAAAAACATCTCTTCTGAAAAATCTATCGTTCTGTTTCACTGTTTGAATGAACTGGGAGATTATTCACTAAATGAAGAGATCCAAAATTTCCTAAAATCAGGAAGAATCAAACAAACCAAACTGTCCTCATCACAGTGGTCAGCTGTAGCTTTCATGTTACTGACCTCAGAACAGAAGATGGATGAGTTTAAAATGAATGAACTCGTTGGAAGAGGAAATGTAGCTGACGAAGTTCTTCCGAAGCTGCTGCCTGTGATTAAAGAGTCCAGATCAGTCGAGTAAGTAAACCTCTGGACACAAACGGACAAGACTGAAACAATGTCTGTCTGGAGTCTCAATTACTGTTTTGTGAATAAAGTTCTGTTTTTGTATACTGCAGGTTGAGTTATTGTGGTGTCACAGATAAAGGCTGTGCTGCTCTGGCTTCAGCTCTGACATCAAACCCAAAGCAAATTCAAGAACTAGATTTGTCTGGAAACAAACTAGGAGACTCAGGAGTAAAGGTGCTCTCTGCTGAACTGGAGAATCCAAACTGTAAACTGGAGATACTGTGGTAAGCCTTTCCACTAATATGTAATGAGTACAGGAAACTGAGTTCAAACTTTTGTGAACATAGGTAGTTGACAAATAAATATGTGTGTAATGCACCGTCACTCAGGCTGGGATCCATTAGCAAGCTTTATTCCAAAAGAGTAGTCGTACAGGCAGGGTAAACAGGGGCAGACAGGAATAGTAGAGGCAGGCAAAATCGTAGTCAAATAACAGGCAAAGGGTCAGGGCAGGCAGAAAACAATCACAGAGCGTAAAACCAGGCGAAGGTCAGAGACAGGCAGCAAAGGATCAAAACAAAACACAGCAGGGTCAGCAACAGGTAGTCCAATACAATAATCAAAGCTCAGAAATGTTCACCGGGGCAAAACAACACTTCGCGGAGAGTGAGTGTGTGTAGCAGTCTTTTATAGTCCGGGTAATGCGGTTCAGCTGCGGATGTAATCAGTCCAAGGTACGGTGCTCATGGGAAATGTAGTGTGAGTGTTAGTATTCGGGTGATGGTTCCCTCCGATGGCCAGAGGAGGGAGCCACAGAGTTCGTTTCTGTGACAGAGCCCCCCCCCGCGAGCGCCTCCTGGCGCGAGGAGGTTACTCGGTAAGCCTCCTCGACCTCCACGATAATGGGCGGGGGACCCTGACCACTGGACGCCTCCTCTGCCTCCTCGTGGGGGCCATCGGCGGGTTTGAGCAGGGAAACATGAAATGTAGGGGAAATGCGATAATGGTTAGGTAAAGCTAAGCGAAATGAGACAGGTGTAATTTGACGTGTAATTTGAAATGGGCCAACGTACCTTGGGCTTAACTTCTTGCATGGGAGTCTGAGGCGTAGATCTCGTGTGGATAACCAAACCCATTGTCCTGGCTGATACGTGGGACCCGGGCGACGGTGGCGATCTGCTTGTTCGCTCAGGCGACGGACTGCATGTTGCAGGTGGGTATGAGCTCTGTTCCATGTGTCTTCACTCCGATTCATCCAGTCGTTAACCGCAGGTACATTCGTGGGATCGCCGGACCAGGGGAACAATGGTGGTTGGAAACCCAGGACGCATTGGAATGGGGTAAGTCCAGTTGCAGGCTTGCGGAGGGAATTTTGGGCGTATTCAGCCCACATGAGGTAACGAGCCCAGTCATCTTGGTTACGGTTACAATAGGATCAAAGGAAGCGTGTGAGTTCTTGATTCAGCCTCTCCACCTGCCCATTCGACTGCGGGTGGTAGCCGGAGGTAAGACTGACGTTGATGCTGAGGGCTTGACAGAAGGCTGACCAGAGGCGGGAGGTGAATTGGGGACCACGGTCGGATACGATGTCCTCTGGCAGGCCGTAAATTCGGAATACCCAGTTGCATAGATGTTCGGCCATCTGCATGGCAGTGGGTAGCTTGGGCAGCGGGATGAGGCGGCAGGCTTTGGAGAAGCGGTCGATGACTGTCAGGATAGTGGTGTACCCGCCTGAGACAGGAAGGTCAGGGATGAAGTCAATGGCTATGTGTGACCAGGGACGTTGCGGAAGGGGCAGTGGCTGTAATAAGCCTGCAGGGACCAGATGGGAGGGTTTGTTGATATTGCAGGTGTGACAGAGTCTGACGAACTGCGTGGTGTCCTTGGGGAGTGATGGCCACCAGAACCGGTTTTGTAGAACCTATATGGTGGCGGCGATGCCCGGGTGACCAGAGGTGGGTGAAGAGTGGACCGACTCCATGATGCGGCTGCGGAAGTTCGGTGGGACGTAGACCTTGTCAGGAGGACAGTCAACCGGTATCTCACCCTCAGTATTGGCCTGGTCCAGTTCAGCCATTATATCCCACTGTATGGGTGCGACAACAAGAGAAGCAGGTATTATGGTTTCAGGATTGGTTATGTTGGCCTCACCTTCGAACTGGCGTGAGAGAGAATCTGCCTTGGTATTCTTAGACCCTGGGCGGTAGGTGACAGTAAAGTGGAACCGAGAGAAGAACAATGACCACCGGGCCTGATGGGGGTTGAGTCTCTTGGCGGTGCACAGGTATTCGAGGTTCTTGTGATCGGTCAGGACAATAAACGGATGCAAGGCTCCCTCTAACCAGTGGCGCCACTCTTCGAACGCCGCTTTCATAGCCAGTAGTTCCCTGTCACCCATGTCGTAGTTGCGCTCTGCTGTAGTGAGTTTTCTAGAATGAAAAGCACAAGGGTACAGTTTAGGTGGGTTACCTTGTCGTTGGGACAGGACTGCCCCCAGTCCGGTACTGGATGCGTCAACCTCTACGATGAACAGGAGAGTCGGGTCAGGATGATGCAGAATGGGAGCTGTGGTGAAACGTTCTCTTAGTTGTTGGAAGGCGTTGATACCTTGGGAGGTCCTTCTTTACCATACTGGTAAGGGGACAGGTGATGGAGCTAAAGTTTCGTATGAAACAGCGGTAGAAATTGGAAAACCCCAGGAAACGTTGCAGTTCCTTAAGAGTATTGGGTCGAGGCCAGTTGAGTATGGTGGAAACCTTCTTTTCATCCATAGCGACGCCGTCGGAGCTGATGACATACCCCAGGAAGGATGTTACAGTCTTGTGGAATTCGCACTTCTCTGCCTTGGCGTACAACTGATGCTTTATTGATCTCCTCAGGACCTGTCTGACCTGTTGGATGTGATCCTCCATCAGGTTATAAGCGCTGCGAAGGTCGAGCTTGGTGAAGTAGCGTGCTGTTCGTAACTGTTCTAAGGCGGCCGGGACCAGAGGTAGAGGGTAGCGAAACTTGACGGTCACCTCATTCAGACCCCGGTAGTCAATGCAGGGACGGAGACCCCCGTCCTTCTTGCCCACGAAGAAGAAGCCTGCAGATGCTGGTGATGTGGACGGGCGGATGAAGCCTTTAGCCAATTCCTCCTCGATGAATTTCCTCATGGTCTCTGATTCAGGTTGGGATAGAGGAAAGATTCGGCCTTTGGGAGGCGCGGCTCCTGGAATTAAATCAATGGCACAGTCGTATGAAAGGTGTGGCGGTAATTGTGAGGCACGTACCTTGCTGAAGGCTACCGAGAGGTCCCGGTACTCTTCGGGTAAAGGACAATCCAGAATGTGCTCGATAGGCTCAGCGGGTTCGGCGGCTTGGATAGTCCTAACGCACAGCGGAGGTGATAAAGTCAGACATTTAGATAAACAACTTTCGTTCCAGTGAATAACTTGTCCCTCTCTCCAGCAGACATGGGGGTTGTGGGTGCGTAATCATGTTAGACCTAGGATAATGGATGAGGTAGAAGTGGGTAAGACGTGGAATTGAATTTTCTCTGTATGGAATATACCGGTTTGCATGGTGATCTGTTGGGTAATGGCATTAACGCGTCCCATGCCCAGAGGATGACCGTCTATTGCTTCCACTGCGAGAGAAGAGGAACATTTAATTAATGGAATGTTATGTTGCTGTGCATAACTGTGGGACATAAAGTTCCCCGCTGCCCCGGAATCCAGTAGGGCGGAGGTTTCTAGCCGTACGGCATTAATTAACAGTGTTATGGGTACAGAGACACACATATCTGAGCAATAGTAAAAACTAACTTCACTCACCGGCCGTCGGGTGACAGGACGGGACCGAACCGGGCAGTTATTCCTCACATGACCTGGGTTACCACAGTACAAACACAGGCGGTGAGTTAATCGGCGATTTCTCTCCTCTTCAGACAGGTGGTAAGCATTGACTTTTATAGCTTCGGAATTATCGTCATCGACCAGTAGCGGAGCGCGCACACTGCGTCTCTGTCCGGATTTACGAGCTCGAATGAGATTGTCTATGTGTATGGCGAGTTCAATGAATTGATCTAGGCTTCTACCTTCATCACGGCAGGCCAGCTCCGTCTGTAGCTCATGGTTTAGTCCCCTCCTAAAGCATACTTTCAGAGTGTCACTCACCCAGTTGGTTTGAGCCGCAAGTGTTCGGAAAGCCAGAGCGTATTCAGCCGCTGTTGTACGTCCCTGTGTGAGCTCCATCAAACGATCGCCGGCTCCCTTGCCGTCAACGGGGTGATCTAAAACTTCCTTAAACCTCTGCAGGAAATATTCATATAAGGGAAAAGCATTGCCGTCATCTCTCCACACCGCCGTAATCCATTCCAGCGCTTTCCCCGTGAATAACGAACAGACTAAAGCAATCTTACTAGCATCTGTGATGTACATGGTGAGTTGCTGACTAATGAAAAGAGAACACAGGAGAATAAAGCCCTTAGATCTTGCCGGATCACCGTCGAACTTTTCCGAGAGAGGCGGGGATTCACCGGTGATGGCGTGCTTGCCGCGTGAGTAATGGCGGCCGGCGGCAGGGAGCGGTAAGTTCTATGCCTTGAAGCGCCTTTACCAGTTCTTCCGTGAGATCCATGAGCCGATTAAGTTGGTGTTGGTGGTCTGCGAGCTGATCCGCTTGGGCTGACAGCGTAGCACACAGATGAGAGAAAGCCGCTGGATCTTGTGCTGGCGAAGTCTTCTGTAACACACCGTCACTCAGGCTGGGATCCATTAGCAAGCTTTATTCCAAAAGAGTATTCGTACAGGCAGGGTAAACAGGGGCAGACAGGAATAGTAGAGGCAGGCAAAATCGTAGTCAAATAACAGGCAAAGGGTCAGGGCAGGCAGAAAAGGACCAAAACAAAACACAGCAGGGTCAGCAACAGGTAGTCCAATACAATAATCAACGCTCAGAAATGTTCACCGGGGCAAAACAACACTTCGCAGAGAGTGAGTGTGTGTAGCAGTCTTTTATAGTCCGGGTAATGCGGTTCAGCTGCGGATGTAATCAGTCCAAGGTACGGTGCTCATGGGAAATGTAGTGTGAGTGTTAGTATTCGGGTGATGGTTCCCTCCGATGGCCAGAGGAGGGAGCCACGGAGTTCGTTTCTGTGACAATGTGACTGTGTCCTATGGTATAACAGCAAAAATGTAGAAAAAAATATATATATATACAAACAGCATGAGAGATTTATCTTCTTTGCTGGAGTTACAAATAGGATGAGAAGGATTTATCTTACTGTAATTGTTGTCTTTTTTTCTACATTTTTGTAGGTCAAACCATATGAAATAGACTTTTGTCAACCACCCACATATGTGTGCGCATAAATTAAATGCTGTTCTTTTCACTGCATAAAAATAAAAGTACATAAATTAAGGATACCAAGTGTTGTTGCTTACTTTATTGTATTTAGACTGGTGTATCTTTAATTCAATTCAATTCAATTTTATTTGTATAGCGCTTTTCACAAAGGACATTGTATCAAAGCAGCTTTACATGTAATGACAGATAGCAGTCAGTGGTCAGGGATTAAAAAAAACTCTTTAAGAGAGAAAAAAAACCCTGACATGACGTGTTATAGTTGCAATCCGTAGCATGTGCAATCCGTAATAAAGGACACAATTTGCCATTGATCGCATCTATAACTCGCTATGCAGTTTACAGGATACAGAAACATACATTGTAGGATACAGAAAATTACTTTAGAGAGTGAATAAAATGTTATATGTGAAGTGTAATGTAGTAGATTTGATTGTAATTTAACAGGTGCAGGAGGTTGTCCTGGGTGGTCGTCATTTAGCAGCACCAGGATGGACATCAGGTGGGGCAGTGTTGTGCCAGCTGGAACTCATTCCTTGGGATACCTCGGAGAAAGGGAGAGGGGGATAGAGAGAGAGAGAGAGAGAGAGAGAGAGAGAGAGAGAGAGAGAGAGAGAGAGAGGGACAGAACAGAGTAGCATTAGCGTAGCAGCCGTTCCTATGTAGATGTTTAAAGACAATCTCTCCGGTTACTTTTTCTTGGCCACAGCCTTCTTGGCTTTTTGCGATGTTTGAACTATAAAATTGAGGCTTGTCACTGTGCTCTACAGGTTGTATGATTGTGGTGTGACAGAAGAAGGTTGTGCTGCTCTGGCTTCAGCTCTGAGATCAAACCCCTCACACCTGAAACAACTACATCTGTCTTTTAACAAACTAGGAGACTCAGGAGTGAAGCTGCTGTCTGCTGGACTGGAGAATCCTCACTGTAAACTGGAGATACTGGGGTAAGATCATATCTCTGAGAATCACATATGAAGTACTAGATCTATCAAATTGCAACATATTTAGCATATTTTGAGCATATTTACATAACCAAAATACATTTACAACGTAAAAATAATGCATTTCCAGGACAAATGAAATAATCTCCCTTAACCCTAAATTTATCCAATAGTGGAAAAAAACATGTTAAGAAGAAAAATGCATTTTCTGAAGCAAATTACCACCAAATCTGACTAACTGTTTTGGCTCAGCACAGTGAATTTTTCTAAAGACATTTGAAAAAGATGTTTTGTTCTTACATAACAATATAATTATATGACTTTTTTGTTTACTAATTTTGATTTATTTGTTTATAATTCATGTAAATGTTCATCCTAATTCATATTTAACATATTTCACATATTCAAATACCTTTAAAGACAACAGAAAGCATGTACCAAATACATATTCAATGAAGTAAAATATCAATATACGTATATTCTGATTTTCTTTTTTGGAACTACTTATCCAGTCAATATTCTTTCAGTTCTTTCAGCAACATTTCAATGCTCAAATCCACACTTTGAACCATTTCTTCTTTTTGAGCAAATTCCTTCCTAGTGTGCTTAGAAACATAATGTATAATGTATAATCAAATATAAATAATAAACTCATGTACATAAATCCAAATTCTCTTATAATACAAGCCTTTTGTGATTTAAAGCATAAATTAAAGTGTTTAACTGAGTATCTCTGTGAAATGAGATGAGAAGAGTGTAAAGATAAAGACTGTGTTGTTGTTGTTCTTCGCAGGTTGAGTTATTGTGGTGTCACAGATGAATCTTGTGCCGTTCTGGAATCAGCTCTGAGATCAAACCCCTCACACCTGAAACAACTGTATCTGTGTGGGAACAAGCTAGGAGAATCAGGAGTCAAGCTTCTCTCCGCTCTACTGAGTGACACACATTATAAACTGGATAAACTGTGAGTGATGACAACTTTCAGATGAAAACTGACCATAACTTGAGTTCATACTCACAGTTACTGCATTTTAGTTACTTTACAGTTCATGAAAACCGTTCCTCTGTCAATTTGTGTCTTACAATCTTCACAGTTCTTACAGTCTATGCAGTGTTTGGAATCTTTGAGATGATACAGATAAATGATTTTTACAGCAAATGTGTATTTAAGTGATGCAGTGCATACTGTAGTCTTCAATACTGTGACTGTATTATTTTATCTCACAGGTTATTTGGCTGATGGTGAATAACGAGCCACTACACAGACTGTGAACTCTTACTTCCATCATTGTTGGTGTAAGATTCTTTTGTCTCCAGGAGATGATGCTGGTTTCACTGTCCATTAAAGGAACGGTTCACCCAAAAAAAGGAAATATTCTATTATTTACTTGTAGCGAAACTAGGCCGGTGTTATTTAAACACTGAGCTGTTTCAGGGAATAATTATTTGTGACTCAAATGGAAATACCTACAGACAAGATTAATAACTATATATATTTCAGTAGCATTACCCGGGTAATGGTAAAAGTAACAGCGGTGGCCTCAGAACACTCGTCCGTCCGGTGTTCAACCAACTGTGTCTTTAACTTTAATGAACGCGCGTATTTCTTCTGGCCTTGATGAATAACGGTCCGTTACTAATACAGCAATACTACAGAGCCGGTAACGGCATCGCACAGTTTAAGGGATGTGTTATGAGCATTAAGCAGAGACAATCATGAATGAATACAAACGGATATTTATTGACTAAGCTATTAACACAACATAGACTAACTAACACAAAACACATACACATTAACATTCATACAAGATAAAGCATAGAAAAATTAGAGTAAAGAGTAAAGAATGGCATGTTAAATCAGCAGGACACAACCACCGGGTTTTCTCTACAAAGTTCACTCTTTGGCAAGCAATTCTTAGCGCAGTTGAATGGTGAAGGATGGGATACTTGCATTTGATTAGTTTCTGTTGGCACGAATCCAGATGCGCGTGAGAGAGAGAGTGTCCCGGTGATGAAGTCTCGCGACAAGTGTCGAAATCTGCAACGCTTTGCCGGAAAGTCTGTCCTGAAGAAAGGGCAGGTCCCACGAAGTTTGGAGAGGTTCCAAGTTTTTCTGAGCGATGAGTTGTTCAATGCATGGTGGTCTTAAAGGCACAACGGTCACGCCCCCGGTCAACTCTTTTGACCAATGGAAAAAGGACGTGGTTGCGCGGGAGAAATCTCTTTGTCCTTCTCTGTGACAAGTGATTTACACAGGTACGGTTTACGTTGTTTGCACGAACACACAACTTATGGTGGTAGAATTGAGTATGATGCACGCCATGACTATGTACCGTGCATCATTATTTAGGAAATAATTTGTGGATCATTTTGATACCACACACGAGGGAGAGAGATGAATTAAGGCAAATGTTACTCATTCATTCATGTACATCTATCATGAAACATTAATTAAACCTTGATTACACTGAAATACATGCAATAACTATGACAGGGTATTACGTGATTATGGAGGAATATACACACACATATATATATATATAGATATATTGAGGGAGAGAGAGAGAAAGAGATACAAATCGGGCAGTTTTAGTCCTGATTATCCCAGAGAGTCTCTTTGAGGTGTTTGGAATGTGTTTCTCTGATCCTCCCTGGAATCTCCAGGGTCTGTAGTATCTCAAAGGGGACAGAACCGGGTGAATTCTGCTGGGGAGTCCAGAGAGGTGCCATAACTGTCCTACTGAGTTAAGTAACGGCCGGTGGGTTATCACCTGCCCAGACTTCTTGGAGCCAAAAGGCGCTTCATTGTGGACCCCCCTTAAGAATTTGTCAGTTTGGTGTTTATAGCTGTGATCCCATTAGAGGACCCCAACATCTGGCATGGTCAAATCACTACATACTCACTCATGTCATGTCAAACCTGTATGACTTTCTAGCTTCAGCAGAACACAGAAGAAGATATTTTGCAAAACGCTGGTTACCGGCACCCATTCACTTTCATAGTATGAACACAAGGTACAATAGAAGTCAATGGGTGCCGGTAACCAGCGTTTTGCAAAATATAATAATAATAAAGCATCACATATAGTGTTTGAATGACATAATTTTCGGCTCATTATTTAACTGCAATATAGCTTTTTTAATTTAATTTTCATTATTTAAAATACTAATTCTTAAAATAAGCAATGGAATCATTACTATTAAAATGTTAACAAAAAACCTTTTTTGTCTTTTATTGCCTTTTAACACACAAGCCATTGACTCACAACTTGTGTTTTATATAGTCTCTAATGAAACAATTTGCAAAGAAGTGAGGATTTTATAATTGTATTTAGTTTTGCTTTCTATATACTAAACATCCAACAAGGTAAACCAAACAAACCTAAGCAGCCGTTAGGTTTATGAACCCCAAGTAGGTCCTTTGAAACCTTGTGTTTTGGATGTTATCATGGAAATAAGGATTATGATGTAAAGCAAAATATGTTTAAGTTCCTTTTAAAAAATGAATCATTGTCTACTCAATCTGAAATCATAACAATAATATGCAAAGTATGATTTTTAATTTATTACACATATAAAAATGATTTCACACTGTTGAAGTCCATATGGATATAACAACAATGAATGCAGTGCTCTATTCTGACATGTGCTATTCTACGTTTGCCAAGACTATATAATATACTGTTATGAATAACATTGACATCAAAATGCCTGATCATGCAGTTATGCATCTATATGTTAGGCTTGAAATTGGCTAAATGTGAATGAAAGTTACAATGATGGTAAAAAAAAGGTCTGTTTGACATACAAATCTATCAAATGTCTTTAGAGTACTTGGCAAATAGCATACAGCACAAGGTATATGTAGTACATTTTAAGTATCAAATTGCTTTGGCATTTTGTTAATACAATCAATGCTATAATACGCCAATTCCTAACGAAAAGTTAGGGACATCAGTAGGTTTATTAAATCAATATATAGTGTTTAATAAACATATTTGGGCAGTTTTTTTGTTTGTTGTTTTTTAGACTGTAGAATACAACGTATGAAGTGCTGATGAATGTTTCAGGGATACAATTTCATATATGAAATACAAATAAGTAAATAAAAAACAATATAAAAACCTAATTAACAGGTGCATTTTTAACAATGTTTGCCAAAACATTAAAATCTACATATGTATATGTGATAGGAACAAAAAGTATATATACAATTTAACGTATATTTGTGATTTAGGATCACTCAAGTCAAAAGGCAATCAATATTCACAGTTCACATCTTAAATCACATCATTAAAGTTTCTATGCAGAGGCACGTTGTAATTGTTGTTGATAAAACGGTGTTGTTCACATACTGTTTAGCTTGTTTATTTTTTTCTGTTTAGATGTTCTTGTCACATTATCCTGCTCATTTAGTTTGTCAAATGTGTCCTGGTGTGATCGTTTTGCTCTGAAAAAAAGTTTAGTTTGGTTAGTAAACAAGATTAATTGAGTAAATTGAGTAAATAAACCCATGTTTACACCTGTATAACTTTCTTTAACAAAACACGAAAGCAGAAATGCTAAATTATATATTGGCCGCTATTTTTTATATAATGTTTTAAACTTTCTGAAGTTTGACCACTCCAGACCCCATTTATTTTTTTAATGTAGGAAAAAGAGTAGAAAGGATTTTTGTCTCGAAAAAAAAGTCATGTGGGTTTAGGAAGACAAGTAGATAAATTATTAAATTTGACATAACATTATGTTATGTGTATAAGTGGACCTAGAAAATCACGTGTTTTTGACGTTGGTGATTATTCTCTCAAATGTACAAACGGTGCTTATTTGAAAAGATTTCTGTTTGAGTATTTCCCGGATCAGTAGCTCTTGTTACTGACCTCAGTTCTTCCTTTAGTCTGCTGAGTTTATCATACAGCCTTTCATTTCTCACATCCAGTGGTGAGTTTGGCACAAACCAGCTTGCTACACACTTAAAGATCACCACAACATGCTGATCAGAGAGAGAGATCAAAAGAAAAACAACATTCATTATGTTCAAATAAATGCTTTGTATTTTAAATCCTACGTGTACTGTGTATATCGCTTTACCTCAAACAGAATAATGAAGACTAATCGTGCTGCCAGAATGACCCAAAACTGATGTGTCAAACTGAAGTCTTCATTATTTCTATAGTCTCTATAGCTGAAAAGAAAACAGGAAATAAACATATGTATATTACGTAATACAGAGTATAGACCAGTTTTAAAAAGACCATTATTTTTATGCAATTTTTGGTCTCCACAAGCCAGGCCTAAATAATGGACTGATATTGTGAACATCATGAATTAATTGACTGCCAATCAAAATCTATTTGACATAAAGATTCCAGCTTTTCCCCAGTATCATACCTGTACCTCCTTCTGTAATGTCAGCCGCTTACCACAAGAGGGCGCTGTCTCCCTCTCATTACATTCCCTATATGTCTTTTAAATATAGCCCTGGTTGTACACTCTTGTTATTCCTTTTCTGTGTTTTATTCTGTGATTCTCTATCCTTGTTTCTTTTTGGTTTTGGTCCCTTTAATAAACTATCTGAGTTGTCATCATACTGCCAAACAATCTCTGGCGCTCATTCAATTTCTGAAATGTTTGTCTCTTGCTAAATATTTCTTTCACTCTGTCAAAGATACTAATCAAACTGATGTTGTCTCATACGGAAGTATAAATAAAACACAGTAAGGAGTTTTATTTCATGTACACTCACCTGTTTTTTTTCTATTTTTCTCCTTTTGCAATGCAAAAATTCATCTGCCTTCATTTACTAACTGCACTCCACTGGTGTAGACACTATGTTATCATTTTAGTTAAAGTTATCATTCCTTACCATGTTGCCGTATTCTAAAATAAGCGCAAATACTTTGCAATAAACTCTCAAATCAGTTCACTGAGCAGAAAATGCAGACAAATCATGAGTAAAATAATACTGAAATTGTAAGTATCATAGATTTGATGACTTAATTGCAGTTTTATCAATAACAAAATTTTGTATATGTATGCTAACCTATGTGTGCTTTTACAAAAAACGTTTTCATAACATCCAAAAACGTTTTTGGCCATTCTATGGGAATAAAATTCTACCATTGATTCAAAACTATAAAACGGTTAGTTTCTGTGCTTGATTCTGATTGGTCAATAGTTGTGTTTTATTTTTTTTTAAGCACATGTATGAGCTATTACTGCACACCACCCTTAACAACATAAACATATATCATAATCACTTATGGGCTATTTTGTCCAGCGGTAGGAAGACTTTTAGTGATTTTACTTTATGGAAGTTGTATTAAGACTGTATTAATTCTATTTTTATTTGTATAGTAACAGTTTAAAAGAAGCAATAAGGTACTTAAGGCTAGTGCTTTATGGTGAATATAAGTCACAGCTAATAGAAAGTAATCATTTAAAACCAAAAGACCAAAAGTTACCTGCAGTGTGTGACATTTATGCCGCTGTGAGTGACCATCTGGTTCGGTAGAAAATCTTGACTGACTCTCTCATTACTTATATTGGCAGTGGACAGTGTGTTGTTTATGTATCCAATCATACAGCTGAGAAAGAGATGAAAGATTAAAACACACACTGCTGTTGCTGTAACTTATTTTTATTCAGGTGAAAAAAACAAATCCTACTTACTCAATCCCAGTGGCACTGCTGGTGGCACAAGGCCCATAGTAGTACTGGTAAACCAAGCGTGGGATAAAATCTGAGGATATACCAATGACCAATCCATTAGCAATGACCGCAAAAACACTAATGGCCTCAAGCACGTCTGTCCAGACACCTGAAATGAGAAAATAAAAAAGATAATGATGAGCAGTGCATGTACCTCTGCTGTCCGTTTGATCTTATGTAATACATTTTATGAGTTCTTTTCCCCTTACCAATATCATTGGCCTTTGTTGGCACCAGTCTGCGTTCAAGACTGACCATCTTTATTGCATCCAGTCGGATCTCAATGATGTTGTTTAGAAGGGCCAACAATGGAGCCAAAGGAAACGCAGCAACAAATATAGTCGTGAAACTAAACTGTATCACTGGGTGGATAAAAAAAATTCAAACATATATTATAATTGCTCAGAAAAATGCACACCATACAATTTTGCTGTATCATTCATGTGTGTCGTGTGTGTTTCAATTTAAAATATTTGTTATTAATCGCAGTACTAATCATTACGGTACAGTACAAGAAAAACATTGATACTGATTGTTACCCATTTCCAAGAACTCATTAAAGAGGCTAAAGCAATCTGTTTCATGGAGTCCATAGTTCCTGTGAAGATTTTCCAGTTTACAGTTGTCGCACAGTTCCGATCCTGCCGTTGCCGTCATACACTCCTTCTTATAGCAGTTAAAACACCTTCTCCTCAACTTCTGAGCCTTTTTTCTTGTTATCCACCGTCTGAACCAGCTTTAGAAAGAGGGTGCAAACAGATGTTAAATAAATGTTAAATAAACATTAAATAAATGTTAAATAAACGTTAATTCCTGTGACTTTTTTTACTCAACCTGTAAAAGTAAATATTATTTCACAGCAGAATTTTGTTAAAAATTATTTAACTTAAAACAATTTTAATTTGATTAACAATTACTTTTCTTAACTTAAATTTTATTTAATTACTTTAAATCACAAAATAGTTTAATATAAAGTAACTAATGATAAACTCTAAAATGTCTAGAATCGTAAATCTAATTCATATTGATAACTCATGAGTTTGAGACTGATTAATTAAAATTAAGAGTAAAATGACATTAAAAAATGAATATAAAGATAATTTAGTAATAAATCTAGACTTTTTTTGCATTTATCCAAAAGACGACACAAGATGTTTCTCTTCATTGTGATAAATGTGATGATAATTTCTCCCTCATCACATTTAATTCAGACTGCAAACTCAGCTAAAACATAGGTTTTGCCTTTATACTGTAAATTCAGCATGAGGCGCTGTTGTGTAGCCAAAATTATGAGTATTTTTACACTGTGTTCCATCTGCATTTTTGGAAAAACTGCAGATAATTAAGGATCAAATAAACCATAGATCCTAAAAATCATTTGATTTCAGTATTTTGTAAGATTTGTAACATTTCAATTGCAATTCACATTTTAAATGAGTAAGCGCACTTAAACAAACTGCAAGATTCACTTACGGGCCAGAATATTCAAAGATGTTGTTGAAGGTCTGTTTAAGCACCATGATGATAGACATCTGAATGAACAAATCTGTGAGACAACCACTTGGGTGACACTACATTGAAAAAAGTGCAGTATTTTGTTAGCGTATGAACCAATAAGTGCAACACAGATAATGCATTTATTTATAGCATCTTGTAAAGAAAACAGCCATTGTTTGAAAAGGAGCCACAACACCTCCTCCAGCCTCCATCTGCCTGATATCCTCACATATCCTCCAGGGTGACCATTAATCCTGTAACAGCAATTATCCCTCAGTTTCACTTTACTTTCATTTAAAATTTCAATTAAAATCTGTGGTCTGAACCTTCGAAATATTACAGTATGGAATAGCCTCAAAGCACATCATTGTCCAGTTACCTTCCCAGAAAGAACGCTGTGTAAATGAGAGACGAGAAGAGAGTGAAGAACTGAAATATGAACATCTTCACCGTGAAGCTCCTTTCAATGGCGGCTTGAGATTGCTTATTCTCTAGAAATAAAAACATCGCAATCTTCATAAATGCTATAAATAAATGAATGAGTGCTTTATAATGTCATAAATCTGTCTTACTGACCTATCTCAGTTAGCCTCATGGCAACTTTGCAATTCACCTGCATTAAAATGGGAACACACAGTTAAAAAAATATATTGAAGAATGTTCTTCCATCCCAGGCAAAAAGTGTCTGGATTTCTGGAGGTTTTACCCGAGTCATGACGGTAATGGTGATATAGTGAAGCACAGCTCCGAGCATCAGGGCAACTGTCTGTGAGTTCTCATTAATGACCTGCCAGGAACTGTGTTCAGCCAACACTACTGTTGCTATAACCCTGAACACCACCAGGGCATGAGTTAAACCAATGATCATCAGCAGCTGATAACACAAGACACAACAGACAAACATCAACCATATTTTACTAGGAAAGTTTTTTTATATCATGTGTCTTTACGATGTTCTTACCATGAGTGTGACTAAAACCAGCACTATGGTGGAGCGCAGATAAGAGTGTGTCTGCATCTTGGGTTTACAGTCTGCATTATTCACAATCTCCAGTATCAACTCTTCCTGCACAATACAAGGACACACACACACATAGATTTGGACAAACTGCTGGGGTGTTGTGGGTGCTTTCAAGGGCATTGCTTCTGCTTTCTGAATGCCTCTGGTCATACATTCGGTGCACCAAAAAAAACAATTTTATCAACAAAAACAGTACCTCCTCCTCACACCAGTCAAAGACTTTCCACGCACACACATAAGAAGATCGGTGACGCTTCCAGAACTCCAAAAACACAGTGGCTGGGTATAACAAGAAGGCTATTAACATCTGTCAAAAACATTTACTAATTCAAACTGAGGTTTAGAGCTGTTGTACTTACCCCAGACTGCCATAAACATGGCGAATGCCACTGTGCCTTCATTATCAAACAGAAGACTAACCTGGAAATAGGGCCCAAAACACACAACATATTATTAGCACAACATATTTAACTTGAACTTTACTTTCCTTTTACTCTTATGAGGTGTAAAGTGTCAGCTACAGTGTTTCTGAGAGTCTAATCTAATCGTTTTCTGACCTTATAAAACAGCCAGTGATAAAAAGACAAGTAGCCAATGTCACTCTTTTTAATTACATGCCATTCGAGGTTTCACAATTTGTGGAAATATTTCAAAACTGTCAAACTTTATGCAGAGCTTTTAAATAATAACCCACAATAAGAGTTTTACTATAGTAATTTTATGTAAAATTCACAACAAGGCATAACACAGCCAAACAAAGAAGAACACTAGACAAAGATACGGAAGCCATAAATGGCCATCCATTGTTATTTTTTTCTTGTATTGTTTTCTCGTGATCTCGACTTAATTTTCTCATCATCTCGACATGACAAAAGTTGTTTTCTCGTGATCGTGACTTAATTTTCTTGTCATCTCGACATGACAAAAGTCGTTTTCTCGTGATCGCGACTTCATTTTATCGTCATCTCCACGTTACAAAAGTTGCTTTCTTGTGATCGCGACTTAATTTTCTCGTCATCTCCATGTTACAAAAGTTGTTTTCTCGTGTTCTCGACTTAATTTTCTCGTCATCTCCACGTTACAAAAGTTGCTTTCTTGTGATCGCGACTTAATTTTCTCATCTCAAATTACGTCGAGAGCACATGAAAACAGCTTTTGTTATCTCGAGATCACAAGAAAAGTAAGTCGAGATCACGAGAACAAAATAACAATGAATGTCCGCTTAAGACTTCCGTACAAAGATAATGTTGTTAAAAAATAGTGTCCTCTAATATACAGTATATCAGTGGTCAGCTATTTTGATATGTATTATCGAAGACACCAAATCAGACTGACAAATCTTATGCATTTCTGTGTGTTCTCATTTACTGTATAGATTGCACTATAATGAATCTGTGTGAGTATATAAATAAGGCACTGCATTTTCAACAGAAGAAATAAACGCTGTACCTTTGCATACATGCAGGTGTCAGAAAGCTTCCACACGTTGCACGTTTTATCACACAGGGGGCACATGATTATGTTTGAATGGCACACCTCTTGTCTGCAATACACACACACCATTATAACAACCATTTACAGCACTGGTTCTGATTCAGAATCCAGATGTTACATTAACTGGTGACCCAACATACAAAGCAAATCAAAATGTTCTTAAAATTGCAAACTGAAATGTTCAAATTACCACAAAAGGCATATGACCATGACATCAGGGGTCATTGACCATCAGGTTACTTACATGAGAGGACTTGTGCTGTAGAAGGCCAGGCCATACAGAAAGACTATAAGACCAATCAGAGCGGCAGGAATCAACAGAAATGTGTACCAACCTAACCACAGGAAGTACAGCGCCACCTTCTCACCAAGGTAGTTCCTGACAACGCATGCAAACAAATAATTGTCACGTATGGACTCTGTAAAAATACTTTTTTTTTTAAATATAAAAAAATACTTTAAGTAAATAAGTAAATTCAATATGTCTCTGATAATTATAGAAGAGGGTTAAAGTGAATTAGGTAAGAGAACCTGACGTTCGTTATGGGCTGTCCCCGAAAACAAGCGGACCATCGGGCCCAGCTCTGCTTCAGCTCTTTCTGCTCCTTTTTCTATCAAATACAATGAACACAATAAAAAAAAGATAATGATTTCAGTATATCTTAAGAGACTGTATTGTTTACAACAAACTATACCATTGCATCTCATGTCATGCGAGAACGATTTAATATTGAAGTACTGCAGCATGTGTGAATAGAATCAGTGTAGAACAAACTGTATTTAAAGTGTTAGTTCTCCCAAAAATGAAAACATCCCAAACCAATATGACCATGTGCTTTAACAATAAAAGTGGATATGGGTAGACCTTACAACTATCATCAGTAGCCCATATGATGTGTGCAGCACAAAATCTTCTGAAATGTTTTTTACAAAAAAAGTCTTTCGGCATAGTTAAAAAAAAAATCACATTCACAAATGGTGCAGAAAGACGTGCCACACTAGGTTCAACACCAATCATTTCAATATGCTGGAATAAATATAATTTGAGAGCTATAACATGATTTATAATTAAACACGTAAGCACTTCAATCCATAATAACAAAATAAAAATCTAAGATTTTCTAAAAAATCTAAGAATCTAAGAATCAGGGGTCAATAAGTTTGTAATTAGTTAATGCATTAGCTAACATAAACTAACCATATACTTATTAAACCATTATTAATCTTTACTAATTAAGCATTTACTAATACATTCTTAAAATCAAATGTTGTATCTGTTAATGTTAATGCACCATGAACTAATATGAATAAGTGAATTGACATTAACTAACATAAACAAAGATTAATAAATGCTGAAAAACCATATTGTTTATTGTCCCTTCATGTTAACTAATGCATTAACAACGTTAACTAATACAAACTTATTGTAAAGTGTTACCAATTATGTTTTCAAAATACTTTATAAGAAATATAGAAATAAGGACTATTTCTATGCATGATACATGTCTTTCCCTTGGGTATTCTGTCATTTTCAACAATCCCTGGTCCCTATTCATCTCCATGAAAAAAGAACACCCAGTCTGCCAAACAATTTCAGTTCTTGTTAAATCTTAGATTATTTTTGTTATTGTAATGGATTGCGTATGTGCTTACATGTTTTGACTGCTTGATATGCTTGATATCTACAATTTTTTTCACTTTTATTAAATATTCTACACATGACTCAAGAGTAAAGTAGTAATGCCTTTATTAACATTGAGGCAAATTTGGACTTGAAATAATGGTTGTTCGCCTTATGAATGTATACAGTATAACATGAACGTTGTGTGCATATGCTATAGTACAGTAAATGAACTTCGCTATCATCTCATTTGCACATAACAGACCAGGGCTGTGGGTGTCACAAAGGCTGTGTGCCAGAAGACGAGAAAAATATGCAAAGACAAACCTCATGTAAGCAGAAATGAGTCTCAAAAACATTTCTTTTCATGAGATCTGGCAGATATTCTGATACACCTACGGGAGATGAATAGATGAATAATGAAAACGAAACTCGCAGAGGCTGAAATAACAAAGTGATATAATATGGGGTGAGTAAGCCATAGGAGATGTATGACTCACCATCTGAATTAATGCTGGTGTGATGTAGAATAAAATCAACAATACGAATCCTGAAACACAGTCAATGAAGAACAGCAATAATGAAGGAACTTTTCTTTGGAAACGGCTTATTTATTTCATCCAATGTTTCCATGATGCTATTCTTTTCTGGCACCTTATTATGACCATATGACAATAACATACAGGCTAGTTTTACAATGCTGTGTGTTCGTTTGATATACCAGATTAAGGTATGCTGCCATAGTTTTATCAAAGTACAAGTTGTCATTCATCTCTGGAGCACAAACCATGTGGAGCAAGTCACGAGTTTAAGCATAATATTACATCCTTTTAAAGGGTAATTCCCTTTCATTTCATTTTCTTACCCATCTACATATAAATAGAAATCACAGATTATACCCGACCAATTAAATAATCACAACAGTAATTTTGCAATGCCCTTCATATTTATATTACATTCAGTCATTTGTCAAATAAGAAAAAAAATAAACAATTTATCACAGAGCCAACAACTCATAGCGCCACGTGCCAGATTTTAAGCGTAGGCCAGCTGGAGCAGAAGTAAAAAAGCAGAAGCGACAGAAAGAGAGAACAAGTAGAGAGTTTCTCCAGGCACATGATGATCGAAGCTTTACAAACCTGGTTGATTGAGGTATAGTTCCCTGCTGCTCACAACTCCAGTTACAGGCATCAGACACTTTCAGGAGATACCTGTACATCTCAAAGATCTCTTTCGGTGCTCTGATGCAGTAAAATATTGTGTCCTCATCTCTGATTTTCTGTCAGAAGAAGAACACAGTGTAGAGTACTATAAAACTATAAAGGATATAAATGTAACCCTGACAATCCACTATGAAATGACTAAAGGAGTATTTTTTTATTTTTTTATATATTATGTGTCATACCGTCATATACTGTATGTACATATTTTTTATATATGTAGCTGTAAGCAAGAACTGTATTACTACAGAAAATACATAAATAATAAAGCAAACTTTATTACACAAACTTGGGAAAGTGTTCTGTCAGCGATTATGCACAAATAACCAGATTATGGAAAATACCGGTTAGTTACACTTTCGTATTAAAAAGGGGAATTCTATTGTTTTACAACGACATTAGGTCTGTATTATACTGAAACTTTAAAAAAGAAACAGCTTACATGTATTTTTAACTTCTTGGCTTTTAAAGCTTCTAAGAAAACTTTCCGTTTTCTCACGCGGTGTTTGTCCTCGTCATCTGAGGTTTTTGCCACCAGCACGTAATCGAATGACAGAGGGGGTTGCTGGAAAGACAATATATATATATATATATATATATATATATATATATATATATATATATATATATATATATATATATATATATATATGTACAGTATGGATTACACTAACCATCAGAGGTTTAGCATTTAGATTTTTTTTAATCTATCTCACAGAATTGATCACAAATCAATAATCAATAACACAGATTAAGTTTTTAAAGATTGTCAAATCAAGTGGAATGCTGTTATTGAAGCCTAAACCGTAAAACATAAAATGCTTACAACTTTTAAAATACATAATATGAAATACAAATCTGGTTGTCCACTGAAATTATAATGCTGCTAATATAATTTGCTGATTATAAATACAGTTATTATGGGCTGTATGTCTTACCACCGGTGGCATAGATGAGTTTTCCATGCCATTCTCATTTACAACTCCAAAGGCCTCTAAAAAGTCAATGCTCCCCTGCAACGACACAGTACACATTCAGAACAGTAACCCTTAACCATCAGTGCTTTTTCAATTATTTTATATAAAAGCATCACTGGTTATTCTTTGTATGTGAGTGATGCTGTACAAAACTCAGTGGCATTGGTGGAGTTGGCCAGACATATTTTTTTCAGTATTTGATATGCATTGCTGAGATGCTCTGAATGGTTTCGTATTTGTCGATAGATTGTTCATGATGGTTACTATGGTGATGATAGGATGTTCCTTCCAGGTTCAGGTCTCTCAAGCCACAAATCTCTTTCTGTTTACGTCATGCATTTTAAAAGATTGGAGTGCTATCTGATATGTGATATGCACATTCCATTTACACTTGGCCACATAAACGTGTCTATGCTACTCCCACACTATTTGCAAATGTAATTATGCAAATACAAGTTGTGTGTGTCTCTCACTGCGTTTTATCAACCGTTTTTTAAGATTTGGGGTGGCCGGTCATTAAAAATGGTACAGATATAGTATTACTGAGAAAAACCTTTTATATGTACATTTTTATTTGCGTCAATAATATAAAGCAGTACCAAAAAATCAGTTGCTATCATGCCGTTTATTTTCATTTAATTTAATTTAAGTACACTTTGGAGACATTTGTAGTCTTAAAAGTTCAGTTGCTCATTCGTTCTACTGATTGTGAAATTGTGCCCAAACCAAGTCACCCTTTATATAAACAAGAATACCAGAAATACCATCACGGTTACCAAAGTCATGAGGGTTTTACACTGTAGTTCACATACTTAGATACCAAGATAAGTTGCTTGTACCTATTTATAATGGTTTTCAGCCCACCCTTACAATAAGGTTCAGGACTCCATGCGTAAACGTTCCACATCAATGAAAGCAGACAATAGCAAATGTTTTGCTTAGTTAGAGAGGACAAAATATTGTGTTACTTAAACAGGGGCTGTAACATGGCTAGTATGTGAACATATATTATAAGCTGAAGTTTTTTACTGGAATAAGGTGACAGTTGCTTGAATTAACCACTAATTAACCCATTAAGATGTCTCTATAAACATTACATCTCAAAATGTTAAGTTTGCATGCAAATTAATTATTTTCATGTCTTAACTGAAACGTAAAAATATAACCACTATCTCAGTGTACCAACATTTTAGGGATAAATCAATACAGGTATCCTATAACAAGACAATTATAAAATATACTTTATATACTTTCATTTATATACTCTGTATAAACATAGAGTTACTGTTAGAGATTTTCTCACCTGTCTCCTGTGACCGATTTTCATCTCCATTACGTGAGTAAGCTCGCGCGCGTCCAGGTGTGACAGGTGTGGGCTACAGGGGTCGCACGAGTTTGCAAACACCCGTAAATGAACAGGATCTTCATTCATTCGCCATTACAAACTCTTTGGGTTAAACAAATGATCGATTTCTGACTTCCGTGCTGTTATAAGGAACTCACATCTTTTGTTGCTTCACTTGAAACTGACGCTGCTGGAATGTTGCCGGTTCAGCTCTGATGTCACTGACATTTCGCTTTACTGAAGAGGGGATTTTTCTGAAGACGTTTTTTTTATATGTATATTTTTACCACTCGTGGTACATGATCATGTGTAAGAAATAAAGAAAATCATTATCACTTGTGAACAGCATATCACATTTTATCTTTTTTGTCATTTATTTTTGGTAAATCTGGGGGGTACTCCTGCACACGTTGGACATGAAATTATTTTATCTTTTTTTTATCTAAGAAAGACAGACATAAAGAAAAGTAAGAAAAGGTTAAAACGTTCACACTTTTTTCCAAAGTGAAATAATAACTGAAGTTCCAAAAAGCGCCAGCAGGTGGAAGCACGTGATCATTTATAGAGCTTCAGCGTGAGCGCGCACTCACTGCTAGGGGTCGCTGTCTTGTAACAGGAACGCGCCTGCAGCACATGATCGGCAGCACGCATGCGTATTGTACACAACGATTTCATTTTTTCATTATTTTTTACTATTTATGCATAAAATATATTATTCAGACCACATATAATACATTATTGTATTGAAAACTATAACATGCTGTTGTTTTTTGTGCATATTCCTCTGGTGTCAGCCACCAATTCCAACTGGCACCTTTTAAAGGTTACACATAATTAATATACTCCAAGTGCATTTATTTTTAAACTGTAGAAATGCATTTAAATGCCTGCAGGACAATGAAAATTATACTTATATATAATTTACATATTTCACACTGCAAAACAAATCAGAAAGAGAATGAATAAAACAAGGCATTCAGAAAAGGTTTCTGTCATGGCTACATCTTTTTTGTTATCCACACACAACCAAATGAATAAATTACACATTTTATTTATTTGTGTTTAGTATAGTTCCATATTAAGTACAATTAAACCATTTTAAACCAAACGATTGTTGTTGTGCTTTTAAGCACTTACAAAGCATGTGAAAATAAACACAGTGGTTTCTGTTTGCTTAATTTTGCAACATTTTCAACAATAAGGCTGTGGGTTTGTTTCCCAGAAAACATACTGAAAAAATACAATATATGTCGCTTTGGATAAAATTGTTGTTCAAATGCATAAATTGTAAAAATGTAAAAGGTAAAAATTTGCATAAATGCTCTTATTTAGGAGTAAAAAATAATAATTCCTTCTAAATAAACACTTATTGCAAAACAAACATATGTGTTTTATAGCGTGATTTGTTTAGTTTTCAGTGCTTCATTCTAAATAAAGTAACTAGGTCTAAAGTTACTCTTAGGCCTAAATCTAAGTGTGTGAGCTCAAATGATATATGTCTTGGCCTCTGTAATCGTATAAACCAGATTAAACATGAGCCACCCTTGCCCTCTTATTATTTGTTAGGGTCCCAACCCCAACAGTTGTACCACAGCCTTCAAAAAGGTGGCACACACCCGTGTCGTCCAGCTTCACATATGGCTGTGGAGTTATGAAACACAGATTGAAGAAGTTAAGGTTTGGGAATAGGCAGTTCTGTCCCTGTTCTATTGCCACACCCAGACAGCGTAATTGCTACGTGGAAACCACTTGAAGGGTGGCCTGAGCAAAAAGAGACTATACTGGGCGACATGAACTCCTCTAGTTACTCTTCTGGTGGAGCTAGAACAAGCAATCAGACGTGGATGATTTCTAGGAAATGCTTTAATTTTTAGTGTTCTATACAGTATGTACATAGAAGCAAATGCTCATGTTAGTGAGTTAAATGGCTTTAGCTCCTACATTCTGTAACATTCAGCAATGTTGAAGAATGAAAATTAATAAACACATATGTTCAACAGTTTTCACTGGGAAACTGGTCAGACACGTTTCCAAGGTATAGGTCTCCAAATATTTGCCTAAATGTAGGTGTAACATAAGATCTGAGCTAAAAGAGAGATTCATTTGGAGTCATCTGTTAAAAAACAAAATTGACATTTTTATAAAAACTGTGTTTTTTCAATTATTCAGATGACATTTTTTATTTTCTCTAACCACAAACAACCACAAAATATAAGTTTTGATGCCTGAATATATCGGTCAACTGCATGCAAAGGCACCATTTTTTAGCTGTTTAACATCAGATGTATAGTATTATTTAACACATAGCAACTAGAGGAGACCACTAAAGTAATAAAATGCAATGAGTTAAGTAAAACCTGTTTGCAGATACATGTATGTGTAACAGTACATGAGCTGTTTATGATTTCACACCTACAAAACAAATACTAGCTCTGGTTAGTATAGGTTTATCATCTGTGTTTAGTTTCTTGAAGACTTTGTTGTCAATAAAACCCCTTTGAATTTCTTCTTATAACCAAAACAGGATGACTAAAGTTTGTTAGGAAATACTGTATAAAGAGCAGAGTTCTGGTATGAGGCCAGTATTAACTTTTACAGTAAGAGCAATGTGGTAAAAAAACGCTTAAGTTTCAAACTCTATAACTCCTATGTAATATGTTTTGAGTTTTATATGGCCTATAGCCATGTATGGCGGCGACATGTTATGTTTTTGGATAAAATCTGTCATTATGTATTTCTGTATAACTTTTGTAAACCACATTAATTAATAATATGACAACTGTAAAATTTAAGGCATCAAATTTTAGATTAGGCAGCATTGCATCTTTAGACAAGTTTAACAGCTTGAAAGTGGCTTTTAAAGTTAAAGACTTTTAAAGTTGGCTTATGTTTTTTGGAAGGTCCAGTTATATGTGTTTACTACTTTAACCTGTTAACTGTCACCGTTCTAATCTAATCTAATCTAATCTAATCTAATCTAATCTAATCTAATCTAATCTAATCTAATCTAATCTAATCTAATCTAATCTAATCTAATCTAATCAATCTAATCATGAATCAAACTTAAAATTGATAGAAAGTTATATATGACATTTTTATAAAAATAAACAAACATAAAACATAACAAAAAAACGTTTTGTTTTAAAAAAATACGTAAAAATTGAAAGACTTAAAATATCTAATATTGAAAAAAATGTAGTTCACACAGTGCATTTTCATGTGTATACTCAATTTCTGCAATTTTCTCATCAGGTTAAAAAATACAATAAATAAATAAAATAAATAGAATAGAAACAAATATGAAAAATAAATTTAGAATATAAAATTTAGAAAAATAGATAATTTACAAGAATCTTACTACATTCTGCATTTTATCTGTCTGTATTTTTATAATGTGTTTTTTTAAATGGAAATATACCACAAGTTTATAAATATCCCTATTTTATGAATTTTTTTATAACGCAAAATATGGGCGACTCGTTGTGTGCCGACAAAATTGCGGTAAGGTCCAACCACTTCCCTTTAATGCAAAAAAATACGAATTCAACTATGACGAGGGCCTAATACATAAATATTAATTTTTAACAATGACGTATTCAAGCAGATCTCCTATAGCGAAGGTCTATAATGAATATTAATAAAATTACCGTGACGTTCCTCTTTTGATTTCCAATAGTGAAGACACGGCTCATGAATATTAAATACAAGCCCTACGCAATAGTAGACTGGTAATTTAGCCGACGGAGACCTGAAGACAAGCCCGAGTGGCAAAAATCCCCTGCGCGCAGACTGATCGGTCAGAGAGCTGAGATTAGATCACGGGGCGTGGGCTCGGAGAGAGCCCTGACGGAAAGACCATTGATTCAACAACTTTTTCACAATTCACATTATTAACCTTGGAAACTTCTAAAAAATGAATCGCGGAAAGTCTAGTGATGAGACGCTTATTGAAATGGACCGGACCGCTTGGTCCAACGGCGGTGAGTGTCCACAACACGAATGTCTACACAAATATGGGTGTTTTAACATATAAAGTTAGTGATATATTTCATTAATTAGTTTGCATTATATTTAAAGATACTTTATTGTATTTAAATCTCTCTTACTTTAGTTATTATCACGAAGACTTAAATACAAATGCGCACGTCCTTTCCGTTCACATGGTCCGTGTTTGTTACAATGTGACGGAACTTTTTTAATTGTATTGAAACAACAAATAAAAAAAGTTTAAACAAACTTTAATCCACTCACCTCATCGGATTTATGTGTCTGACTACATGTAATTATGATAAATGTGAATAGTTACAGTCAGGTCCAGTTACATTGAGGTCAGTGACGTTTAACGTTTGAACAAATGGCATTGACAAATGACTTTTTCAAAACACTAATATTAATATATGTAACTTAATGTTAATTATGTTATTTATTGTATCATCCTGTGAACTGTATAATGCTGTGTATAGAGACCTTATTTGTTCAGTTTGGGAGTCCTCAGACAGTCCTCAGCTTCTACTTTAAAAACTCTCTATTGTGTTTTACTTTAAACGGTCATGTACTGTCGCTGTTGTCATGATATCACAATGAAGTTTACATGGCAACTGGTAGAGCGTTTGCAACCTGCAGGGTCCTGGGTTCGAATGCCAGTGAAAACACACGAATAACATGTACATGGACTGCACTGTAAGTCGCTTTTGATAAAGCTTCTGGGCTATAAAGTAGCACACTATGTCATAATGGACTGTAAGTATTCCATGTCTGCCTAACTTTAAAGATCTGGTCTATAAACAAGAGAAAAGTTTGTCCTCATAGCAGTTTCTTGCTGCATTTACTTTCTCAGACTAGTTTGTGAACTGCTGACTACCGTCTTTTTATTTCCTGATAAGTTGATAAAGAGCTGTATAAACTCTTTTGCCCTTTTAGTCATGATTTAATTCAAAACACACATTTCTTTATTGTTTTCAAGTAACATCTTAAATTACTTTGTGAATATTTCATACCATCATATCTTAATAGTTTAGTTACTGTGAAGCATTTTCATGTTTGACATGCAACAAACCGCAAAATATTTAGTTTACCGTGCCTGGCGTTTCCTGTGTCAGCATACGTTTCTCACTTCCAGTTTCGCACCGTGCCGTCCATTATATGTCATTTGATGACTTATTTTTATACTTTGAATGTAATACTAAATCTACATCTACTTGTTTTACAATTTCATATTGTATTGATTAAGAGATTTAGGGCTGTACAGCATACAGCATGAAGATCATGATCTCACATTAAAACGCCTGTCTAAAGTTGTAAAATATTATCTTTATAAGACAACAGAGGTTGTTAATGTGAAAGTGTGTTTTGATAACACTGATTATTCCATGCTTTTATTGGCTCTCTGGTTGTAAAAACTAACAGGTTTGGAATGTCACAAAGATGAGCGAAAAGTGAGAGGCGGTGTACAATGATTAAGACCTTTTCTCCAAGTTCTAAGCGAAAACATTATTGATTCTAACATAAGATAAAAATTACACAACATTGATCTCTTGAATTGCTGTCACATCTGCAGTGTAGTGTAAAGAAAGAGTTTGAAGGTTACAGAAAATATCTTCTCTGTTTTGGTTTAGTTAGAAAGGTCCAGCACACTATTTACTCTGGAGCAGTTTTGTTTCAGTTTAGGACTGTAGGGAGTTCACTGTGGTTTATAAAAAACCCATCATGTACTACATCTGAGCTTGGCCTACGATAAATTTAGCCCCACACGGCTCTGAAGAGAAACCTTTGGTATTCCAGCGCAGCTGTTTTGGAGTCCTATGGCTATCTATGGCTAGTTAGTTTGACTAATGTACACTAACAAGTGTGTGACTGAAGTTTAAAGTCCTATACATTAAACAGTATAGTATGGATAGATAAATATGTCAGTCCTGTAACTTGCAGAAGACTAGTACTTTTATCAACAGATAACAATTATCAACAGATAACAATAGTATATGTGGGTGTGTGTGGGTGTGTGTGTGTGTACGTGTACATATACATATACATATATACATATAACTATACCTATACCTATAACTCTATATATATATATATATATATATATATATATATATAGTCACATTTATTTCTCAATTGCTTCTTAAGCAACAGCTAGAAAGTTAAGAAGTTCTTAAAATGGCAGTGAATGTATGTTTTAATATATTAACACTGCTTATTTTTCTTTTTCTTCTCCAGAGGAAAACAACGGATTCCACAGTTCTGTCTCGGATAAGGAATCTTTTCAACTTGAAAACGCTGGGGTAAAATCTTCTTCACATTTTAAGCAGCTCTTGCGGATGTATTTTATACTTTGGTTTTACAATAATGCCTCATACCTTTTTACCTTATAAGACTGAAGGGAAACCCCCGAGCAACCACCCGGAATACCCTAGCCACTGCATAACATTGTTCTAAAAATAATTTATTCAGTCATTCCTGTCGATCTGCTGGTGATGCTAAATGAGATTATTACATGAGTTGGTTATGAGTTGTATATACAATTCTTTATTGTTCAATACGAATAGACATATGAGTGGTTTACAAAGAAATGCTTTGTGTAAGTCCTGAGTTCGCACAAAGTGTGATGTCAGAGGTCAGTGAGTTAATTAAAGAATATTTATTATGTTTTCATTATTGTTATGTTTATTTACATGCAATGGAAACTCATACGTGTCCGCTCACCGTTTATTATCTCCATTTGAAGCAGAATGGTCAGTGATGTTTGTTTGACACAGGTGTTCTCAGATCGTGACACATTCATTCAAATCAGCTCGCCTTTCAGCCGTTCAGTTTGCATATGAAAAATTAGCTTGACCTGTTTTTTGAGTTAAATTTTTTATAGGAACAGCCTGTTCTGTCATCCTCATGTGAATCCAAACCTGTATGACTTTCTTTCTTTTGTGGTTTTGCATCTTTATATACAATGTGAGTGAATGGAGACTGGAGCTGTCAGGCTTCAGAAAGGACAAATGGCGTCAGAATTATTGTCTGTTTAACCTGTGAACTGTCTGTCTTCTGAAGCCTTGTTTTAGCTTCGTCTGAAGAAAACTAAAATTAAAGTTGTCATTCGGCGAAAATCATTGGGTTTTGCATGTCCAATCATGATTACAGTTCCAGTCCCCATTCACATTCACTGAAAGTCATACAGGTATCATATTATAAAAGATTTTAGAGAAAATAAACCTTTTATATTTTTAGGCGAACTTTCCCTTTAATTTCTGCCTTTCAAACCCCTCTAATGAAATAGTGTTAATTTTGCTGATGTCATGAGGAAAGACTTTATGTTCCCTGTTATCTGCACTCCACCCTTCACTGCCCGTTTCTTTATGTTTTTATGGTTTTTACTTTTCCCAACTCCCATCTATTCCAAGCAAAATAAATCGTTCATGATAAACTTGAAGATAAGCACACCTCTCCTCTACATCTCCTCTGTGTATCTCTTCCTGTCTGTGTAGTCCACATTGAGTGTTGTCTCTGAGTGCTCTGAAAGCATTGCATCCGTTTGCTCAAGTCACTCCTCGGTAATTAGGTGTGAACAGTGTGAGAAGGAAAACACTGAACCACAGCAGCACCATAGCAGCTTCATGGGGGTAAGATAGGACCATGTGACTGTGTTTGTGTGTGTGTGTGTAGTGTGTCTTAAAGGGGCAGTTTCATGTCATAATAATTCACTGCATGAGTGCATAAGCCTGATTTACAGCTGCAATCTGTAACTTTTGCCTCTATATTGCCATATCTGAAAGTTAATTATCTTTATGCGTTGAAGTCAAACTGACACCTGGGAATGTCATATCCAACAGCTTAAATAAAAAATAGCAGTGCATTTAAGTAAGGCTTACCCCAAGATAAAACCATACAAAACCACACATGAACAAGTATAACGTCAGTCATCTTTGCAGTTCTGCATCTGCATATGCCTCTATATATATACACACACACACACAGTGTTCCAGCATCAATAGTCAACTAGAATTTAAATAATTGTTGCAAATTTGTATTTTGTCACATTTGCGACCACAAGATCTTAACCATTAGCTTATTAACATATTACCGCCACATTTACACATCTATGTCTATTCAGTGGGAAACACCCATGGTGAACAAGTAAACAAGTTCACTTAAGGGGAAAAGGTAAAATTCCACTCGGGTGTTCACTCGGATACAGGGAGAAAGGTGTTATGCAAATAAAATAATTGTTGCTTTACTGTGTTGGACTAGCAACCAGATGGTTGCTGGTTCGATTCCCAGTACCAGCAGGAAACAACTGAGGTGCCCTTGAGTAAGACACCTCACCCCTAATTGCTCCCAGTGTGCCACTGGTAACTTGTAAGTCGCTTTGGATAAAAGCGTCTGCTAAATGAATAAATATAAATGTAAATGTACTAATCAAATCAAAGTGATAGTTCAGAATAGCTATTATTATTCAGTTATTTTATAAAGATGTGCTGACTTACATCAAACCGGATGGATCTTACAGTAATGTTTGCATGGTTCAGAGGGTTGGCATGGACTGCTGTGTGTTTGTTAGTGTAGTGCACAGTGTATACCAGCGTCACTCTCTCACCACACTCTTTTAATCCACAGATATGGAGAAAGAGAGCTTTATTTCTGAAGTATCGCTCGCGGGTACGACACGGTAAAGAGGGTTGAAAGCTGTTTCTGTGCACGAGTGCCTGCTTTAATCAAACAGCTTGGATATCATAACACTTTATTGCAACATTGTAAAAGAATCTTCAATGTTTAACAAATATTACTGCCAAAGATAAAAGATATTTCCCAGAACACCCTTGCAACTGCCAAGCAACAGAATTATGGATCAAATGGGGTTTTTTACCGTATAAATTGTTTTTTTCTGTTTAACACAAAGGGTGATTTTTTTTTTTTAAAGAATATTCTTGTAAATAGGGATTTGGTCAATTTAAGGAAAATGTTATTAGTTATTAAAGTGTTTGATATTTCACCTTCAAACTTCTATGAAACAATTTACTGATAATCTTCAAATCTGGTCTAAAGTGGATTACATGTTGTATATCTACAAAAGTCGACTACAAAAGCCATTCATTAACATTGACATTGTATATACAATATTTTAAACAAAATTAAGAATGTTGAAACAATTGAAAACAAAAAAAAGTGATATATTATTAGTTATTTGTTTGATCTTTTGAGCCATAACAATTTTTACACACTGCTATACTGTATAGTGCTAATACTATAGTGAAGGGGAAGATTAATTTAAATTTAAGTCTGTATGAATTTAGTTCTGTATGATTGTACTTTTATAGAGCCGTTCACTTAGGAAAGATGGTCATGTGGGTTTGATGCAGTAATGATCATTTTTGTCTCAGTTCAATGTTTTACACATTTGTTCTGTATGATTATAAATTCCTTTAAGTGACTTTTTAAGAGCTCTGTGCAAAGAGCAGCTCTGTGTTCATCAGCTGTATTTTTTTTAGAGTTTGAGTCTGTAATTGTGCCACATTACATGATTATATATCTGTAATGGAACAGATGTGTTTCGTGGCTTATTCATTCAACCATACATATACTTACGCTATATGTAAATGCATAGGCTTATGGTGATGATAGACTACATCTTTAGCCTGCTTCTGTGCATATGCATCATCTCTAATGTGTAATTATGGAAAATGAAAGAGGGGAGAGACGGTGAAAGAACAGCAGCCGTCCTGCCATGTCAAACATGCTGCTTGCTTACAGTAAATAGATCGGAGGTTTACTTTGTGTGTGCGTGTGTGTGGTATGTGATTTGTTTAGGGCGGATCAGGTTACCTATACTTTACAGTCTTAAGAACTGAATTTCAATCTGGCAGTTTGATCCCCGCATTGACTGTATTTTATTCTCAGTAAAAGTGATATTTACATATTTATGCAACGTTTCAATGACAGGGTTACAGTACTTCTATTGAAAATGTCAGGTTTTGTAAATAGGTCATACGCTCTGGATGCAAATGACATCACAGTGGACATAGCTGTGGAAAAGTTTTGCCTTTCTCATGGCTCAGTATACAGAAGTATTAAACTATTCACAGCAGCGCTTGTTATTGTGTGTTTTTACTCTTCGAAGCAATCAGGCTTTTTAAAACAAATGAACAGTTAAAGGATGGACTATACAGTATCATAGAGCTATACGATATATTAGTGCCATGGTTCAGTTCGGTTCTGTTTACTGTGGAAGTAGGCAGCAAGGTTCATGTCATGGCACCAGCAATGCTAAAGAACATTAGATACACTTTTAACAACCACAATAACTTATTTATATAAATATTTATAACAAAATACAGCTCTTTTACTGCTGTTCTGTGGAAATAATTGAGGCATATTAAAGTATTGTGATTTTTCTTTCCTATAGGTGACACTGCTGTTAAATGATAATTAATCAGTCAATAATTGTAGTGTCAGCTATAGTCATAGTGTAAGCATGTATGTGATTGAAATTAAGAATTATGACCATCAATACATACTGTAAAGTATGTGACATTGCTAATTTATTGCTTTGTAAATTGACATATACAGGTAATCTGTAGTGTTTGTAAAGGTATCAAATGTCCAGATGTTTGCCAAAGACAAGCATTGTTTTTGCACATGGATTTGAACTGACCCTTAACCCAGAGTATTAACCTTTATTACCTTTATGTTTATAACCTTTATGAACAGTACGACAGTTTAATTATGTGAGTTTTCGTGGACTGCAGTGTCACCCACCCTTATATCATGATGCCACATTTTGCACAGCAGCAACACTTCAATTTTCTTTAGACAATATAGTTTGTGATGTACAGGATGGTGTCCATCCTGCTGGCATGATGATGTCATCACTTTAAGGGTCTCCCCATCCCCCTTCCTGTCTCTCTCTCTCTCCTCTGATCATGACTGGGTGTGTATCCTAAAGGAGGACGGCTTTAATCTAGTGTATGTGCGCGCATGTTTATGTATGCGTGTGTCCGGTTCGGGGGTCTGTAAGGGAGGTGGTCTGGTCCACCTCGAGAGACTCATTTCAGAGCAGTGAATGATGGAGCACTTGATCAACGGATCAGAGGTAAAGTGTTTCTCCATTAGTGCAGTTTTTCCACTGCCTGAATGTTTGTGGAATGATGAAGGAGGATCACAGTCCCGACATTTCTATAGATGGAAATGCCATTTACTATTGGATGCTTGTGTACAGTAGGAAGTGTTGGCTTACGTCAGGGATTTCCATTGTTTCGTTTGCATAAAGAGCATAAGAAAATCAGTGGCGTTTAGTGAAATCCCGGCTGGGTTTGGTCACGTCTCAGGATGTGGCAGTGAGAGTACTGAGAGATCAGACTGGTTCTTGGTCACTGGCTGGCTTTGTTTGTGTTACTCAGCATGTGTAAGTTATTTTTAGTTGTTCGAGAACAGCTGCAGACTATGACAGGCTCCTGCGGAGGCTATATACCTTCCTGCGGCTATTTAACTTTGGGCAATGGCAGTGTTAGCCTAGGATAAATATACCTCTTATAGTGCTGGTCTGGGGTCAGTGTTGTTTCGCAGGGTGTGGACTGTAAATATAATAAAATATAAAGTTTCTTACCCTACAGAGGAATTATCATGAGGCTGAATCAGACCCTCCAGAACACTAGGGGAAACAAACACATTTCTGCATCTGTCAAGTCTTTGAAATTTAAAGTAACAGTGCATCCAAAAATAAACATTTTGACATTGTTAACTGACTGACTGTCATGTCAAACGCTCTCCACTTTAGTTCTTTTAAAGAATCTTTACATCACACTTTTTTCAGCTGTCATTGTATGTGAAAAGCATATCAGTTTTTACAGAATGTTCCATTTTTTGGGGGGTAACAGAGAAAGAAGAATTAAAAAAAATAAGAAATAAACCTACTAAAACAAACATGATAGAAAGCATGAAGATTCAGACCATCTACTGAGACTCTTCTGTAGTGAAACCTTTTGGGATGTGTTTGCATGTGTTTATATATTTAAAGGGTCAGATATCTTCCAATGCAAGTTCTTTCACTGGCATGATTCACTGAAGTTTCCTGGACATCATTCCTCTTTTGAATAACACTGACTCTTGTTTGTTTTTGCATGAATTTTATTCTGAAGGGTTGGTGCAGATTTTTGCTTGTGTGTGAGAGATTTTGTGTCTGTTTGATGCCTGTGTGCAGGTGGATCGCTATGCTATTTAAAAAAAATACAAATCCATTAACATTGTGTTTAATATTTAATAAGCCCTCATCAAATATAAACAAAACCAATAGTATGACTAAATTATTTTTTTGCACTTATCTGTGTAGTCAGAGCATGCATTTTCATACAGATGTGGAATGCTGTAGGTTTAATATTTGGATCTACTACTGTATGTGCTGGCAATGACATTATGAGAATGTTTTGTATTTAATAACCTGTATTTGTGTGTGTTGTGTGTACAGGTGGATAAACAGCATCAGAGCAAGGACTCTGTGTACTTCAGAGATGGCGTTCGGAGGATAGATTTTGTTCTTTCATACATTGATGAAAAGGATGAAGTGAAGAAAACGGTGTGTCATTCATTCGGTAAAATCATTAGCCAAAACAAATGATAAACTTTAAAGCCTAACAGTCCTGCAAAGCAATGACTACTTTCATTTACTTACTTTTATTTATTTACTAAACCTTATTTAGTTTTGTAACATAATCAAAACACTTCTCTGCCATGAGAAGTTTGAACAGCATGCAAATCCATCAGCTCAATCAGATTTGTTATTGATCTGCATATAGGAGCGAAGGAAGGAATTTGAAGCGAACTTACAGAAAGCCGGACTCGAGCTAGAAACCGAGGACAAATCTGTGAGTAAAAATAAAATTATCATTAGGACATACATCTGTTAAATGATTTCTATTTACTCTACTGCAAATAAATATACTGATTTATAACATATTGATTTATATCCACCAAATGTTTGTTATTTGCTAATCTCTAATCCCTTTAAATGTACACAATGTAAAGAAATTGTGTCCACTAGAGGGCAGTGTACTTCAAGTTGATTTCATGTACTTTTCGTGTAGTTCGGTTGGTAAAGCGTTGGGTTACCTGCGCAAAATGGTTTGTTTTTTAATGTGTAGCATATAAAAATTATAATATCAATCAAAAAAATATATCAATAACATTTTTTAAAGCTCAGCTAAGAATTTAACTACCAGATTTCATATGTTGTGCTTGTATCATTCCAGGAATCTGAGGATGGAAAGACGTATTTTCTTAAGATCCACGTTCCCTGGGAGGTGCTGGCAACCTACGCAGACGTTTTAAAAATCAAAGTGCCTTTTAAAGTCAATGATATTCCAGAAAAAAAAGAAATGCCCATGAGCTGGCTCTTCACACCCATCCGTCTTCCTGAACATGTTATGTACCCAGAGCCCGATTACTTCACCGCCACGTTTGACAAGAGCAAGACTGACTTCTTCCTCATCGAGGATAAAGAAACCTTCTTTCCTCCATCCACACGAAACAGGATTGTAAGATGTTTGTTTTTTTAACACCTAGTATCTTTTTTGACCAGATGAATTATTATTAATCTAAAGGTTCACATACTTCTCCCACACAACACAGTACATGTTCATCTGGGAATGAGGGCTGACACAACTTTTATTCAAAAATGTGATGGTTAAAGAATGAAGTAGTGTTTTTTGTTAGGATATCTTGTATTATTATTTAATGCTTTAGCACCAACATTTTTTGGGATAGTTTACATAACTTTCCCTTAAATTTGTGGAAATTAGAAATACAGGAAAAGCTGTCTGACATTTAAAATGATTAGGTTTTGAGTTATCAGAGATGTACTGTATTATACCCCATAATAGACTGGCCTTAATTCATTTTTGGTGTAGCGGTTAGTAAATGGACTGTGGATATTCCATCTGAGACCGAGAATAGGAAAAACAAAAGTTGTTACAATTGTAACGCTGGCTTTATTCTCTTCTCTGTGTAGGTATATTACATCCTTTCCAGATGTCCGTACAGTAAAGAGGACAAAGACAAGAAGGGCATTAAGAGACTGCTGAACAACGGCACTTACACTTCTGCCTTCCCGCTACATGATGTAGGTCTTTCACACAGAAGATCAAACCAGCAGTTACATTTGTTTCTAAAGAGAATGTATAACAGTAATGTGTGTTTTTGCGTGTGTGTAGTGCAGGTACTGGAACAGATCTCGAGATCCAAACTGTGAGAGTGAACGCTATGAGCTGTACAAATACTGGGCACGTTTCGGTCGCTTTTACAAAGAGCAACCAATCAACCTCATACGGTGAGATTTATTTATTATTTTATTTTTTCATTTATTTATTTAAAGGGCTAGGGTATAAATATATTGCAGCGTTTTCAATTTTATTTAACTTTTTATATTTTGCTGTCAATTAATATTTATTGTAGTTTATCTAAATATTTATGCATTTGCTTTGAAATACCTTCAAGGCAGAATAATTAACCTGTTAACTGTCACCGTTCCTCAGGAGGAACACCAATGTAATTTCCCTATTTCATTTAATATTTCATAGTTACATTTTAATCTAATCATGACAAGCTATAAATTAATGGAAAGGTAAAAGACTCAAGATTAAATATATAAAAAAATTCATAAAAATAAACACAAAATATATTAAAAAATACCTAAAATGAATTTTTTTTTAAAAGACTTAAAAATATTTGAAAAAATATGTTTTATGTGTATACTCTGTTGTGACACCACTAGCACAGTGTTATATATTTTGTTACATGTACTTACAATATCCTGAATGCTTCAAATTAAAAGTCCTTACAATTTTTAAATTCATAAAGTTTTGTTGTTTGATTTGGTTGCCTTAATATGTTAAGGCAACTATATGAATGTTGTCATATTATTGTTTTAAATGTGATCTCAAGTGCATAAAAATTACATATTGCACCTTTTTTATTTGTTATTATATCAATTTTGTAGTATGTTATATCAAATGAATCATGATATCAACCAAACAACCATTATTGTTAATTAGACCACATTTGTGCATGAATGAAATGAAAATAATGTAATTTGTAATGTGTTTCCTGTACCACAGGAAGTACTATGGAGAGAAGATCGGCATCTACTTTGCTTGGCTGGGCTTCTACACCGAGATGTTGTTTTACGCCGCAGTTGTCGGTGGGCTCTGTTTTATCTATGGTTTGGCATCATTTGATGAAAATGTCTGGAGGTGAGAGTAAATCTGTATTATTGTATTATCTAAAAGACAACCATAGATGTTATTCTGTTGAAAGTGGGTTAAAAGAAGTAACATGCCATTGTTTTTAGTAGAAATGGAAAATTGTTTCATTTTGAAAATAATATCTATAGATTTTTTTTGTATAGCAGAATAATAAACTTCACAAAAATATGCTAATGTCCACTATAGCACCTGATAATTCAACAGATATTAAAAAAAAGATGCTTATTATGAATCAAACTTGAAATAATGAAATAACACGTTTGTTTGGGGCTGAAGAGAGCTGTTTTTTCTGTTTCTTGTGTCTCTGCTGTAGTAAAGAGATCTGCAATGAGACCATCGGCGGGCAGATCATCATGTGTCCTCTCTGCGATAAGAAATGTGGCTATTGGAAGCTCAGCTCAACCTGTAGCTCCTCATGGGTGGGTGCAGAGTCTCATTTCTATCATCATGTAACTTCAGGAATAACAGTATTGCTTTATTTTTGATGTAAACTTTTACCTTTTCTTCAAAATGTATTTCAGCAATCATATCTGTTTGACAACACTGCCACTGTGTTCTTTGCAATATTCATGGGAATATGGGGTGAGTAAAGAACTTTGTCGTTTTGCCTTGTCCCACCTTAGATCTTCATCTGTTGAATATAGATATTGAATAGATATATCAATTAATTTCAGACACTGGCACATTCTTCTTTTATGTCATCTGTACATATATATATGTATGAATGAAGCAGTTGTTTGTAACCTTCTGCAAGATTTCTCGGACAAATTATTCGCACTTTAAATGTATAATAATGTACTCTGTCTCCCCCTGGTGGTAGAAATACATTCTTGCTTTGAGATCAGGGACACCATAGGTTTTGATGGATTTAACTCTATTTGGTTTATAATATTTTTGTTTACAATTAAAAAGTTATTTATTTATTCAATATTATATACAAATAATACAAACAAAAGTATATTTGAAAATGTTTGCTTTTGACTACAATGTTTTGCATCATCCCCCTCGTGTTACTGTGATGGCTCAATGCTTTTATATATTTTATTTTCTTATAATAGCAACATTTCTTGTGTCATCTAATAAATACCAAGTATATGCGTTTTACATGACTGTTGTTTTTGCACATTTATGATTCTGATTATTCGATTTAGGAATCAGCTATTGGAAATCGCATTATTTAACCACTAAACTGAATAGACACAAAACCCCAATGTCTGGCATTGTTTAGCTTAAGCTGGTAAAATATGATTTTCTGAAATAATAACAATAACCTTTAAAAAAGGGCCTGATTGTAAAAACAAATATCAGACCCAAATGTCCCAGAAAATGACCCTCATACATTCTACATTTACTTTTTTTTACATTCTACATTGTGTAAAGAGACCGTTTTCAGCACGTTATTTGACTGTCATAGTATTCGTACTGTACAGTTAAAGTGAAGTTTGTTGCGTGACAGTGACTCTGTTCCTGGAGTTCTGGAAGCGACGTCAGGCGCGGCTGGAGTACGAGTGGGATCTGGTGGATCTGGAGGAAGAACAGCAGCAGATGCAGCTCAGACCCGAGTACGAGATCAAATGCACGGACCGCCGCCTCAACCCTGTCACCCAGGTAAATCTGAAGCAGAGATCTGTCACTTAGTCTGATAACGTTTCCAAATTTGTGTAGCATTACCAAAGTGCAAAGCCATAATTTTTTGATCACACAGTAAATAAGTAGTTTTATGTATATTTTGCTATTGACATTTTTGTTTTATTCTACAGAGAATCTTCAGAATCGTTTGCTCATAAATATTCTCGCCATTTTCTTAAATTCTAAGCTTTCCTCTGAATGTAATTGTTTGTCAACCATCTTATGTTCTAGATTTTTGCATTGGTTTTTACCTGTTCTATTAATTGATTTTATATTAGCTTTACAAATAACACTTAAAGGTTATGTATTCTTCCACTGTATATAGTACTTTCAGTCAGACTAGTTAGAAAATGACTAGATTACTTACTTACCAGGATGTTGGCTAACTGGAAAAGTCGCCCAATTGTTTAATTTGAATTGTTTAAATGTTATCCGGACTATATTTGATTTAATACAGGTAAACAAAGAAAGAAAGAGAAAAATAAAATCCTAGATCTATGGCTTGTTTCTTTGGTTGTGCTGGTGTTCTGTAGGAACAGGGGTGCATTCTAGAGCAGACGCCAGCTGATAAAGCAGGCAGGTTCGTCCTGTCCTGGAGCACTGTTATCTTGTGGGTAAGACTGGCATAGGACGACCAGACACTGGTTTGCTGTGTTCGTGTGGCATTATAGTGATCTGCCTGCAGTGTGATTCCAGCTTTAAAGACCGCAGAAATAGAACGAAATAGTAGTTTTATTTCTAGGAACGGCAGATGACTAGAAACAGGAAGTATCCTGGTAGACAGCAGTGTGGTTCTAGATTGGCAGGTGTGTGGTGGTGGTTGCTCATGTTCCCTGCATTGCTTGCTTGTTGTGTAGGAGATGGAACCGCATTTATCCCTTAGAAGCAAGTGTGCTCGCTCATTACTGTCTGGGGCCACCGTCCTGTTCTGGGTGAGCATTAAACCTTTTACTTTTATATTTCAATTACAATTATTTACATCATCATATTCATCATATATAACTGAACAGTGAACATTAAAAATGATATTTTATATTTTATTTAAATTTTTTTGTTTCTAAAGTAGACATAGTACTGTCATTGTATTACAGAAATATTGCAGTATTTGAACAGATAAGATAACCAAATATATCAGAAAAAAACTAGAAAATGCTGCAATTTATAATAATTAAAGAGTAATCCCAGACTACATTGCGAATTGAAGATGCCATCGAAACAAATACAGATTTTTAATTTGCAATCTGTAACTTTTCGCCATCAGTGTTCGAAACATAAATTGCAGGATACTTTGGTTGAACTCAAATGATGTTAAACTGACATTTTCCTGTTGAATGTTATGTGTATTTTTCATCAAAAGTTACAGATCGCAGTATTAAATTTTTGTAAAATTCTAAATATTATAACATTTGAATAAATACATCAAAATTAATAAAAATAGTAAATATGCATTGTTTCTTATTTATATGTACTATACACATCATATATGAATTCAAACAAAAAAATATTATTATTATATAATTAATATAGTTTTGTGACAATAAATTAGCAAAATGTCAACGTCCAATTGAATTGTTTGTATGGCTCCTGTGTACTTAACAATATCTGAACTCATGCCTGTGTACAGTGTAATAAACTGCTTAAAATATGAGATTTATTGCTTAAAATGAAAATGTATTGCTTAAATTGAGGTTTTAAAAAAGCAGTCCATTTCGAAACAAAGCTATCATATACAAATATTAATAGATTGACTGTTGTACTGTATCTCTATATAAACTTATAAAAACATGTGAATAAGTCATTGTACTGTATGGACACAGCTCTGCACATCCTGAATCAGTAAGTTGAACGTTTTGGCTGAGGATGCATGTGTTCAACAGCATGTAGTGTTGTAGTGTTTGCCCTAGAAAGCTTGTTGGTAGTTTTCATCAAAATTAACCATATTTTTGCATATATCGAGTAGTTTTCAATAAATAAAGCACATTTAGATATTTTGTTTTGACATATACTTCTTTCCCTAAACACACAGATCTCTCTGATCATCGCCAGTATAATCGGGGTGATAGCATACCGTCTGGCTGTGTTTGCTGCGTTTGCCAGTATTATGAAGGAGAGTCCCACTAATAAGATGGATTTGGTTGGGTCATTGATCACACCTCAGCTGGCCACGTCTGTAACTGCTTCCTGTATTAACTTTGTCATTATCATGATCCTGAACTTCCTTTATGAGCGCGTGGCCATCTGGATCACTGATATGGGTGAGAAACGGTTTTGCATGTTATCATTTGCATTGCAGATAGGCAACTCAGAGGCTAGTTTTTACGACTAAGAAGATTCTTACCTTTATTAAAATCTTGATGTACTATTATTGAAATATTTCTGTAATTGTTCGCAGAGGTTCCAAAAACTCACATGGAGTATGAGAACAAGTTGACGGTGAAGATGTTCCTCTTCCAGTTTGTCAACTACTACTCATCCTGTTTTTACGTCGCCTTCTTCAAGGGTAAATTTGTGGGTTACCCCGGCAACTATGAATACATGTTCGGCAAATGGAGCGGACTGAGAAATGAGGAGGTAAAACTGAGGTCATGTGATCATTTTCTTACAATTAATGTTTTTAGTGCCCCTAAAATGTATTTGGCAGGTGATGCCAAATACATATTTGCTAAATTGGTATAGAGCATTGTGCTAGCAGCTTTTTTTCACAAATTTTGCATTTGTGAGTTGAATTTTTAAAAATGGTTTGTAAGGGATCATGTAAAAAGTGCACACTGTGCAGATCCAACATTTTAATTTTAACATTTTAGGGTTGGTGAAATGTCATTTTATGACAATGTTGTTTTTTACATCAGCTAGAGGGTGCTGTTTACCTGTAAACAGACTTGCTGTTTTAATGCAATAAAAAAAGTTATTACTGTTTTTAACTTTAACTGTAACGTATGTGAATGTAGTAAAAAATAGTTATCGAAATATAGAAATCACTTTTTTTAATAATAGTTAACATTTTTTGCAGTGTGAGCCAGGTGGCTGTCTGATTGAGTTAACCACTCAGTTAGTAATAGTCATGACGGGTAAACAAGTGTGGGGAAACATACAGGAAGCTCTCGTACCGTAAGTTTCACCAGATTACTGTATGTTCCACCCCTATGATGATGTGTTACATTTATTTTCATTACTAGTACAAAATTGTTTAACAGTAAAGCATTATAGATCGACTAAGTTGTGGACTTGGATACAGTATATATCTTTTTGTGTATTCATATACAGTTGGTTGCGTAACTGGTGGGTGAGCAGAAGTGCCCGGAAACATCCAGAGAGTCTGTACAGCCGCTGGGAACAGGATCATGACCTCCAAAGCATAGATCAGCTCGGACTCTTCTACGAGTACCTGGAAATGGGTGAGTACTCCCAGGCCACGCTCACACTGTGAAGTTTCATGGATTTTACTAGGATTAGCTTAAACAGTTGGTCCTGGCTATTTTAAACTGATAATTGTTGATCCTAGCCAACTATCAACCTATTTTTGATAGGAATATGTGACAGTACCAGTCAAAAGGTTTATATTTTAATGTTTAAAATGACTTTTGTAGACAAAAATATAATTGTGCCAATATATTAATTTATTTAATATAAAAATATATATATATATAAAAAATAAAACATTTATTTGTATTTATGTATTTATTTAGATTTTTATTAAATGTTTATGACTAAAAATACATTATGACTAAAAAGCAGCCAGTAAAAGTCCAACATAGATAGAAATTCATTCAGTGTTGTTTTAAAGCTTAACAGGTTGAGACCTCAAGAAGCTGGATGATAAAATGTCAAAGAGTTTGATTTTACAAATTCTAGACCAAGTGTGAATACTTTTGAAGTTGATTAAATATTACATAGTGTTCATTTATTGTGGATGCTTTCAGTCACAACATAAATCCCACAGTTACAATTGTGTTATTTCATGGTTTGGATGAATAATTCTAAAATCTGGAAAAAATGTAAACAACAGTGAGTGTTTCCAAACTTTTACTGGTACTGTACATCAGCACAGAAAAGAAAACTGCACTTGTTAAATCATTTCATGGGACAATTAAGCGTGTAGAAATATAATGCAATAACACAAACTGGCCGACAGATGGCGCCATAGTTTAATTTGTGTGTCCTTTTTTATTCAAATTAATAAGGCTTTACTGGCAATACTGTAAACAATACAGTATTGAAAAAGCTGAGAAAAAAATAATCTGTCCCTCCTTTGCAGTTATCCAGTTTGGCTTCATCACCCTGTTCGTTGCCTCTTTTCCTCTGGCTCCTCTGTTGGCTCTCATCAATAACATGCTGGAGGTGCGAGTGGACGCTTGGAAATTCACCACTCAGTTCCAGAGGCCTGTGGCAGCCAAAGCTCACAGCATCGGTGCATGGGAGGAGATCCTTAACATGATCGCTGTTTTCTCAGTCGTCACCAATGTGAGTTATGAAATCTAATAAAGTCTGAGATGTCTTTCTTTACTTTACTTTCTTTACATTATTTATTTGCATATGGACTCAATTAGCATTTGCTGTGAATTTCTGTAAATGCCTGAAAAGTCTGACATGTCATATAGTGCGTTGCACAAAAAAGTAACTGACATAATGCATCATATATTTCAGGCGTTCATTGTCTCGTTCACGTCGGACATGATCCCGCGGCTAGTGTATCTGTACACGTATCACCCGGGGACTGAGATCACCATGGAGGGATACATCAACAACAGTCTCTCTGTCTTCAACATCTCCGAGTTCCCAATCGAAAACCGTCCGGAGGATGGAGAAAACCCGGAATGGTTCAACAGCACCTACATGACCACCTGCAGGTCTGGTTATTGTGCACCACTTGTCTGTGTATTTTTGCGAGTAGATCTTTATAGTAATACATGTAATAAACGTGTCGTGTGGATATTGTAGGTATCGTGATTACCGCTACCCGTCAGGACATGAGAAAGAGTACAGTCACACTATGCAGTTTTGGCACATTCTTGCAGCAAAAATGGCATTTATCATCATCATGGAGGTATGGCATATTCAACTTGTCTGTTTAAGCATAACAACAAAATGTTTATTGTATTTCTATAAAATTATAGACTATATCATGGTTTCATTTAAGCATTTTCTTATGATATAAATTCCTTGGTGTGAACAGTATATCTATTTGTCATTTATGTATAGTAATGATACTAAATGAATTTATTTGCTCGCAGCATGTGGTGTTTGTGGTAAAGTTCTTCGTGGCCTGGTTGATTCCTGACGTACCGTCGGATGTGAAAGCTCGTATAAAGCGTGAGCGGTACCTGATCCAGGAGTATCTGCATAACTATGAGCTGGAGAAACTCAAAATCCAGCTCAGTCAGAACGGGCAGAACGCTGAGCAGTGTACATGTCCCACCACCTCCGCCTCACCTGTGAGACATGAGGTGTTTTCAGACTGTCTGACCTAGCACACATCCAGACCTCACTAAAACTTGACCCTATCACCTGAAGGCCAGTGAGAGAGGCTTTACCCATGTTATAAAGCACTCTGAATTTACCGCCTTCAACACAAAATGCTCTTAGAACACCATCAGACCTTAATAATGCTTTTATCACAGAACACGCAGACCATCAGATACACACTTTGGGCTCAGTAATTTTACACTGTGTTGACCGGAAAAGCTGCTTGAATCATTTTACTTTCAGTCATGTGACCTCCAGAGGGCCAGCCCTCATAGATCTAAGATTGTAAAATAAAAGAAGAGATATAAAGTTAAAGTTTAAATCGGATTTAAAATGTACAAAAGACATATCTAAAGCCATATGAGTTCAGCTGTAACTTGTTTGCTGATAACGCAATCTATGCAGAATGACACTTGCATCTGTAGAATTATTGTCATGACTGTTTCGCACATTTTTCCCAAAACTCTCATTACCATAATGCAAAAACAGGAGTTTCTCATTAACGTTATGCAAAAACCTGTATCATTATTGTAGTGCTAAAACACTACACACTACTACTTTCCAATTTCCGCAATGCAAAAAACGAGATTACCATTATGATTACCATTGTCATTACCATAATGCAAACAGTAGATTGTCATTACCATATCTAGACATTTTGAGGTTTTAATCATCCTTATTCTCAAGTGTTTTCCCCTCACATACTGGTATTCAGATCAGTTGACCGATGTCACAATGCAACAAAATCTAAATTATGCAAAATGAATCTTTACTCAAAATACAATTGTTTGTTTAAGGTAAAATACAGTCAGGACATATTCTTGCTAGGTTTAGTGAGAGTCAGCTTGAAATAATAAAATCAGTCATCTCTGTACACAGCATTTGACGTATTTACAGTAGCAACGATTAAAACTGTTGTGGTTCGAATGCCTTTAATCAACCAATCAAGCTATAATGCCTTAAAACCATCATATCTGCATGAATGTTTGACTTTGTTTAAAATAGTTTAAGAATGAAACATTGATATTCAACCAAAGATTAAACACTTCTGTCTACCGTATGTTTTAAATTCATGTGCAAAGAAATTCAAATGATATAAATGAAGAATTTTCAGGGAAAATAGATTAAGTTATTTATTAAGTTTTTACGTACTTAAGTGCATTTTCTTTTTAGATTTTAAAAAAGTGTAAGAAATGTCACGAAAATTATTTAGCAGTATTATTTGACAGTGAAATGCAGCATCTATGCTTATTCCATGAGAGATCTTAAAATTCCAGATTCATTTTTTCTGCTGGAAAATACATGCAAAATGAAAGTCTATACAAAATATGAGTAGATATATACAGTATACATAAACACTACATGTTATAGTCACTTTGAAGCGGTTGTTACTCTGTGTTGATAGTTATTGGCAATCCGCACTTTAAATGACTACCCTATCTTTATTAGTCTAAGTACTATATGTGATTTGAATTGCAAAATGGAAAATTGCTAATATTCTTATAATGTGCCTTTGTTTATATTTTTCTCTCCGTTTCATTTACTGTGTCGTCCTGGTGAGGGAAGGTCAAAGTCACTGTGACAGATTATTTTTTTCTTTTGCACAAAGCACTTGTTGAAGGAGTTATTTGTGTCATCACAATCCTCAGTGTTATGAAGCGGGACGTTTGTACATTAATTGAATCTGTAATATTGTGAAATGCTGGCTGTATATTTTGTGTGCCAATTTGATCATGCCTCTGTCATTTTATTTGACATTGGCCTAAAACGTTTAAAAATTAGGATAGGTTATTATAACGAGGGCCGTTAGGAGTTAGGATCAGTTTGACATGTGATGCAAGAAATGATGTTATTTGCTGTTTGTGACTTGAATATTTAAGTTGGAAATCATATTTAGTCTGTAAATGGTTTTTCCATCTCTGGTTCTTATATGAAGAATTTTATCACTGTCATTTCAATTGCTGTTAATAATACAAATGTATACTGTCTGAATAATTCACTATTGATCTGTCGCTGACAATCTGTAAAATGTGCTATAAGGTGAATAAGGCATCTATGAGTAAAACACATCACCTGACTTTATCAACACAACATTTAAACATTTTTTTTTACTTCTTTTCATTTTATTTTCAGGATTGTAAGAATTCTCTCATTATTTTTATTTGATCTTATGCAGTTTTTATTCTGATTTTGACATGTTTGCATGTTTATCTTGGCTGTGTATTTGAATTTGTGTGTGTTTTTCTGCATTGCTCTTATGTATTTAGAAATGTACTCATTTTTTCATACTTTTGGCAATGTAGTGTCACCCAAATAAACCAAGTTCAGACCAAGTTAATTGTGAATATTTCCTTTAAGTCATCACAGTAACAGTTGTTCAACAGTAGAATATTTACACTAGTTTAATCATATTTTATACATGAAATAGCTTTTTTCATAGTTCAACAAATGGTTAAATCACACGGAGGTGGCACTTAGTTTTTTTTAAGCTGATATTTGCTCATTTGCTTCCTTTATTTACATGATACCAAAGAATGTGCATGAGAGTGTTCAGCCTTCACACACTGATTCACAAAACGATTGAGTGGATACAATTTACCATCGATGGATGCAAACCGGACCTTTGTAAGTAATACAAAAAACTTTACACATATAATGCCAAAATCCATTAAAAAACAATAAGGAATGTAATAATATAAAAACATTTGGTTACAGTACCAGTGGTCAACAAATATTGTGTGGTATTTTGGTAGTAACTGAATCACAATAATTGTATGTTGCCTGATATTAGAAATATATGTTTGTATTGTAACAGCTCCAATCTACATAAATGAATAATGAAACAAAATATACAGTAGAAAAGACAGTATGGATACTTTTGCCACTATTGACCGATACTGATTTTTTCACTGATATATCACGCATCAACAATCTTTTCATGTGAATTTTTCCCGTTCGTTCTATTATTAAGGAAGCATTTGTCATTCGAAGAAAAAAGTTGTCTTGCTTAAAATACTGAAAATCAAACACTTATTGTTAGCCAGGATTTGGATTTGGTTTTGGATTTGGTTTTTTTCAAGCATACACTGCAAAAAAAAATGAATTTCTTAATTAGTATTTTGTCGTCTTTTGCAGTAAAGCATTAAAATCAAAGTAAAATCAAATTATTGAATCTTAAAAAGAATTGTGATAAGCTAAATGACTTGTCTTTAGTCTTGTCTTCTGGAAAAATATATCAAATTTAGGTACGTTTTTGCTTAAACAAGCATATCTGTCAATGGGGTAAGAAAAATAAACTTGAATTAAGTACTTAATAAAGAGGTAAATCTTAATTCAAATTTATTTTTGTTATACCCACTAGCAGATACTTTTGCTTGTTTTAAGCAAACCATAAACCTAAATTTGATACTTTTTTCTTATCAAGAAAATGTATTCATTTTACTCAGATTATGTAAATATTTGTACTGCAAAACAATAAAAAATATTGTATAGGAATTAGTCCAATTCTGCTAGTGTAACGCTAGTTGACACAAGTTTTCTGTTTTAACCAATATTTATAAGAAAGATGAATACCTTCTAGAGACATCATGCTGCGAGACTGGGACATACCATTCTTTAGTTTTTAGTGGTTTCAGACACACCTGAAATAAGATATCACAATAGACACGTCATATTGTGTAAAGAAGATATCTTGATTATGTAAAAAAATATGAAATGTATTTATATTTGAGATGCTTAAATGTAGAATGAAAACCTGCTCCCTAGAAGAACTGAATACCAGGATTGCATAATTAAACCTTACTGTTTCCACATGTACTGGTAGGAAATGTATAATTGTGCATGTTAGTCCTGCTTCTTAACTGTGATCTTTTGATCCGACAGATAATAAAACCCTTTCTCTGATTCAATACAGAATGTTACTTCTTCTCCGGAGCTAAATGTTTTCTGCATCATAAATGACAAAGGCAATGACGGCATGCGTTTGGTCCTGGTCTACATTATGCCAGGATTCTTCCTGGCTGTACTCATTATGGGTCTTCCACTCAACTGTCTGTCTTTTTGTCTGTTTCTCCGTCAACTGCGCCCCTGGACCCGCAGTACTCTCTTCCTCTGTAACCTGGCCCTGGCTGACACTTCCTGGTTATTGGCGTTACCCTTCCTCATCCAATTCCACCTGACTGGTATGCAATGGAGCCTCGGCTCCACCGTTTGCCGGATCGTTCGGCTTCTCTACCATAACTATTTCTACCTCAGCATATTCTTTGTGATCTGCCTAAGTTTTGACCGTTACCTGGCCATCGTTCACCCGCTGCGTTCAGCTGTCCTGTTGCCCCGACAACAAGCTCTCAAGCTGTGTTTGGCCGTCTGGGTGATCATAGCTTTGATGAGTTACCCTGTAGCGTACATGAGCACTACAGTACCTTGCCTTCACCACAACTGGACGGTGTGTAACCTGTACATATTGCTGGCAGACACAAAGATCAGTCTACCATATTCCATATGCTGTTCTTGTGTAGGGTTTCTTATACCTTTCATCGCTCTCAGCTATTTCTACCTGAAGAGCATCTACCACCTGCGCAGACTCTGTGACCCCCGTCTGCAGGCACTTGCCGTTGATCTAGGTGGAGCAGTAGTGTTGTTCGGAGTCTTTTACTTACCCTACCACCTAAGCAGGAATGCCGCTGTGGTGATGAGGGCGCTGAAAATGAATGATCCCTCAGCCTGGTATCCTGCAGATTTGTTCTTTACCATAGATATGTGTATCTGTAGTCTGATCTCATGCATTAATCCCCTCTTTAGCTTTTTTGTAGGGAGTCCTCTCAGACAGCGACTCTGGGAGATTTTCTTACAGATCTGGAGACTGAGACCTAGGGTTGGACCAGAGACAAGAGAATAAGCACCTAACTGTTGTAAAACTTGGCACGCCTCATGCATCTGAAATCCATAACAGACCATTCCATTTGTCAGTCATGGTTAGTCTATAAATTGTGATATTTTAAATGTGTATTTGCAAAAATCTAAGCTTAACTTTCTGGTTTTAAAATTTATACAATACAAAGATTAAGTGAAAATATTTTTTTGTCATCGACACCTGTCGATTGTTTTAAAAAACTTTAAATAATAATAATTATTAATATTAAATAATTATTATTTATTTACAGAGCTAAATTTGTCATAACTGTAGTATCATAAGGATAAGCATAGGTAGATTGTAGACTTGTTTTAGATTTACATTGTAAGTTAAATAGTGCTTGCAAATTGTTTTATTTTTTGTAGAGTTTTGTAGAGACAGACCAGCCATCTACATAACTGCAAAATCACCCTTACCTAAAATATGCCTCTATCAGCATGCCTTTTTATATAAATCAGTAAATGAAATAGATCAGTTCTGTTCATTGTAAAATATGTAAATGTAAATAAATAACATTTACTAAAACAAGTGATTTCTGTGGACACCCATTAAATTCCCAACAAATCTGCAGACGTTTTGCAAAGTGTGTTATATGGGATGATATATTTACACTAAGGATATAATGGTCATGATCTGTTTTAATTAATTTACTGAAGATGTTTGATCATGGAAATGGGAGTTTGGATATTTTTTTGGGGGGAGTTTGGATATTAGACCCACCTTGGCTGTCTGGGTGACGTCAAAATGACTCGCTTGCGTGCATGAACCACCGGCGGCAACTTCTGTCACGACGTCATCCCACACCATTTTCCTCCTCTTACATAAGGAACAGACAACAAATAAATAATATAAAGAGCAAACCAGCGCTTCATTGATCCCCCTGCAATAGAGATTTCCACCTCCGCAATATTCCGTGTAACACGAATATACACAATAGAATCATTGACGAGCATTCAAAGAGACCTTGAGTCCAGCTGCAGGGTTTCAACAACTACAGGGTTATTACATTAACATATGCCTGAAAGCACCTTTACTAACAGATAAAATTGTGCAAACAAAACGTTACAGACTCACATCATGATTGGTAATCCATAAAGCATCTATAATGATGTAACCAAATGGAAGGATTTGACAGGTCACATCTGAACACTTTTAAGAGCGATTTATTTAGCAAACCCAGGGCGTGTGTTGTCCTACAGCGCCCTCTTGTGATCATATTTTGTAGCTTCGTAGTTCGTTTCCTGGTCTAGATATGTCGATAGAGTATTTTACACTAATTAAAAAACAGCCCATATTATATTTATAGACTTGTATATTTATATATATATTGACTATATTGTCTCATTAAGTCCAAGAGATCGTAAATGATTGCTTAAATAAAAGATGATTCACTAAATCGTTTCTGAAAAAGCTTCTAAATACTGTACAGGACACGTATATATCTGGCAAATATATCTGCATATGAACCACTGATTTTTGCTAGGTATCAATTCTTGTCTTTTTAGCAGTTCGTGAGTAATTGATGGGAGCGCGCAGGTGTGGAACGCGCAGCTCCCTGTGTGCGGGTTCACGGAACAGCTGGACTGACGCGCGCGTTCCCTGTCCACGGTACTGAAAGATCTCCGGCACCAAGCGTACGCCTCCACCTCTCCAAATTTCTTTTTCTTGCTCTTTCGTTGCACTGCCTGCCGTTTTCCTGGTTCTGGTTTTTCTCATAGGTGAATTCTGAGGGAGTATTTTTTCCTCGTCTCGTTTATGGGTAAAATTATCTCGACATAATGGAAAAGCGAGGAATTATAGAAGTCGAGGGAAAAGGAGATTTAAAGGACATTTCAGTGACTGTGAAACAGGATTTAATTTGAATGATTTTTTGAAGGTCGTATACAAGGGAATAAAACCCCGAAACCCCGATTTGTATTTCGTCAAAGAAACGTTGCACAGGTCTCTATACTCAAGGAATATGCTGAAACACCTTACAGCCATTTCAATTTAAAAATTATTGTTATAAATATCAAGTGGAATATCTTTGAAGATGGATACAATGAAGGATCGAGTTTTGGCCCCCGGTAAGGAGAGACTAAGGAATCTGGCGGGGAAAACCCTCGGACACATGCACAGGTATCAGTCAGCTCCATTTATAAAATCCAAACCGTAAGAAAGACAAAACATCATATTTACATGAATATTTGTTATTCGTTTATTATTTCGATGTCAATGTATAATATAATGATCCTTGGAATTCACACTATGTCCTTATCCTAAAATTACAAAACGTAACACTTAATTTATAAGGATCCGTCGTTGTGGTGTAATTCTATCTTTTAAGAATTTTCGTTAGGGGAATGAATGTGAGAAATGATTGAGTGTTGTAAAGATCGTGATGTGATCGTGTGTAGATCTGGAGATGAAAGAATTCCTCGGAGGATTGATCCTCTGCCCACAGCGGTAAATTAATAATTCATGAAAAGAAAGTCGTGACACTACAAGCTGAGGATATATCACTTTAATTTAATAATAATAATAATAATAATACAACAATAATAATAATAATAGTAAAAATAAAATTAAAGCAATAATTGATTTTTATTTTCTGTCCTGAATCCACAAAAAGGCTAAAACTAAAATTTTCCCACAATTACGTTTTACTTGGTAAATTATTGTCACAATGTATACACGTTTACATTTGCAATTTTTTTCCGTTTTGTCACATATAAAAGAAAATCGTCTACATCCCTTGCATTGCATAAAAACAGCATATATCCATGCAGAACGTTTGTTTTATAAATTGCTGAAATACCTTGTATGATGCCTTGTACGTCTGATTTATTAATATTGCATTTATGCGTCATTGCTTGCAAAATTCTCAGAATAACGCGGTGAATGTTTTACATCATAGTAAAAATAAATAAATAAATAATTTTCACTTGATCTGATGCTACGCAACATTCCACCCATTTGTCACAACGTCTGTTTGTTATAAACATAAAAAACATTACATTTCGTTTGATTTCTATTATTTAGTTTCGTTTTTGGTTGAGGTTATCACAAAGATGAGTCCTTAATAAAGACAAAAGAGAAAAAAACTCATTTGTCGAGATATGTCCCCGTCTGCATTTATCTGCTATAGTATATATATAAATATATATTTCGATGTAAGAGACAAAAATGCTGCAATGCGGTGAAAAAAATTCAGTTTGCCAAGTCGTGATCAGACAATTCAGAACAAAGATAAAGACTAATGCTGGAGAGAAACTCCGCCTGCCCTTTAGCTGAATGTCTGCTAAAATTATTTATTAAATTAAATCAAATCAAACCTATAAGGAAATGACCAATTAGCTGAAGCAAATTTACTATCACACACAAGACATATAAGCTATTTAAAGCAATTTATACAAAAATAAACAAAGCAAACACAAAACGTTTTTTTTAATAAGCAAATTTAGTATTTAGGCTAAAAATAGTAAGATAGTTCCCATTAATGTGTGCCAAAGGTTGTCATTTTCATACACGTTATAAAATGAAAAGTGTATTTTCACAGGGCGATGGAAAGAAAGCAAAAGACGGGTGAGGTTATCGAGCTGACGGAAGACGGGCGGCCCGCGCAGATCAGTGAGAAGAAAGCGCCGCTGTGCGACTGCACGTGCTTCGGACTCCCGCGCCGGTATATCATCGCCATCATGAGCGGCCTCGGCTTCTGCATCTCATTCGGTATCCGATGTAACCTCGGAGTAGCTATCGTCGATATGGTCAACAACAGTACCATTCACAGGGGTGGGAAGATCATTATAAAAGAGGTGAGAGTGAAGGGTAGATAACCTACAGATACCCCTCCTCTTCACGTGAATGCCCCTCCCTCACAACCCCTCTGTCTGTCACATCATCATCACCGCCTCTGATTTCTTTTGGAAACTAGAAAATGTTTAATGCTTTTATTAACATGCTTTTGGTGTTAACTTTAAAATGTAATACTTACATGTGTTCTTGTATGTATATTTTCTAAGAAAGCTAAATTTAACTGGGACCCTGAAACGGTGGGAATGATACATGGCTCGTTTTTCTGGGGTTATATAGTGACACAGATTCCAGGAGGATATATTTCCTCACGACTGGCGGCCAACAGGTAAATTTAATGAAATAATCGCATCTATTTTTGTTTATTTATTTAAAAAATAAATACATTTCATTTATGTACCCTCTGATAAACTCACTATATACACTAAGCTTTCACACGACAATTGTTATATCCACCTACTATGTGTCTAAAAATATTAGTATTTGAAGAAAGCCTCACAGTAGAAAGAGGAGAAAACAAAAAATGTATGCGCGAAACACATGCAGCGTGCGCGTTAATGAGGTCTCCAGAGGAAAGCATGTCTGCGCTTCTTCATTTAGGGTTCATGGCAACCAAATAAAGCACAGACATGTAATATGGCCTTTAAAAAAAACCTTAAGCACTTCCATAAATAGCTGCTGCAAAACAGCAAAATGATTTGGATTATTTGGATTCATAAAGCATGGCACAGTGAAAGACACAAAGCTGAACCTGAACTTATTGGCACAGTGTACGTAAACCGGCAATCGGAATTAATAAAATGTTTTATTTTCTGAATCTTTTTTTGCAAGACAAATGTATTATGATAAGCGTTTAAATACAAAATCAGTAATAAATGCGTTTCCTTGTATTTTGATGTAAAGGGTGTTTGGTGCTGCTATCCTTCTCACATCAACACTCAACATGTTCATCCCATCTGCTGCGCGTGCGCACTATGGCTGCGTCATCTTTGTGAGGATACTGCAGGGTCTTGTTGAGGTAAGACATTCTTCTTTCTTTTTAAGAATACTTCACCAAAAATATAAAGCTGTTAATTTGTTTCTTGTAACACAAGAGCTAAAAATATGTAAAGAATCCTGCCTTTCATTGTGGTTCATGTAAGTTCTCTAAGTTACGGTGGCCCAGTAGTGCACAACACAACGACATATACAAAGCAACACAACGGTGGCCTTATTTCTATGTTTGTCCCATAATAGTATAGCACTATTGTGATTTATTTTATCCTGAGCTGAAGCGCTCAGGTGTCGTTTTTATATTACAACAGTCACTTTACAAGATAAATGAAGACCAACAACACAACATCAAATGTCCCTTCTTAAAACCCATTGGCTAAAACTGAAATGATTTTATTGTCACACAACTGTACAAATTCTAGTGTCTCAGATTACTGTATACACTGTATTCTCTCTGGTCTTATTTGAAATAATAATAAAGAACGAAATAACAGGTCGGAAGAGTAAATATTGACATCTACTTCATTTTAAAACAATAAATGAAAACGAAAAGATATAAGTAAAACATGTCCTGTCTCTTTTTATTGTAAACAACAAAACAAATAAACAATGAAGGACATCTGTTACTAAAGCAGAAGGATATATAGGTCAGTGTCAAGTTCAGGTTCACTAACTCAATGTAAAACAGACAGACAGGCCCTGTCAAGCACCTCCTTTAAACCCCTGCACGAGTGACAGACTAAAGAATAAACCTGTCAATGAAAAGCACAACCTTCTGACATCATCTCTTACTCAAACATTCAAAAGGATGAACACTATTAGCAGCTGTCCGCTCCGCCTGCATGATGGTCGTCTGCTATTCAGTGCGATTGTTCAGTGTACAGTAAGTGTTTACTTTAGATGAATCAAAAGCCATTTGATGTTTTATTGTAACACGGCAGCTTGTGTCATGTGTACTGACATTAGATTCTGCTGTCCTTTGCATCCTGCATTTTGTGTCTATAAGTGACTGATTGTGTTACAATTAGCTGCTAATGAAGATTTAATGGGCGGCATTAGTGTGTTTGCGGTGAATCAGATTTGGTCTGCTCGACTCGGCGTGGATCATTAATCCTTATTTGAAAAGCAATTGTATGTGTTAGTGTTATTTGTTTAACCACTCAGGTTGCTTTTTGTCCGTGTTCATGACCCCTATAAGCTATTTCTTAAACAATACATAGGTTATGATAAATCCCATGATATATTTTTGAGCAAAAATGATAAAATAATAATAAATAATTCATTATGAATAACGTTTATTGAATTAATAAATGATTAATTCATGCCTTATTAGTCATATAGATTATATAAAAGCACATAGTTATTAATAATATCGTTTTAAAATATTTTTTAATGTCTTTGTGTGTTCAGGGTGTGACCTACCCAGCATGCCATGGGATCTGGAGCAAGTGGGCTCCACCCCTGGAGAGAAGTCGCTTAGCAACCACCTCTTTCTGTGGTAAATGCATTTTACTTAGTAAAAGTCCACATTGCACATAACAGAATTATCATAATAGCCTTTAGAAATCCTTTGAAAACATCCTGTTTCAGGTTCATATGCTGGTGCTGTGATCGCTATGCCATTGGCTGGAATATTAGTGCAGTACTCAGGCTGGTCATCTGTCTTCTATATATACGGTGGGTTTGTAATCTTGACTGTTGTATTGGTACATGGCTGATCATCACATGTGGAACATGATACAGTATAGATTTAGAAAATAAACATTAGTCATCCTTTACTTATTTACTCAGCCTTTGCAAACCCTTATGACTTATTCTTTAAATTCAGATGTATTTATTTATTTCTATAGTACTTTTCACAAGTTTGCATTGTTGTGAAGCAGCTTACGTACAGATATTACTGTATGCATTATCTTACAAATAATGACAATAGAAGTAGAAAGATGTAGTTATAAAAAATAATAAAATATGCTATGGTTTTATTGCAGTTTTCTAAGTACAATGTACGGTAATAAACCTGAAATTGTCTACATTTGTAATCGGACTGTTCTATTCGCATTGCTAGTATGAGCTGTATATATCAACTTTGCATAGGATATATGTTAGTAGTATCTAAAATAATTGTAAGATAATTATCAGTTTCTATGTAGAAAAGTGACTGAATTGATGACAAATACATCAAATTCCAACCTTCATACCATTGACTTCATCAGAAGGCTCGTACTTACATCAGCGCCTAATGACAATAATATATGTATTCAATGATAATGTATTCAAAACGGTATATAGTTTGACACTATGAGACATTTAATCAATTAGCTTAATAAAGTAATTTGTCTTTATAAAACATAAAACACTATCCCAGTGTCAGCAGTGTCCCATTGAGCACGCTAAAGGGGACAGGTAAATGACATTTATTTGGGGGTAAATAATTCCTTGATTCTTGTTCTTTCTGACTCTCTGTTGGCCTACAGGGAGTTTCGGGATCGTTTGGTACATGTTTTGGATTTTGGTGTCATATGAAAGTCCAGCAGATCATCCCACTATTACAGCTGAGGAGAGAACTTACATCGAGGAGAGTATTGGAGAAAGTGCCCAATTACTTGGGGCGTCTGAGGTATGGGGTTTCTGCTTTTGCAATGATCTCAATAAATCAAAAATGGTCTTTAATCTGTAATCTTGATGTCCATTGTGCTCCCTAAAATTACCGTTTGGCATAATTATACAAATGTAACCAATTTTGTGTTATACAAAGTCTTTTTGATGACATCATCTTATATATAGAGCCATATACAATTGTTTGTCCAATGAAATACTATTTTGTCTATGAGAAAAATATATGCAATGTTTTTACAAATTATGATTATGCTCATTCTAATTTAAAAGTATGTGATACTATGTGGTTTTCAGTTGCGATTAAAATGTAAATGGCAATTTAGAGCTGTACATGACAGGATAAAAAGGGTGTTTTTTTACATGACCATTGAGGAATTGTTACCATTGAGGAGTATGTTACAGACATTCACGACCCTTAAGAATAATAGCAATTTGTTAAAAAAAATGCCCAACCGACGTGCCCTTTACAATTGCAGTGCAGGAAGATATAGATCTTTAACATGTTTTATCATACGTACAGAAATTCAAAACACCCTGGAGGAAGTTTTTTACCTCCATGCCGGTCTATGCAATCATTGTGGCCAACTTCTGCAGGAGCTGGACCTTCTATCTGCTGCTCATCAGTCAGCCGGCGTACTTTGAGGAAGTGTTTGGCTTTGAAATCAGTAAGGTGAGAAAAGCTTGTTAACATGTTATTTTTTGGTATTAACCAAGTCACGGCACTAGTGTCATTATAAATGCTTTAAATCAATTTCCTGTATATATTGGTCTTAAACACAATCTTTCTATCCAGACCTAAGTTTGAATGATGACTATGTGTCGTATTTGACCCCTTCATTCACTGTTGTCACCGGCAATGGATTGAGTCGCCCATGTTGGATTGTGTTTCTCTTGTTGGACATTCAGAAATGTCTGCTCATAGTGGTGTACATAAATAAAAGCTGACATTGTTATTGATCTTTGAGCTTTAAGCAGAAAGAGTGAAATAAATCCTGCAGCTCTGACAGGTGTAATTGAACCACTGCTTTCATTCTGCAGCTCGTACAGCAGGAGAGATTTCACAGTTGGACGATTTTTTTTTAGGATTTATCGGATGTAACTGGGATTTTTTGAGCTAGTTTTTCTTATGAGAATAATAAAAATAGTTTTGGCTGGATTATAATGTTTGTTTCGAAAAGAGAAAATGGCAATACTGTTCCCAGCTAGACACTGGTTTGATTAAAGGAACCCCAGCATGAAAATTATGTTCGTAGTATCTCATCCACATTTCTTCGCAAACTCGTGTGATTTGTGTCCAAACACAAATTTTTAAAGGATGTTTTTAAGCAGAGATCACAAACTGTAAAGTTCCAAAAATAGAAAATATTATCATGAAGTACATGAAGTCAATACATTTAACTGATATGAACTGATCCCTTAATGTTCCACGCCAAATTAAATAACCAACTCGTGGTGTCAGTTTTGACAGTCATAACGTTTGGTCATAAGACGAGGATTTGCAACATTAGGATTTTGGGTTAAGTAGCTATTTTAGGTTTAATTTTGATAATGTAAAATTGCACGATGGAGTCCTGAGCACTCACAGTTTAAGATTTGTAATTTGTGTGTGTGTTTTCAGGTCGGTATGGTCTCTGCTCTGCCCCACCTTGTCATGACAATCATAGTGCCCATTGGCGGACAGCTAGCTGACCACCTGCGCAGCAAAAACATCTTGTCCACCACCACGGTCAGGAAAATCATGAACTGTGGAGGTGAGAAAGATTTTTTGGGGTCTTTATTGTTTTTTGCCTTCATAATCAACAAATGACATTATAAACGTGCTGTTTGTAGGGTTTGGAATGGAGGCCACTCTTCTGTTGGTGGTGGGTTTCTCTCACAGTAAAGCTGTGGCCATCTCATTTCTGGTGCTAGCAGTTGGATTTAGCGGCTTTGCTATTTCAGGTAAGTGTTAGATTTGAAACATAGCCTACAATAGCATGTCAAAGTTTTATTTCCGCCTTCAAATATTTATAATAATATCTTTCCTTTTTAAGGGTTCAATGTAAACCACCTGGACATTGCTCCAAGGTATGCCAGCATACTTATGGGTATTTCTAATGGGGTGGGCACACTCTCTGGTATGGTCTGCCCTCTCATTGTAGGTGCCATGACAAAAAATAAGGTGAGTAATCATAAAGTTATTTTCGTTTTCTCTATTTGTTGTGTATTATTGCTTTTTTGTGTGTATTTTAAGTCCCACAGTTGCCTTTCTGATCATTTCTGAGTAATACATTTCTGATGTCTGGACTCTATCAATATAGGTTTAGTAAAATATAAACAGATGGTTCAATACATCGGTAATAAATACATTCTGTAAGAATTTATATTTCGAGTTTTGACTGAAAATATCACATCCATAACCGTGGAATTGCTCTTGCAAATAGCCCCCTTAATTTACATTAAATGTGCTCTCTTAAAATTAGATTTAAATTGTAATATAATCTCTTAGCTTTCAAGATATTTACTAAAAGCCATTCATCATTAAGTTAAAGTATGATGTGATAACACTGTTACTTACAACTGTTTAAATACTATTACATATAGTAAGTATCCAGTTCACAAGCCTTCTTGGTTAAATGCAGTAAGCAGTACACTGTTGTTTGATTCGAGATGAAAATTTTACATTATCTTCGTCAGACACGAGAAGAATGGCAGAACGTCTTCCTGATCGCCTCGCTCGTGCATTACGGTGGAGTCGTGTTCTACGGGATCTTCGCATCGGGCGAGAAGCAGCCGTGGGCAGATCCGGAGGAGACCAGCGAGGAGAAGTGTGGCTTCATCGATGAAGACGAGTTAGCGGAGGAGACTGGTGACATCACACTGAGCCACGCTCCTTTCGGGGGCCAGAGCGCTCTTGGGGGCCCGGCCAAGACATACGGGGCCACAACGCAGCTGAACGGGGGATGGGCCAAAGGATGGGAGAAAACCGAGGAATACGTCCAGGAGGAGGCTGGACAGGCGTATAGAGGAGACGGGTACTCATAGATAATACAATCAGAGAATGTTTAGAAAACATGTTTGGGAAGGTAGAGTACGTGAAATAATGCATTCAAAGAGCAAATTTATCGTTAGAAAATACTGATTATGAAGTCATATTATAGGATTATAGAAAGAATATATATATATGGCTAAATCGATTTACAGACTTGAGTATGTAGATGTTTATTTAACATAAGAATATTTATGTTCAGTTAATTCCTGTGGTTTAAGCTGACAATATTTAATAGCACATACATATCTTTACTCCAAGCACAGGTCCTAAACTAGTTCTGTTTTAGTTTATTGTTGTCTACTGTGTGACTTTAGTAGATGAATAGTTGTTGAGTTTATTAGATCTGAACCAGATTAGAATATTAGATTAGGTTAATTGATAGTTTTGTCCAAGAGAAACAACCGTTTCACTAGGACAGTGTTTTCGCCTCTGGTTTCCAGAGCCCTTGGAAAATATGCAAAATTTGGGTTTTTTAATTATATTATATAAACTTACAACTACAAAGAGTGCTGTTTATCATTATGTACATGTACTATATTACACCTTATGAACTGGTCCCTTTATTTGGGATTTCAATCTAGAAGATCTAGAAAATCAAAACTAGCACAATATTACAAAACATACGTTATATATCTGACTATTGATGTGTATTAACATGGATTAAGTGAAATATATTAATAAACCTTTAAATGTCCTAAAAGTACACTTGAGAAAGTTTTAAAGTGCAATCTTGTATAAATTGTGGCACAAAACAAACAACAATCCATTTAAATGTGTGATACTTCATTGCTTGACAATACAGTCTTGTATTTTCAGTGGTATTGAGCTGGTCTTCATTTCAAATGTTTCTTTCTTACCAACTTAACATTTTCTGCTATTCTTTGAATGCACTGACATGCTATTTGGAAAAAAAGTAATATCTTAAGTATGTGTTTTACATAGATTTACTGTTTCTGTGAGACTGTGCCGCTGGGTCAGTGATATTTGTGCTTACTGTTCTTGTTGGGCCATAATTATCATAAAATGACATTAAAGTGAGGCTGTCCATCTGGGACATATATTGTGATATCAAACGAAGCATATGTGCGGTAAAATCCAATGTGAGGATTTGCTGATAACAGCAATGTATTTAACTGTTGCCAAGCAAAAAATGTGTTGAAAACTTTAATATGTGAATCTTATAAAATATGTCTGGGTTATAGTTTATAAATAATAAAAATTTGTTTCAGATGTGAAATATGACCTGGACATATTTATGCAAGATTCAGAGCGATATACGTCAATTTCTGACACAAACCGTGTTGTTTTCAGTTTACCAGCACTAAGATGACGTGTCAAAGTCTTCAAGGTTTTTTGATCGAACCAAAAAACACATTTATTTAAAACACGTACTGCAATAATTTATTGGTAACAACAGCCATTTTGCTATATTGATCTATATCAACACATGAATTGTGTCTAGTTGTTTACAGAGTCATTTGAATGCTTTAAAAAAAATCACAATCAGCTTAAAGTTGCTACGTTTGTTGTTCATGGATTAATATACATAGACATTGTCAACGGATGGAATCTGAGCCATGCTTTATGTTTTGAAACTCAGCTAGATGTCTAGATGTTTTTTAAATTTGTGTATTTTGTGATGAATATCACAAACCTCAAGTTTTATTCATGGCCTCCTGCCTGAGACTGAAGTGCACAAGTGATTGTTATATTCTATTGTTGTGTCAAACAGAGCGATTTGTTGATGTCAAAAAGTGTTATACTGTATGAACTGCTTACTGTCATTTTATATACAGTTATTGAGATGAACTTTAAATTTCATTTTTGAGACCGGTGGACCAAACATTCAAACGCAATTTTCTGGTATTGAAAAGATAAGAGTTGATGTTCTTTATAGAGTGTGATGATTATTTTTGCATGATATAGTCATTAAAACCATCTTGGGCATTGATTTCAAATCAATTGTGTCGTGATTCTTTGTCCCTTTTCAGCTTTACGTGTAAAAATGTTCTCCCGTTTAAAGCTATAAACACTATCATTGATTTAATTAGGGATTGGGCATCACAGAAACATATAAAGAAAAAGCACGGGGGTTAACAATCTTAAAGTGTAAGCATTTTAGCTACGTATTTAAATTGAAAATTTTGGATTTAAAACTGCCCAGATTCTTTTTACACCCTAAAAACACATTTTCTGTATTCATCAAACATTCCTCAGGGCTTTCTCTGTTCTGCAGGCTCCTTAATATGTGCTCACAGTCAATAGATTTGACTAATTACACTAGTAAAACAGTTTGGGGGAAATGACCTTCTGCACTGGACAAATTCCCAACAGCAAATTAGATGGTAATGAATCCCTAATCAATATAGTTTAACGCTATTACAATAGATTGCTGACCAGTTTGCTCTTAAGGTTATTGTGCATAAGTTGAATACCATCCAAAACCCAGTCTAATATCAGACCCCCTTAGGACCGACATTGATACCGTACCATATGATCCACTCCAAATCAAACCCAGACCAGTACCAGATCCCAAGACTTAATTTTGGACACCTACCCAGACATATCAGACCCAGCTATAAAATTATTTTAAATTGAAATAAATTTTAGAAAATGTAATTTGGGCCGCTTTGTATAGTTGCTAAGGAGTGAGTGTAAGTTTGTGAATTTTGGTGAATACGTTACCAAATGGTGAAAATAGTGTTTCCACCTGTGGTTGAAGAAATGATCCACAGCATGTGGGAAATAGATTGCTGTGTCATCTGAGATTCAGATCAAGGCTTTGTGCAGCCCATACACAATGTTCAGAACTTACTGTTTGCACAATTTGATGAAATCTGATCCATTTGTATAGACATTGTAGTCAATACCTATCTATTTACATTGGCTACCATAGTAAAATGTCAGTGTTAGACTTCAAAAAGACTTCAAATATGGATGTGGTTTGGATCGGGTTTTGTAAAAAGATTTAAGTTCCAAGTTTTCCAATTGTTCTTGTGATATTAGAACATAGAACACACAACAAACTTATATATATTTAAAAGTTTTATATATATTAAAGATTTTTTATTAATTAGGGAGTATTTGTTAAAGAGTCCAGTCAGGTATACAGGTAATTTCTGTTAACTTCCAGCTGTCTTAACTAGAAGATGTTAAGCAGACATGCTCTGTTGATAGTAAAGGATGGGCCGTCACACTCTAATGACCTGGGCCGGCTTCCTCTGCGCCATGTGTTAATGTGACAGGACACACAATGCTGTCACCATCCGACCGGAACGTGTTTTCCCACAGCCCACCCATGACACGCGTCACGCCAATTGCTTCCGTGACACATCCGCCCACATGATATCCATCGGCTTAAAGAAAACGAATTACAATTATATTTTTACAATTCCAGCTTTATGGATTTAAGTCAAAACTCTAAATTCTAAGAAAATGTATTTATTTGCAATATGTTTATATTTTACTAAATCAAATGAAAATGAATTAAAATGCACACAATAAAAGCATACTCAACAAATGGAGGAAGAGACTCTTTAAATAACATAAAATTGTTATTTTATATAAAATTTTATGTTCACATTTATGAGGAATATAAACTGTTATGGATGTGACAGTTCTGAAAACGGCACTTTCCCTGGCTATAACAAATGCTTTAAAACTTTGATAGATACCTTACATGTGCATTTAAACCACCAAATATTGACATCTAAGCTATCAGTATCATTTTTTTAATGGTAACGTTGACATTTGCATGATATTGCTATAGATCATTTGTACTATTTTATTATTTACATATATTATTAGATGCTATACATTATTGAATTATTGAACTACATACATAATTTTTATAGTATTTTTTTCTATATCGACAGAACAAAGAGCAATAGGTTTGTGTTTGTGTGTAATAAATGAGTTTGATCTAGTGCTTTGCTCAGGGCAGCAGGTGTTGTGGGGTATCCGTGCATCTCTAGGGACTTTAGGACTCTAATCAGCATTCAAAATGAGTATGTAATGACCAAACCTCTGTAGGACTCATGGGACACGAGGGTCCAAACACAATCATTCCCTGATCCTCTCCCAACACACACAAACACCGTTCAACTCTTGGATTCTCTCTTGATAAGAGGTATAATTAACTAAAAGTTCTTGCGTAAACCTACAGTCACTTATGACTAAGCAAGAACAAGTCGATGGTGACTCAGAAGTGCCTTGAGTTTACATTTAATCTACCTATTTCCTTTACTATTAGTGATATTATTAGTACCGAGGCCAGTAGGAAGTCACATAGCATAGCACAGGAACACCTTGGAAATAGTTGTGTAACACCTTAGTAAAAACCTTGCAAAACCACATTTTTACAACCACATAGTAACGCCCTAGCAACCACCCAGAACACTCGAGCAACCACATAGCAATGTCTAAACAACCTATCAGAAAACTATAGCAACCACACAATAATATCACTCAGTATGTTTACACATAAGCAATGTGCTAAAACAAGAAAGCGTTGCGTTTTGAATGGTTTTTGCAGACAGATGACAACGTTGTCAAAACAATCGTTAAACATTTTATGCATGTCACTTTGTGTAGAAACATGCCGTTCAAGTTCATAAATTCACATTTTTGCAGTTTTTGTTCTTGAGGCATAGATGATAACAGCATAGTTATCAATAACTGTTTTCAGGCCCTCAAAATGCTGTTATTGTGTGAATAAACAACAAAACAAATGAAAATATTTCTGGTTTTAGTTTAAACTGCCATCATACACAAAATCCCAGCATCATAGTACTGACTTTTGCACATCTACAGACATCGATCAAATGAAGTTTCCAGGGAATATGAGACTGGCTCATCTCATGAACATGCTGCCCAGTTGTTCTTCCACAGCGAGTTTATGAACCAGCGACGCCCTGAGGCATTTATTCATGTAATTATGGTTTAAATTACTCTTCACACGCACAGGCGCAATAACTTCAGTCTCTCTGTCTCACAAATCACACAAATGATCTCTGTTTGAAGGGTTAGCAGGTTAGACATTTCATGTCTGGTGCTACGACGCAGTTCCAAACGGCACAAAACGAAATGAATATTTCATCACTTATCAACACTTTTGCTGCATTTGAGAGTTATCCCCCTCCCTCTCCATCACCCTGTTCTTCACGCCATCTTAAAATAGTCCTGCTGATGATGTGGGATCTGACTGTAAGTTTTTAGAATAAACGCCTCTGAATTGGCTGAGGTTGCCAGATCTGCTCTGTGGAGACTAGCTGTGGATTATTTAGCAATCTTGCATCCAGGAGAGAGAAAAGATGGAGGCAGCTATACTACAAATAAGCAGATAAAGGTTACTCATTGTGTCTTGTAAACCAATTCTCCAATTTGCTCAAGTTTGCGCTCCATCGCGGTCTAGGAGATCTCATTTGTGGTATTTCTTTCCTGCGGGCTGGGACTCAGGTGTTAGGAAGGCCTCTCACCTTTCACTTTGACTTTTTTTTGAGAGAGAGAGAGAGAGAGAGAGAGAGAGAGAGAGAGAGAGAGAGAGAAGAGAGAGAGACAAATCAGCTTAAGCACACACTGAGAAGGGCCGACACGTCCCCAGGGGTTGGCACTCCTATTCAGTCCTGACCCTCAGCAGATGGGATCTGTGCATGTATGTGCATGTGTATGAAAGTAAGACAGGGATTAGATTTTAATGAATACACACACGTGCACACACACACACAACCTAGATGAGACCAGGAAAAAAAACACTAAAACAGGCTGAATCGAAATAAAACATTTGCTAGAGAAATGATGATGGTGTATTTGTGCAATGCATCTTTTTTATGGCAATGGACAGTTTGACAGTTTAACTTGATGGGAACAGAGTTTAAACTTTTGGTAGTCAACATGAAATGGCACTCAAAGCAAATATCCAAAGTGAACATGATTTAGTTGCTTAAGGATTACAAAGGCAAACATTAATTTATTTCGCAATAATGTATGATGAATTATGCATAATAAGAACGGATGCATAAAACTATCTTGATATTGTGATGACCGGCAAAGACTGTGTTACCTTTTCTGATCATTTTCTTCAAAATGTTCCTTGAAAATCACACCTTTGCATTGCTGCTTTGCTCTGCTGAATGTTGTTTGACAAAATTATTTCTCCAGTAGATTACATTTTACAGTTTACATTATTTGGTTAGATACATAATATCAAGAGCAACATACATTTCATGTTGAAAAAATGCACAACACTGATCTCAGCATCTACAGTTCAACCAGATTTCCAGGGTTTGAATATAGAAGCTGGGTTATCATCTCAGATATTCAACCATCCTAAGTCAGACCCTCTTCCTGGATTCATTACACCAGGATGTGTGGCAAATACTCCTTCTACCAAATTCACATCCCACCCTCACACATTCTCTTTCTGCAGCTGCTGTGAACACAGTCTGGTCCATGTGGACGACTATTTATAGAGTATGTTTCAGACGAGCTGTCAGTGGCTTTATATAGAATTAGGCTTTCTGATAAAACTAAGGCAACACGAGGCAATAAAACCAACGATTGAGAACTCATCTGAACTTATAACGTCTGCAGCCGAGACACAATCAGACAATTCTGTGACTCATCTTCACACCGTCACACATTGAGCTTTGTATTCTCGTGTATTGTGTGTGAGTCAAAAGAAGCAGAACAATGTCACACCTATATGATCATGTCTCTTTAGGGACCAAGCTCCCCAATCACCATTTCACACTCGCTCCTACCCGTCCCTTGTCTTTCTGTTTCCTTTTACTTTTTCCCACTTCCCCTTTATTTTCCATTTGCTCTTGCTTCTGCTGTTTCTATCTGTCTTTCCTGCTCATTTCACATAGATTTTCTCCTTTCTCTTTTTGTTCTTGTGCAGAGCTGAGAACACACGAGTGATGAAGGTGTGATCAGCCGATATTACAAACACAGCGAGTGCTAATGAAACCAAAGATAGTTCAGCTGAAGCCTGCTAGTCATTCTGGAAGTCACATGACAAATGCTTATAGTTTAATGGTAGCCTATAGTTGTTTTAACATTTTGAAGGAAATTATAATTCGAATACATCTAGTTACCACTAATTATGATTAGCCTGACGCTATCAACTTCATAGCGAAAGCTGCAAAGTAACTATTTATTAACATTAGTTGTACATTTAGAAATGCACAAAATCAAAGTCTTTTCAGGGAAGTTGAGTCCCTTCACCGCCATGTTTGCAATGTTTCCGGGCAGCTACGTCAGCCATTAAAAGACCAACCAGTATTAAATGGGGGAAGACTACCATTACTACCATTGCTAATGGCTAAACTCACAGTTTAGCTAAACACACAACTGCACATATTTGAGGTCATAGGTCAAGACAGCAGAGGTGGATGTTCTCCCTCAAAAGAAATGAGGGAAAATTGTAAACAACATTTGTTCTTCTCTCTGCAATACTCATCTCTTCTTCTTCCATCTGCCATCTCTGCGAGCTGTGCTTTTCATCACATGCCTAACAAGCCATGTCCTCATGTTGTCATCACCCCACCCCCAGCACACACATGCGTGCACACACCAGCTCACTCCAAATAATAAAGGTGTGTGCTTAAATGCCAAAACACATGGTCTACATACTTCTGTGTGTGTGTGTCACAGCAATTAAGTGTTGTATAATGTCTTCAATGTCTGAACAAAAGCCAGTATGGCAATATTTATGAATTGAATTGTTCTTTATTGTCATTATAACACTGGATGTACAACGAAATTGGGTGAGTACTCTACTCTCAGTGCAGAAGTAAATTAAAATATAAAAAATTAATAAAATAAAAAGAATATTGAACAGTTATGTTAAACATTGCTGTAATTGAAGTAGGAAGTGACTTTCGTACTGTACAACCTTAGATTGCAAGCTCATCGACTACCTGTATGCTAAGCTAAAGCAACAATATAGACATGTATATGTAAATGCCATTTTTGATCGCTCTGGACATATTGGCACATCTGCCATTTTTGAACGATCGACTTGTTCTCGAGTGTTTACTGACCGTTTCAGTGTGACGGTCGACTCACAGAAACAGGGGCTAATGAGGCATCAATGCACATATCTCATTTAATTTCTCAAGCTACAGCTTTGGTTATTTACTATCATGCGTAACATGTATTTTGAAAGACATTAGTCATATTAACACAGTTTTGGGGACTTCAATTATATAACAAATTTGTATTGTTTTTAATTGGGCACTATAACGAGTAGCATAATGCATGTTTTAGTTATCCTTGGATGTTTCGGTTGGGAAGCATTTTGGTTTGGGGGATTAGATCAAAAACCATGAGGCAAAAATATTGCAGATTTTTTTAATGATTATTAAAATGGACAAACAACTGCCATTTCAATTAATAGATATGGGAACAGATTTCTTTTTCAAGGATTACATATTTTTTGGGTTGAAAATTAAGATTTTTGTTATTTTGTCTTTGTTAAAAATAAATATTTTGTACCTAGGTATCCAAAATAAAATGAATGTCAGTGGTAAATGAGTACCATCAGTCATGGGAGGGTTATAATGCAGCACACACATCAAAGACATTCCTGCATAAAGATGAATCTTCAAAAACAAAAAAAAACACTTTTTAAAATTCTTTAGTAACTAAGAAATATTTCAAATTTGGCAGAACAGTGACATCAACATATTTTTAACAAATTAAAAAGGAAGGACACTAAATAGCTTTCTACGGCAGGAAGTCACGCCTCTGATTATTCACCATAGAGCGGGTTGTGTTTTCTCAGCAAGAGCACCCAGCTGCTATCTCGGTGCATATTTAAGCTGAGAAAACACGTTTTCATTGTTTCCAAGGAGACAAGGACGAAAGAAAAAAGTTTCTAAAAAACGCAGCATCTCACGAAGAATACTCTAAATTCTCTATTATTTCTGCCTTGGTTAAATGATGTGTTGTGATTTACTAAAACATCACAGAAAAACACCCAACACACACAACAGTCTGAAAAGCAAATAAATCTATTAATGTATTTATATAAAGGATTAACAAGCTATTGAGATTTCAAATGATTTCATGAACAATAAGGTTTGATTGCTGGTTTCAACAACCTCACGTGACCTCATAAATCATTAAATGTGGAATGACCCCGGTCGATGCAGATTCTCCTCCTCCCTAATGTGACAGACATATGAAATCCAGCCCATGAAGCACGCGTCTGCGTATCCCCGGGGACCAATTTAAGAGGCGCATACATGTGCTGCCTGGTCTCTTCTATTTCAAATGGAATTCTGAGACTAATGCCAATGGTTGCCAAGGTGACAAAGATGCCACCATCTGTCATGCAGCCTATTCAGTGCTGCCTAGCACCAGATTTCTTTTATGAGCTCTTATATATTTAATAAATGCACAAATACTGATCTAGTATTAGCCTGTGTGTTGAGATATACAGAAAATATGGAAACCTGCCTTTTGGATTTTTTATTCATTCTTTACACTATTAAAATTAAAAGTGCTAAAAGGGTTCTTTTCAAAGGTGCTATTTTTAAAGAACTATTTTCCACAAAGAACCATTACTTTTTAAACTTTTATAGTCTGTAGAACCTTCTTGTACATAGAGCCTTTTGTGCAGCAGAAACTGAGTGTTAAAGGATTTTTATGGAAACAAAAAAAACTATTAGGAGCCTTTAAGAATGTAGATGTTTATAGGCCTAGAAATTACAATAAAATCCTGATATTTCCAGATTTTCCATTACTGGGATCCCTGGTGTTTATGCACTGACTTATTCTTTTTTTATGTGGAAAATGTGAATAATATTGAAACTTGAAACATGTACAATAAATCAATGTCAGCTGGCAGAGAAATCACATGGGTGATTATAAAGGACATTGTCTCCCCCTGTCTGCTGGAAGCCTGAGGCTATAAAGAATAAAGATAGGGTGATTAAAATTAGTGTTTGAAACTTTTCCCATTGTTTTAATGATTAAAGAAAATAAATACAAAATATAAAAACTTTGACAAACAGTAATATTAAAAATATGTGTTAGTAAAAATATGATTAAAGACTATTCATAATAACTATAAAAAAAATCAAACAGTTGACAAAGTCTGACTAAATCTAAAGAAAATAACCACAGAGGACTTTGAAAGCCAAAGGATTTCTAAATAATAATAAAACACACGTAAGTGCATTTCATCCTCAATTAGGATATATTTCAAGTAGGACATATTTTTAGTACATATTTATATAATTTCTAAGACATTTCATTTACATTGCATATTTAACTGAACGATGAGATCCGTCCAAACACTAACACCTTTCACTTCAAAGTCTCCACTTTCCATTTTCAGTGATGTGAGCTCAGTCTCTGTCTCCTCTTTTAAAGGTGACCCCGAATTTAGCAGAGCCCTGAATCGATCAACCAGCACATTAAAAGGCACCAGCTCCTCTGACGTCAGGGAGGCTGTCGGCACCCACGCGCTCTGCATGACGTCATACTCCAGGAAGGAAGCCCACCGTTTCAAAACGTTCCAGTATCCCCTTCTAAACATCAAAGACTTTTGAGAAAGGACACAGCAAAGCTTAATCGACAGCGATCTGCACAGTTTACTCAAACATCCGTCTTGGCCATGAAACCAGTCGAGGATAACGTCGCCGGTGACGTCATCGCCAGCGAGGAGCGCAGCTGTTATGACGTCATATTGACATTCCGGTTTTCCCGCACTATCGCGGATGACTGAATCCAGCAGTGATCTGGCAGAAACACCGTCGCCGGACCGGGCTAATATTGAAACCAAGCGGTTTGTGAGCAGTTTACCTCTCACCTCTGTTTCAACCTGTAACCCACTATTGCTGGATGGGTCCAAACTGCAGCACAGCAGCTTTAAAGCAGATTTACACGTAATGAGCCTGCTCTGGTCCATCTCTGGAGTTTTGTGATTAGGGATAAGCCCTTGAATAATGGAGGAGGGTGCCAAGGGGTTTCTCAGTAAATTCACGAGCAGCTTGTGTTGACATTGAGCCAGTTCAGACAGCACGACTGGAGAGTATGAAGGTAATGTTTCCTGCAGCCGAAGGTTAGTGTCATGCAGGCGGGACTCCAGAGAGGATCTGAGCGCAGGGTTCGAGTGGGACCATGCGTGGAGCTTCTCGCAGTGTTGAGCCCACTTTAACGCCCTGAGCACAGCATGATGATCCCATTCACGCGCATATTCGGTTTGAGACACGGCCAGTAACTCCACGACCTGCTGCATGTGTCCCAACACAGACTCCATGAACGACTCTCTCCCCCCGCTGCATTTAACTGTCACAAACACATAAGCAAACTATGCAGTGCAGACGAAAGAGATAAAAACAACGCAGGAAAATATTGAATAGATGGTACCGAAAGAGTGTCAAGTATATTTGTTTTGCTATTGGTGAAGAATGCGCGTGACATCATCTTCGCGGTTCTGCACTTCAGACACAATTTTCAAAATAAAAGTTGACAAAGTTTATAAGCGAACTTAACGAACAAAATAAACGAATCTTTATTTAATTATAAAAGCTATAAATATACACAGATTTCTTTTCATTTTAAGTTTGTTTTTTTAATGTGTTTACATTTATTGTTGTGCAAATAAGTATTAGGACGCTTTAAAAGTTTTGATTTGCAAATATATACAGTTTTTTTACTTCAACAAACTTTTGTTTTATTGCAATTTTTTTATTTATTTGTTGTATTTTACTTATTTATTTAAATTTGTATCGTATTATTGTTATTATTTACTATTTTATGTATGATTTAAAAATGACTTTTTATGTTTTAGTATAATAAGATTTTTTTAGTAATCATTATTTTAACATAATCACATGTTCAACGTAATGTATCACTGTTTTTTTACGGTGAAATACAATGCTGAAAAAGCGCGTCATGTATCTTTATTTCAGAGGAGGGCAGAAGAGGCGAGTGCGCGCATTGTGTCTATGTTGCATGAACGCGCTTTAAACTGAGAGCTGCAATGACAGTCGGATCTTTGAGTCTCGGTGTCATGAAAAACAGTGTGCGGAAAAGCATGAATTCATGTGAAACTTCAGTCTGCTGTTAAAGAGCTGACTGACTGCAAGCGCTTCATTCCGGAGGGTGAGTGTTTATGACATTAAATAAATGCTTTCATACTTTCTCTTAGTTTATTACAACAAGCAGACATTCAGCATGCTTTTCTTTTCATTTATTCATTCATTTCTATTCTTTATTCTATTTTAGTTATATTTCATGTATTGTTATCAATAGTTTGATGCATATCTATTCCCATATACAATATATTTTGATTTTATTAATAAAATAGCCAAAACTGTCGTGGGAGCAAAACATCACGGTTTTTATTGTCTGTACAATGCAGTCTATTGCAATTCTGGTTTCTCTTTAAAAGCGTCAAAAATAGATGATGACTATACCAGCAGTTTTGAAATATTATTGCAGCCATAAAATGTCCACTTGAAAAAAGCTTTTTTCTCTTTTTTGCTATCTGAGAGCACTATAATGCAATAGTTAAATGGTTATAAAATAACAGTTAAAGCTTGTAAACATAATTAAAGTCAGTCTGACTGATACATCAAGCATCTAGATAGAATGTGCAGAAATGAACTATATAGAATGTAGACTGATGGTTAAAAGGAAATAGATTTCCATGGCACTATCTTTCCTAATAACATATATTAAACTTTGCCTTTGACCTGATCTAGGATGCCAGAAGTCTAATTAAATCATGTGAATGTGTAAATGCAGACTAAAGATGCTGTGTGTGTCCTCATAATGATGGTAAAGCCTCCTGGACTGGTCAGCAGTATCCACAATTCAAACTAATTATTTATTATACTAAATGCTTTTAGTGTAAAAATGCAAAAAAGGTTTGGGGGAGGGTTCGGGATATACAGTTTGTACACTATAAAAGTCATTATGTCTATGGAAAGTCCCCACAATGTATAAAAACAGATGTGTGTGTGTGTTTTACCCTTCAGCACTTAAGAAGACAATACAGTGTGTTGTGTGTTTGTTAAACATGACACAGCATCTCAGCTCAAATAACTGCAACAGAATCAGATATGTGAGCTAGTATATTCAAACGCTTATGATTCCTGCACTAGTGAAGGTCATTATATTTTGACAGGACAAGTAAAGGTGTCAAATGTTTTGAGGAGCATGGGGATAGTGGATAATGGGTGGATTTTTAAAAAAACATTTTAGAACATGGCTTGGACCAAATTTAGATATGCAAACATGTGCATTTATGCAGTGTAAATAACCTTCATAACCTGTACAGTAGTATGAGTTTAAATTAATACTTGCAGATAGATTAATAATTTAAAAATTGCATTCCCATTTTATTGACTCTGAAATTTGAGAGTTCATGTTCAGTTGAGTACAATGCTTTTGGTATTTGATTATTGATGTTCGATATGATAACAGCCCATACCTCATGATTTGTGTATCACAATAATGATCCATGTCCTTTCCATGTTTAAAACTGTGTTTGCTGAGCACATCCTTAAAAAAGTCATCATAATTATTTGGGTGATTATACATTTTAAAACATTATAAAATATTATTTTATTATTTTCTTAGATCTACACTGAGCCTACATGATTTATACCACATTCAGAGAAACACATATGACCACCTTACATTTGTAATGTAAACATTAACGTATAATACAGAGATTTAAATAATAAATGAAGACTGTAGTCATAAAATCAAAGGTCTTACTCTCAACCCTGATCAGAAGTGGTCACAGAACATACATTTGAGACACGTTACTTGGATGTAAAAAAACCTATTGTGTAATAGCATCACTTTACTTTATCACATCCCAAAATTTGCATCTTTGATTAACAGTCTTTGTAAGTTATAAGGATTTCCTTGTTTGATTAAGGCAGTTATATCTCACTGTAGCATCTGGTTCCTCTTTGCCTTTACACAACAATGTGAACCAATCCAGTTTATTAGTATATATCACTGATCTGTGCAAATGTAGTGCCTTTATTATATTTAAATGAACGTTTTTTTTGGATCATTGAACTATCCTTTACATCAATTTATTGTGTCGCATTAGTGTGCGGTGATTTAATAAATGACGCATTTAAAAATGTGGCGACAATATGTGATGCCACCCTGTGTTTTGAGGGAATTCCCCATAACCATAATAAAATGCACATCACATGTGAATTCCAGAGACGCATGAGCAAAATTACGAGTTCTGAGAAGTATAAATATCTTCAGCTATGCAGAACAAGACCTCTTCCCAAGTTTTGCCTCTCCGGTATCCAACTAAGAAACCAGGGAATGTGGACTTGGATTTGACAATTGTTACATTGTTATCGTAGCCTGACAGACTGGCTAAATGGCTGGCAGACGAAAGCGAAGTGAAAGTCAATCTGTATATTTTCCTTGCTCTACGGAATAGTGTGCCAAAGTTCACTTTACCTGCCAAGCATATATCAGATAAACTTAAATCTCTTCTTTCATTTTCTTTCTTACTGTGTTTTCTTTCTGAAAGAGCTCCTGTGCTGGAAAAGGTTGAGAGAAAGAAAAGCCCGCAGAGATGTTGTTGGCATTGTTACCTTGCTAGAATGAGGACAGACTGTTCCACCTGAACAACAGCTACTGGAGATACTTTTGAATAACTACTAATAATAAATATATCCACTCATAAAATCTGTGCTGTTTGTTTATCTGATGTTGAACTTCTAACCATTAAAGAATGCATACAGCAGTATAGAGATCTGATGAAAGGAAAGAGGCTGGATTACATGACACAATGTTTGCCCTAGGGAAAGTTCATGTTAGTCACCAAAAGCCTGAGACAGTCTGGAGATTTGAGGAGGTCAAAGTTAAATGAAGAAATCGCTGTGAAGGATAGAAATCGAACTATGATTCAATGACATCTTGGCCAGCAGATTTTAAGAATGCTGTACCACCAGCATACTAAACATACATTCTTCATACAGTTTTTATTTAGAAAACTAGCTAAAGTATAAACATTTACTAACGTACTTTAACCAAGTTAGGTTCAATTCAAACTCTTGCTTTGCTACAGCAGTTGGACTTAATGCCAGCTAAAGAACTTCATGTGGTAATGTCGAGAATGACATATAGTATCTACTTGCAGTGTGTTATGAGTTTAGACACTTTTCAAAAGGCATAAAAGACAAAAATCTCTTTCACTTACATTGATATTCTAGACCTGGTGGTGGGCTCTTTTGACCTAAGTTAAAAAATAATTAACTGACTAGCAACACCCTAGCAACCATCCAGAACATCTTATAAATGCCTTTGAAACAACACAAAACATATGTTTTGTGAATATGCAATGCTGTGAATGTTTTCGAAATCATTGCAGAGTGGAAACACCACTTGTTAAAAATCTGTTATATTTTCGTAACCTATACATTTCAAAGGCCAGTGCATGTTTTGCTTACAGTTGTTGTTTTAAGCATAATTCAAACAATTGGCTAGTTAGCAGTTTGCTAATGTGGTATAAACAGTATCTTATGTTAACAAAGTTTATAAATTTGTACTAGAAAACAAAACAAAAATACTAATTAAGACAATCATATATAGTGTTCAAAGAGAATCAAAGAAATTCACACTAAGGCAGGACTGAAGAAGCCTGTTCTACTTTAAAATAGGAAAGCAAGTCGAGTGACTATATGATGTCACAGGACAGAGAAAAGCCTGGAGCTGGATAGTGATGAGAGAACCAGGAAGAAAGATAAGAGCCTACTGTGAAATGATAAACAGCCTGAATCATCAGATGGATTTAGGGCAGAAAGAAAATGTAAGTGCTTTGTGGGAAAGTAGAATCATTTGTTTGGGTGGTCACATGATTGAGTTAATGTGATGTAGTAGTGTTGACCTGTGGATGTACCTTTCTTTCTCTGGTTTCAGAAGCATGTGTAGTCCTCTAAGCAGTAAGCAGCAGCTCACAGGTCCTGGTCTCACAGATCTGCAGCTTTACAATCAATGGCTGGCCAGTCGACATGAGGCCAGTCTACTGCCCATGAAGGAAGATCTGGCCCTTTGGCTCTCCAGCATGTTGGGTAAGTTTTTGGGGGTTTATAAAGCCTTTATTTGTATTTCTGAACAGTAGCTGAAGGTAAAAATGTGCCAGGCTATCGGATAGATCACAAACTTTTACATCCCAGGTGAAAAGATCTAAAAGAAAACTTAAAAGATAGGTTTAGGCAGGTCTGCTATTAGGTCTGTTTTCCAGTTTACTAGCATGCCCATGCTTTTCACCTGCAATATGACTAGACAATGGGTATCAGCAGGTACAACATAACATATTGGTGAGCATAATATGGTATGGTCATTTATTCACCCTAATGTTGCTCAAAATGTCTAAAACTTTTATAGAAATATAGATGCAACCCCTTTTATAGATTTTAAATCTGATTCAGCAAATCTGTGTCCTAGGCCCTTCTTCATTCTACTGGTGTGTTGTGTTCATGAGGAAATATTTATATTTTGTTATTTGCATAGTTTGTTTTGAGCATGTCCTACTTCACTGTGTGTCTTTTTTGGATTGCTCGAAGTTGCTTATTTCCTTGGCTGTACATACAAAGAGCTACACATATAAATGTTACTCTCTTGACATTAGCATTTTGTACAATATGTAGAAGCACTTTTATTTTATGAGGAATGAATGTATCTATAAGTAAGTGTGCTTAAAACTGATGCAGCCCCCAATGTGTATGATACATTTGCAAATATGTCATAATTGTTTTGATGAATATCATTTATTTTTGTGCATGCATACTTGTGGCTGCACATGTTTTCTTTTCCTACATTTCCCCGCATTAATCAGAACCTGAATTCTGCTCAGTTGAAGTGATTCAGATCCAGGATACAAATTATGAGCAGAAAAGAATGGTAGTGTGTCATACTCCTGGCTTTAGTGCTGTGTGTGGATGAAGGGGGATGTCTGTGGAATTTCTGGCAGCTATCAAGCCGCAAACAGCCAGCTGAAACCAGGGCTTTGTCTTTGGTCTGCCTGAAGCAAATGGAAGCCAGGAGCCGCAGTGGGCCGCATAGGGACTTCACATACAACCACACACCAACCGCTCATTTTGCAAAACCCATCGAGAGCCTCTTTAGTGGCTTATGCCTGTCTTTGTGTTATTTTTTTAGACTAATAACTGCTCAACTGCGAAATTGATCTGTTTTATGGGGAAACAACTGTGAGAAACTATGTGTGTATATTTGTGTGATGTGGCTTTTCTGTTGTCTGTTGTACCTATTTGCATTACTTTTCTTAAAAGTTCATGCATATTGATTATTCGTACATTTTAGTATGATCTGCTTTTACGGCAGTGACATTTGGTTTAGGGGTGGGGGTTCATTGTTGCTACTTTTGAATAATTGGACATTTTTGTGTGATTTGCAAATTTACAAATTAGATTATTAAAAAATTAAACATTGAAACTTATCACATACCGTCTGAGCTATAAACATAATTGACAGCGCAAATCATGTGGCCTGTTAAAGAAAAGTGTGCTGGAAGTGTATGTTGGTATACTGGTCTTTTCAGAAGTTAATCGACACTTTAATGTTTGAAAAAAGAGTTTTCTCTCACTTGTTGTTTCATTATATGAACCAGAATAGTGTAGGAAAGTGTAGATTTGTTTCTTTGTGGGTTTGATATTAGAGGGGATAGAGGAGGCACATTCAGAAGAAATTTCACAAGCTCCCCAGCTCCTCTCTGCTGGTCTCAATTACCACATTTGGAACTCATTAAAACATCCAAACCCCCTCGACCACTGACACCCCCACTTTGAACAAAAAAATTGGAGGAGAAAATATGCTCTTTCCACAGATACCCCAACCCCCTGCCACCACCTCCTGTTTCACAGTGACCTCATAGAAAAGGAATGATCGTCTGGAAGTCAGTAAAATGCAGCCGCCACATGTTGATCATAGTAATATTGTGTCTCTCTCTGAGTGTGTTTTTATTGTAAAATAGATCAGCTGTTTTCTTTCCATGTACGTTTTTGTGACTAAAACGTGTTTATCTGTGAATCAAATGTGGAGGGAACTTCTGTATATGAGACGGGATTGTGCTTTCTGAATATTCAACTGAATAAAGAATTTAATTAATTTCTTTGATTTAAATTAAGGTGGAAACAGGTGCAATTTAGGGAAATGAAATTCAAATTTAGTTTTTAATAATACAATGCAACGTCAGTATGAATCACCCACAATATATTGTGTATAAAGGCAATTGCAATGAAATACAACCGAATGATTTGTGAAACGTCTATCACTCATCTTTCTATCAGGTGTGGAAATTACCGCAGAGAGCTTTATGGACAGGTTAGACAACGGCTTCCTGTTGTGTCAGCTGGCTGAGACTCTGCAGGAGAAGTTCAGGCAAAATAACGCAGACTCGACTCCACCAGGAAAGGTAACAGCATCTGCATTTATTTTTAATTTCCATGATATGAAACACAAAGAAAAAACATTTAGACTAGAAACCTTTTCACATGACATCTGAGCTCAATGCATACGTCATGTGCTGCTTTGAGCTCAGAATGCTGCCAGACTTTTTTCTGCAGCTGGACAGCATGATGCGGTCAAATGAAAATAGTCAAAGCAAATAAAAGAGGAATTGATTTTAGAACAGTAAAAAGTTTTCTTTTCGAAAGAATTAACTATGTAATGATGCATCATGAATCTTCGGCTTCGACGTGGTTCGACAGAAGTGTCAGCTACTGTAAACCCAGTTGCAGGTTATAACTGTCAACATATGTTCTGTGTGCTAAACAGATGTTAAAGGAGTGCCACATCTAAAAAACATTTTAATTACGAGTCACAGATGCATACCGTACAGTGAAGAGAGGGCTTTTATCTCTGTGTTTGCTTTGATAACAGTCAGCTGTTCTGTTGAAATACATGGCAACCAACCAATGTCGTTCTCTAAGCTTTAGGAATATCACACATATTTGGAAAAAAAGACTTCTTAGTTCGTGAAACATTTGATATTGTGTTCAGATAGCAGCACATTTAAATTATGACAATATATGATTTACATAATAACAATTAGCAAGCCTGACTCCCTTCAAAAAAGCAAGCAGCTTTTATGACTTGGTCCTATAGGTCGTATATGAGGAAAGTGACAAAGGCTGTTTGAATATAAACATTATGTATATGTTTACACCCCTTTTATAGCCTATAATAGAAACTCCTCTTGAATGCTAAATAAAAGCGAGTAGTGAGATATATATAGTGGAAAAAATGTCACCCTGACATTCTCAAACTGAATCAAATTCCTTATCTTGGAAAGTCCGTCTGCCAGACACATGACCTCAACTATGTCTTTATTATTTTTTTCAACATTTTCAATGCACTGCCATCCTTTGTGTGATTGCACTGTATGTTAGCATACAGTATTATATACTGTAAAAAATTTTTGCTGCCTTGGTTTTGTGGCTTAACGAGTCATATCAACTTACTATTTTAAACCTTTAAATATCTTTACATTACTTCTCCTCATTAAATTAAAATAAAATAATGAAGTGTAATGTCAGTTTGATTGTATACTGTTTTACAGTGAAACATTAGCATGAATGCATGATGTTATTTTTATTATTTTCTGCACATATTGCATTAATTTTCATAGCAGCAACGTAAAGACGGCAGCCAGCATATTCACGTGTTTTCAGACTTTAAGCTTGCAGAATCTAGCCATAAAGCAATGTATCAGTTTCAGGTGCTTGTAATGAATGTATTTGTAGTTTCTGTCTCACACAAAGTCTTTTGTCTGGATTCATGGCTGCTTGCCACCCCCTGCCAACTCTCGGCATTGTGGGACGATGAACTTTGGAAAATCACTGAGCTTTCTGATTTAAACAGAGCAAGCTATGACTTGTTAAGTGTTGAAAAACTCCCCCAGATGGGAAAACCATTAAGATGAGGAGATTTTTTCAGTGGTAAATTAAGAAAATATTTCAGCTTGTCTTGGCCAAAGGCTTTTCTGGTTATTACGACTCTCTCCAGTTCTACTAATAGAGTCCCACAAGCATAACAGCGCTGTGTAATTCGTAGACTGTAATTTAAAGGTCTTTAACTTTTTGTTGTTTTTCTTTAGTTTTTTTTAGGCTTTGTCCTTATCACAGCAGATAGGTATGTTTCTAATATACAGTCTATCTAAATGGATTTAGAAAACTATATGGCTACATGAGTCCTAATTTAATACTGTATATTTTAATCGTGTTTATGCAAACTGTCAAACTGACAACAATCAAGTCAATGGGATGCAGTGGTCCATGCCGTGTAATCATTTTGGCAAATGTTGTAAATGTGGGCATCACATGCATACAGTAGAGTAAGTTTGCATGCAGTAAGTTTAACTGTATTTTTACAAAGGTGTCAATTGAAGCAGTTGTCTAATGCCATGGCTTTTCTCACAGAATTTCCTTCTGGGAAACGCAACCAAAGGGTCTCAGGGGAAAGATATTACATTTCCAAAGTGTTGTATTACAGTCAATAGTTTACAATTGTATACTTGTTTGAGAAACAGGCGAACAAATCTCACATACCTACAGTACAACAGAATGTTATGGCAATTCGTAACCATTTCAGATGTGGAAAATGTATATGAGTTCTATATGAGTTACATTTTCACAAGTGACAGTTATGTTTAATGATTAGAGGTGGACCATCATACTTACTTTTTTTAATAATCATATGATTTTCTGAGATTTACATCATACATATTCATATAAAATCGTCACCCTGTTATGTTTTCTGTGAGCCCAGTAAGTAACATCTGTGTATTTGCTAAAACAATAAATAGCCCAAAATAACTTTATCCCAATGTCAGATGCAATCTTTCCCTTAACCTGCGTTTGCACAGCATTGCACATTGCATTTGATGAGCGATTATCAGAGGCTATTCTGCATGCTGTTGCTGATCAGTCTGTGTGTGTGAGAAATACACCGAGCACCAGCACAGATGTGAGGAATATTTGAGGTCACGACTCCTCGGGGGGAGAGAGAGAGAGAGAGAGAGAGAGAGAGAGAGAGAGAGAGAGAGAGAGAGAGAGAGAGAGAGAGAGAGAGAGAGAGAGAGAGAGAGAGAGAGAGAGAGAGAGAGAGAGAGAGAGAGAGAGATACACACAGACATGCTACATCAAACTTCACTTTAGATTATAAACTTTTGCATTGGTAGCTGGTCTTTCACACAGACATTTGGTCTGGAAAAAACAGGAGAAAAAAATCTATTCCAGTCACGACTACCTTCTTCTTCCAGCATGATCTCATCACACCTTTTCAGTCGCCTGTATGAAAATGTACACAGTGTAAATTCTCCTTTGAGAAATGTATGTGTGTTGCAAGTCCTTTAGGCATGTATTAATCTATTACTTACTGTCTTACTGTTTTAATTTTGATTATTGAAAGGATGGAATCACATGTGAGTGAATAATCAGAGAAGAGGTTTGGTATTGTGTGGGCCCAGGAAGACGGTAGAGAATGAGTAAAAAATGTTGGACAGAAAATGGTGAAGGGGATTTCTAAAATTCCTACATACCTTGCATCCATGGCCACTAACATTCTTTCGTGATTTATTCAGTCAATTCCTACTAAAACAATCCCCCTTTTCCTCATAAAATGATTTGTCTGCACGTGTGAACAGGTTTTCATATTAAATAAGTCTAGAGCTCGGTTCCAAACACTACCTAAACAGCATTTTAAAGCAGGTAAGAACCCTGTTTTGACCAAAATAATTATTGTACTTGTGTCTATTGTGGAAAAGGCACAATAAACACAATGAAACACAGTTAGAAACATTAACAACACTTTTGGATTAACATTTGCCCAGGCTTTTCTGATTTTGATCAGTGTTGAGCCTGGGACATTTCAGTCAACAAATCAGATATTAAGGAAATTACTTTTAATTTATTTATGCTTTTTGTGGATATTACACTGTAAAAAATTCTTTGCTGCCTTAAATGTTAAAGTCCAGTCAGCTTGGCTTTATAAGTCATTTAAACAGATTTTAAATTATTTCAACTCATTTCAACTCATAAAAATAAGTTGAAATTGTGTAACTTAATTTGATGAGTTCAATTTAACTAGTAAATTATTTTTGTGGTTGTTACACATTCTGTATTTCAGGTAATCCCCAGTCGAAGGATTCCCTGTCGAGCCAGTGCCCCGTCCGGTTCCTTTTTTGCCCGGGATAACACGGCCAACTTCCTGTCGTGGTGTCGAGAGGTGGGCGTTGGTGACACCTGTCTGTTTGAGTCAGATGGGCTGGGTGAGTGTTTTCAACAAATCTCTGATGCAGACAAAAAGGATTATGAGGATAAAAACCCTTCCTATGCAGAAGTATTTTTGCATTGTGACATTAGTATATCCGCCCTATATTTTTAAGACCCCCCATTGTCCACAACAAAATTGTAGCGCCTCCAATGACAATTTCTACCCAATAACATATTCTAGAGCTTTGAAAGATATATATTTAATATTAAAATAAGCAAGTAAATGTTAGTTACTTATTTTAAATCATTTAAAGTCATCCCGAGGCCCCCTTGAAAGTTTGTTAACACTGAGCTAGAGGAAATCATTAAGCATATTGGATGTATACACATCATCAGCAACATAAAATAGACTTTTAACATATAACATACAAAATACATTGAAACATAAAATCCCCAATTATATATAAAATGTTAAATTAGACTAGATGGCATACGGCTGACAACTAAAATAAGGAGGTAAAATCTTTTTTTTCTGAGTTTAATCTTGGAACTTTACTATCACCAAGAGACTTATATTGAAATTTAGGGAGTACTTTTCCATAGGGAGCGCTAATAATTATGTAATACGGTTACTACTACAAATAAATTCTATTCTATTCTATTCTATTCTATTCTATTCTATTCTAGTATACTCTAGTATAGGCTAGGCTAGTCAGACGCAGAGAAATGGAACGTGAAAAACATCTTCAGATAATGGATTATATTTCTTTTCACCAGACTCATTTGTATGCCAGCACACTTCAGAACACTTGAAATGTACCGTGCGTTATTTTATAATGCTTTTGGGTCCTTTTAAAGCTTCACATTAACTCCCGTTGTAACCAGAAAACAGATGAATTAGAGTCTTTGGAGCTGATTTATGCTCATCATATCACAAATAAAGTGTGTTCTCTGTAGTTCTGTTTTTAAATGAAGGTATTCTATGCAGCCCAGTATCTGTCTATCTTTTATCTGCCAGATTCTAAGCTTACAAAGCACAGACCTTGAGGTCTGTAAGGTAGACAGTTGGAACAGGTTCTTTGTCCTCTGCTACCAACTCAAAACAACTGGAGAGAAAAACAAGTCTCAGACTGCAAGCAGAAAGACAGAATCAGGTGATGGAAGGAATGGAAGTGATTTTTCTGAATGCAGAAAGAGTTTCTCTTCCCACTAGAGTTGCACACATATAGCTCAAAGTATGTGTATGTTTGTGATATAGCTCTGGTGTGTTTACTGTAGTGGTGAAATGTGCTTTTGTGTCTTTGTATGACAAACTAGATACAAACTCCATTCACAGAAGCTGTCCACACCTCCCTTCTTTCATTTGCATATTCAAAAGATCTACTTGGATGCCCATGACATTTGAAATGCAAACCAGTGTAACCAGATTTATCAAGTGCTTGTGCTGTAAATCTGTTCTACAGCAGTGTACAGTAAACCACAAAAAACATATAAAGTAGTATAGTAAAGTATGGTATAGTAAAGTATAGTGTGGTATGGTATGGTGTAATTTTGTATAGTATAGTATAGTATTGTGTAGTGAAGCGTAGCGTAGTGTAGCATGGTATGGTATGGTATGGTATGGTATGGTATGGTATGGTATGGTATGGTATGGTATGGTATGGTATAGTATGGTATAGTACAGTACAGTACAGTACAGTACAGTACAGTACAGTATAGTATAGTATGTAGTGAAGCGTAGCATAGTGTAGCGTAGTATGGTGTGGTATGGTATGGTATAGTGCAATATTGTATAGCATAGTATAGTGTTATGTAGTGAAGAGTAGAATGGTGTAGTATACTCTAGTATAGTATAGTATAGTATAGTATAGTATAGTATAGTATAGTATAGTATAGTACAGTTACAGTACAGTACAGTACAGTACAGTACAGTACAGTACAGTACAGTATAGTATAGTATGTAGTGGAGCGTAGTATGGTGTGGTATGGTATAGTACAGTGCAATATTGTATAGCATAGTATAGTATAGTATTGTGTAGTATAGTGCAGTATTGTGTAGTATAGCATAGTATGTAGTGAAGCGTAGAATAGTGTAGCATGGTATGTGTGGAATGGTATGGTATAGTACAGTATAGTATATAAATGTATAGAATAGGATAGGATATACAGTAGTATAGTTTAGGATATGTATTACAATATAGTGTAGAATATTACAGTACAACACTGTGTTGTGTAGTGTAGTGTAGTATAGTATAGTATAGTATGTAGTGTAGTGTAGTGTAGTGTAGTGTAGTGTAGTGTAGTATAGTATAGTATAGTATAGTATAGTATAGTATAGTATAGTATAGTATAGTATAGTATGTAGTGTAGCATAGTGTAGCGTAGCGTAGTATGGTGTGGTATGGTATGGTATAGTACAGTGCAATATTGTATAGCATAGCATAGCATAGTATAGTATAGTATAGTATAGTATAGTATAGTATAGTATAGTATAGTATAGTATAGTATAGTATGGTATGGTATAGTATAGTATAGTGTAGTATTGTGTAGTATTGTGTAGTATAGTATAGTATTGCATAGTATTGCATAGTATGTAGTGAAGCGTAGAATAGTGTAGCATGGTATGGTGTGGCATGGTATGGTATAGTACATTATAGTATATAAATGTATAGGATAGGATAGGATATACAGTAGTATAATATAGGATATGTATTACAGTATAGTGTAGAATATTACAGTACAACACTGTGTAGTATAAATAAAGTATAGGCTCCATTTAAAAGTTTGTTAAACAAGAATAAGAAAAAATAGAAATTTTATTAGTTTTTTCCTTAAAAGATTTCTTCCGTTTTTCCCTAAATAATTTTCCTCCTGTGTTCCCTCAGAAATATGAAAACATGGAGAAAACATTATTCTCAGGTGGGATGTTGTGAAGTGTGATGTGGATTTTACTGCATGTTGTGTTGCGTCACTGTCACCCTCCGTGTCACTGAATCATGAGAAATGTAGTTGGGCACAATTTCATGTTGTTGAATCACTGTCTGCAGCACCTGTTCGCTATCATGACCAGAGAATGTTAGTCTGTGTTTACATATCATGTGTAGTCATATACAGAACATATACTGTTTCATTATCATTTAGTGTCATTTTGTTTCAGTAACATAATGTTTCATATGTCATAATTATTCATTTAACTCACAGTGATTTCAAGTTTTCAGTAGATTTGTGATTGATACTTTTTATGACTTTTCTTTCAGTTTTACACAAGCAGCCACGAGAGGTTTGTCTATGTCTGCTGGAGCTGGGAAGAATAGCATCCAGGTACTAAATTAAGAACATATGCTAAATGAACAGTGTAATATATCATATTAGTATATTATCAAGAAATCAACAATAAATCATTGCTGAATATGATTTTTTTAATGAAGTATGCTGATGCTTTAGCCCGATTCTGGAAGGATGGATGCATTTTGTTGTGTAACATACTGTATGTAAATGATTACTTTTGTGTCAGGTATAAGGTAGAGCCACCAGGACTCATAAAGCTGGAGAAAGAGATTGAACAGGAGGAGAAGGCACCTCAATCTCCACCCTCTCCTGTACCTCCCACCTTCAACTCTCCATCCAACTCTCCTTTTGAATCTCCATCCAACTCTCCTTTCGAATGTCCATGCAACTCTCCGTTCAGCAAGACCAACTCCAGCAAGAAGAGCACCGGCAAACTTCTGGACGATGCTGTGAGTAACATCTCCCCCCTGATCCCTTATGTGACTACTAATGTAAAACTGTGGATGTTTTATCCCTGGACATGTTTGTCATTAGGTGAAGCACATTTCTGAAGACCCGCCTTGCAAGTGTCCAAATAAGTTCTGTGTAGAAAGACAATCGCAGGGACGTTACCGCGTTGGGGAAAAGGTGCTTTTCATCAGGGTGAGTTTAAAACACGCACACAATTACTTTCATACAAATATACAATTCTGATTAGCTAGTGTCTTTCGAATGAGAAAAATTGTAAGTATAAATATATAGAAATATGAGTCAATCAAAATTTATTTTATGGCACTTTTCACAATTGCATTGTTGCAAAGCGGCTTTATAGAAAACACAATGTAGAACAAATATAGACCAATAAAAATAGAAATAGTGTTTATAAGATATTTGTTGGACTGTAGTGAGTTATATGTAGAATAGTGATGAATGGACTGGAGTGAGGAGTAGAATAGAATAGAATAGAATAAAAGAGGATAGAAGGATAGAAGGGAAGGGACGGGAAGAGGATAAGATGGGATAGGATAAAATAGGATAAGATAGGATAGCATAGCAAAGCATAGTATTGAGAATAGAATAGAATAGAATAGAATACATGGCATGGCATGGCATGGCATGGCATGGCATGGCATGGCATAGCATAGCATAGAATAGAATAGAATAGAATAGAATAGAATAGAATAGAATAGAATAGAATAGAATAGAATAGAATAGAATAGAACAGAACAGATGGCATGGCATGGCATGGCATGGCATGGCATGGCATGGCATGGCATGGAATAGAACAGATGGCATGACATGACATGACATGACATGACATGACATGACATGACATGGCATGGCATGGCATAGAATAGAATAGAATAGAATAGAATAGAATAGAATAGAATAGAATAGAATAGAATAGAATAGAATAGAATAGAATAGAATAGAATAAAATAGAATAGAACAGATGGCATGGCATGGAATAGAATAGAATAGAATAGAATAGAATAGAATAGAATAGAATAGAATAGAATAGAATAGCAGGGAGCCAAAACTGGCCATTCATGTGGTTCTATGAACATCAGATGCTACCTTAAAAAGGCATCTGTCTGTGTAGGCAGTAGACTCAGTGTTCCTCTCTACCATTTTGTGTCTGGTCTGCCTTTGATGTTTTGAAATGTTGCTTATGGAGTTTTAAAACATAAGGTTTATTTTGGTAACCATGTGGACACCACGGTGGGGCGTCCCATAACATTACTGACCCCACTAAGTGAAAAATAGTGATTAGTGAGATGGATATGGTCACCGTAGGAACCTGTTACTTAGCAACACACATCCAGAAGACCTGAAAAGACTTTTGATCTGTGTATCTCTATCACTCTGGTATTAATACACTAATAGCTGCTTATAAGAGAGGAGAGAGAGTATGTGGTTTGCTTCATTAAATATTACATTGCTTTCATCATTTATAGCTCATTGAGGTGTTTTCACACACTAGATAATAGCTGAAGACTGGAGTTATTGGCAGGCTGTAGAAACAGATACAGTTTGCACTCAGTTAACTTTGTTAAATCTCATAATTACACAATTAATATGACTTCACTCTCTTCAGGTTTAGATTTTATCGCTCAGCTTTCATTAAAAACAAGTAAGTGCAGTGATTCATCACGATAACCCTCCGCAGCTGATATTATTTCCTGTCTCCATAAGGAATAACATTAGTGGTTTTAATAGCTTGTTTTTAATTGCTGTGGCCCCGAGTAATGAATCAGACTGTATCACTGCTGCCCCCTATAGAGAAAAACATGCAACTGCATTTGCAATTTCATTGTCAACGCAATCCTGACAATAAATTAAAAAGTTTACCCAAAAATGTTCTCTCACAATTTCCTCACTCTTATGAGGGATGTACAGTACTGACCAAAAGTGATGTCCAAAGGATGACATATTTGTACAGTTTTGGGGCAATTCCTTGCAACTGTAAACCTTACAAAAGTTTTCACAGTGACATACTGATTTAAAGTTTAAATACACATTTGACTCGTCACAAAATAACAATTATTTTATGTTCTTTAAACAGTCATCTCTTATCTGTTTGTTGGGTATTACTGGGTATTACATTTTATTTCAAAGAAATCCTAGTATGTTGCCTTATGTGTATTTGCCACATCCATTACACATGCATATTTCAATTTTTTAAAATAGATAACTTGTGGATAGACTATTATTTTTATGTCTGTACTCTGTCAACAGGGGTTTCGTAAAATATTAACAGATGATTCAATATATTAGTAATAAATACATTCTGTGAGAATTTATACTCCAAGTTTTGACTGAAAATGTAATTTCTATAATGCTGGAATTGCCTATTTGCTTTTACTGACCTCTCAGGTTAAATAAAACATCAACATATTAAGTATATGATACATAATGCACAATAAATTGTTACGGGATTTGTTGGACAAAAAAGCAAATGACAACATATCAGGAAATGTGTCTTTTGTTTAAATAAACAGAAAATTATCTGCTAAAAAGCAAGCTACAGATTAAGGCAGCAAAATTAAACAATTGTTAAATAAACAGGAGATTTTCCCTTTCTCTGCTGTTTCTTAACTACACAGATTTTCTGACCATTTTGAAAGGAATCATTCCATCAGCCTTGAAACGTGTTGCTTGGCAACCGAGGCTACTGTAAGTCATTCTGAATTCCTCAAAAATCAAAGCAAGTCTCGTTGGTGAATTGAACGAATCCCGTGTATGTGTCTGAAGGACACATTTTCTTTGTGTTTGTCTTTCAGTAAGACCTTCTCAGTACGAGCGACCCTGATCGTTTAATATAGTGTGTGGTTTTTTGTTTTGGTTGTGTCTGTATTTTTTCCTGAACTTTGGTGCTCCAGGAGAAATGTATTGTGTAGATTCCTATTTGAGGGACCTTTTTAAAATAACCTTCAACATCACAGATCTGCTTTATATACTGTAACAATATGAGTGTGTATATATGGTGGAGACTTGTAGAGTCTGATTGCTTTTATATCCGTGGCTCCAGGGCCACACAAACACCCATCTGGAGGTGCCGACCTGTGAATGTCCCTCCATCAGCCTGCTAAGAGCCTTATGAATCTTTAATACAACTCCCCTCGAGAGTTCATATGAGCTGCAGCTCACACTATGAGATTTCTCTGGTGTTGTTTATTGTTCGGTGTATATTCGTTTTTGTCTGCATCCGCAGTTTGTTTTTCGAGTGTGTCTGTTGGCTACGGCTTGATCGGCTCTTTAGGGAGCGGTTACAGTAAGCTATCAGAGTGACATTTTGTATTTCTCACCGTTTATGAAACATTTTATTGTGGCTGTGTTTTCAAGGCCGTTGGGATGAAGGCTGTAATAGAAGAATGAGAGACAGGCAGAATGATTTCAATGGCTCTTGTTATTGGCCTTGTGATTAACTGTTATTAGGCCTGTGTGAAGAGTGTTGTGCCGTCTCTGAGTGAGCACAGGTTGAATTTAATCTAGTTTAAAAGGCATTCAGCTAGATTAATAATGTATTGTACATTTAAAATCTATTATTAATATAAATAAAAATTCTACATTTAACAGTAGTTGAGAAACAAAAGCTTTTGTTTTCTTTTAGTCACACATACTGTACACATAAACTTTCCTCAATCATTTTCAGCATGAACTGACACATGTAAACATTCTTTGTTTCAGAGTATATTTAATTAAAAAAAAAAAATGCTCATGATTACTCAATGTGTTTGTACCATTTTAATGAGGATGTGTCTTTACAAAAACATGCTATTTTACATGCATGACATATTAAGGTTTTATTAAATGAACCTTTTGATAAAATGATCTGACAATACATAAGCACAATGATGATCACATTGTTTCATTGTACATTGTAACCTTAATTTCCACATTAATTACATGAATCACATACAGTCAAATCACCTATTCAGTGTTTAGAAATACTAGACTAGATAATCCGAAACTGTTTAAATGTTAGTCTAGTGGTAGTTCTCATTGAGCATGCACATTAACTCAATTTAAGTTTTTAATTATCTAGTTATTAATAATTGCATATCAGGTCCATTATTAATAAATGTACCTGAGAGCCAATGATCACAATGCATTTCCATTGGAAACAGCAGCTTTCACATTTCAGTAAATCGTTAACTGTTTCATGATAACAAGATAACGATATAATGTTTGTAAATGATGGCAGAACTTTTAGTTCAAAGCAAGTGATCTGCTGCAGATTTGATAATCAACTTAATGATTAAAGTTACAATCTGAAGGGAAACGTTTGCACTTGAGTCACTAGTGAATGGGTGTCTAGACTAAAACCTCTGGGGAATGTGTGAATCTGAGAAAATCATTTACAGGAATACAACCTCTGCTACAAACTATAGACTCCCGAGACTGAGTTTCCGAGTGAGAACCGAAGGTGACAGATAGCCAATAAAAGAGTGTGATTATGACACAGGAGGTGTTAAAGGATTCTGATAGCTGTGACTTTTTTCACCAAATGAGTTTCTCCTGAATGCCAGGAGACCAGTTGCTCGAAGCATTTCCACTTGCTTGCGTTATTGTAATGCGAGGTTGTTGATGTGCATTTCTAAGGGGTTGTATATCTTCTTCTTTCACTCTAGATGTTACATAATAAGCACGTGATGGTGCGTGTCGGCGGAGGCTGGGAGACGTTTGAGAGCTACCTGCTGAAGCACGACCCATGTCGCATGCTCCAGATCTCACGTGTGGAAGGCAAGATATCGCCCATCACGGGAAAATCGCCCAGCATCAGAGACCTCACGCCCGACAGCTATCTGGTGGTGGCGGCTCACTACAAAAGCAAGAAGTAAAGAAACATGCTACAATGACTTTGCATTAGCAGTGGTAGACGTCAGAGGTACATTTCAATTGGCTTCTGGAACTAACAAGTGTTTACAGAGAAAATCAACCTGTAATACAAGAGTAAAGGTGTAGATTCGCTAGTCTGCAATAATGTCTGGAACTGGAATCCAGATGTTGTATTCTTATACCATTTTTTGCTCATCTTAATAACATTCAAATATCGCCTCTGTCCTGGGAACTTTTTTTGTGGAAGTGTAAATTGCTTAGTAATCTTTCAGACTTTCAGTCTTGACGATATAAAGAAATCGCTGGATGAATTCAAGTATCCATTTCTGTTTTGATGAGTTTTCTACATAGTGCTTTACTAACAATATTAATTGATTGTTTTTTAAATGTTTGAGTTAATATTATGATATCGATGTCATCGTTGGCATTTATTGTATTATGTATTAAACTGTGTTCATGATGTGCACACAATGAGTTTTATTTAATATAACGGTATGAAGTTATGATAAGTTCAGTTAATGTTTACACTAAACATCAAAAAATTGTACCTGATTTACTTCACAGCAGAACATTTTTGGAAAATCTTGATCTGATGAATCTGGATTTCTACTGCAACACGTAAAATATGTCATTGCCTGTGAACGTTTTAGACTGACGTTAGTCAGTTTGGTTTTGGATTTGTCTGGTCTGACAGCAGGTGGCTATAGATCTGCTAAGGCTTTCATGCAGTAGCGGCTCCTGACCAAAAATTTTGGAGGGGCAGTTTCTGGGTCGTAAGCTATCCATGAATGCACAGGGAACTGGGTTATTTAACAAAACAAACAAACGAACTATTTACATGAACAAATCGTTTTTTATCGTTTTTGTTTATTTTTTTATTGTTGTTTGTCAGGGCCAAGCTGTTTAATCGCTAATTTATCTTTAATTGACAATCTTTCAAACGAATTCTGCAACAGAAACTCGACACTATTACACGCAGCGTGATCTGTACTACTCGCCATCTTCACCGCCTGACGCGTTCGCTTAATTCGCTTAACTGACAGACTCGTATACACTTTGCTGACGCGGATTAATAATATTGTCCGGAACTACGTTCAAGTGACGTAAAAGCAAGTGGGGCGGTCTCAAATCTGCCCATATGGCTCTTAGAGCGCAGTTCCTTTTTTCACCACAAATTTACATTGAGAAAATGTGTGGCGCTGTTGAGCTCGGGAGGGCAGAGAGACCCTCTGCCCCGCTTATCAAACCGGAAGCAATGCGATGAAATTTTAACATATCCACCTCACTTTATGACTTATAACAGTCTAAAATGTTTTCAGAATAAGGATGAACATTTTTGAGTTAACAGTTAATTAGGACTGGTCCAGTTGATAAGAGTTCTATGTTTCCAAGTGGCTGAATATTTTACCTGCCCATACAGACGAGCCGCGCCTGCTTTTATGTAAATAATAACACCAATTTGCGACCTTTGGAATACCGAATGCATTATAAGGAAGTTTTCATGCTGTTTAACGATTTAGGACGTTATGGATGCAACAGATCCATCAGCGTTAATATCTGCATGCTGTAAATATGATCTGATCTGAGGTGCGTTAAAGAGGCTCGAGTACATCCGTCACAAGGCAAGATTTTTTTATCAGTAAAAAATTACAGTAAAAAGTTTATACAAGACAATAGAAGCAAATAATTAAAAAACAGGTTCACCATGCAAATTCACAAACATATTTATTTTATGCAACAACTCTTTGCAATTGTGCTTGCGTTTCCGGTCCAGAAGTGTGCTGCAGCCCTCTACTGGTAAACACAAACATTGCAATACATCCATTTGTTGTGCAGCATTTTATAATTCACCAATCGTGAATGAGACATAGCGGCAGTTAAACCGAACCAGACTGGTTTTGTAAATTAGATTAATTAATTCACTCAACAGATTCAACTAATGATTCATTCGCTACTACGCTTATGAACCAGAGCTGAGGGAACGATTCAGATTTCCAGCTGGAAAAATGTTGGGGTTTTTAAAGCAACTGATAAGTTTCTTTTTAGGGTAAACTATCCCTTTAACATAACAATCTGATTGAAACCTGACTCGGTTTTGGTGTAACTGCAGTGTAAAAAATACTGTGAGAGCAGTTAACTTACTGCTCCGTTACTTACGTAACACGTCACGTCACTGTTTTTTAATCCCAGACCACTGACTGTTACCTTTCCGTACCTGTAAAGCTGTACGTGTAAAGCGTACAATGAACTTCGTGAGAATGCGCTATACAAATAAAACTGAATTGAACTTAACCTTTTCTTTAAAAAATCAGAAGCAAAAGCTCAAAGACTATAGATGCAGTATGCATACTATATTTCACACTAAGCACACTATAGCTCAGGCTGCTACATAACTAGCAAGAGATCAGTCATCAGTCATCCTCTGACATTAAAGTTGGTGTAAAGTCACAGCTCTGCGACTCATGAATGTTGAGAATAAATGTCTTTAACTGGACAAAGACAGCAAAAAAAAAAAAAAGGATGAGACAATAGTGACTATCTAATAAGTGACACACATTCGAGTTGGTTCATGAAAACGGCAAGGTATACAATCAAAGGGCAGTGAAAGTGCTCAAACAACTCAAATAATATCCTTCATTCATAACTTCAACTCTTAAATATCAAACATTTTTCACATGATGTACACTCATGACAACAAATCCCCAAACACAATATGCAATACCAAACAACAATGCAATGATCCTACAGCCCCTGCAGTCTGGTGAACACTCCGATATATGATTTGTAATAAATATAAATGGCTAAATATGCAGTAAATATTTTTTATCCGTTACAAAACATGCTTTTCTGTCGAATATATTAAAATGACATTCAGGTCTCAGATTGTTAAGGTTTTTAACAATGTTGAAAATAGAAAGCACCTCGGTATAAAAGCAGTTGATGTGTGAAAATTATTGATGGACCTTAAGATTGCATAAAAACATTTAAGGCTAGTTAGCATATATTGGCATTTAAAGGGGGCGTGGTCTGAATGCACCCTGGCCAATCAGAAGGCCCGGAGGATTAACAGCTTGGCAAAAAAGCTAGAATCTATGCACTCTCCTCTTCTAGCATCACTTCAAAACAAGAAAAAATATTTTTTTGAATCTCTCAAGTCAGATACTGCAAATGAAGGTTAATCTCCAATGTAGACACACCAGCGATCTTCCCTTAAGCCTGTGTTAGCCAACCTGCCACTGGAGAGAGAGAAAATAATACTGAAATTATTACATGCAACAGCAACATAATATTGTAGTAAGTCCTATTTTTTCTACAATTTCATGAAGCTCAATAGAAACATGTAAAAAATAATTTAACACAATCAAGAATGTAAGACCAGGAGGTGGGACAGGCCAGAAGTTTATAATACACACTAGATAACAGACACTAGATTCTATTTCCATTCAACAATAATGGGACACTAATGTAAACAAATTTCACATGTACCTTGAGCCCTCCGCCTCCAGTCGGTACAGGGTTCATAGCCTCTTTCTCCACCTCTTCTTGTTTCTTCTTTTTTCTTTCCAAGGCTTCTGGGTTTTTGATGCCCCTGTACGTCGTCTACACACAGAGAAAATAAAGTACAGCTACAACACCATACTCTTTGTTTCACAACACTACCTTGTATAAAGCAATTTATATTGTTCATTAGTAAATGTTATTTAGTGCTCACATGCAAAATAAGGGTGCACCTTAGACATGCACAAGATTCTTAACTCTGAGTCGGACATTTTAAAAGAAGCATTACATGAACAAAAATATATTTATCAAATAACTTTTTGTGTGGTCATATTACATATATACTGTGGACAATTGATAAGTACAATTTTATAAAAAATGTATGTAATTTGTGACTTCAGATGCATCACAGAAGCTAACTGTCGTGGTGCCGCAGCTGTAGGATGTTTCCAGAAGAGTGCAGATTTTAGATGAGGAACTTTACTTACCGTGCTGCTTTAGCCCTACGATTATCCATTAACCTCTAAGACACAGTAAAAATGGCCACCAATCACACAACTAAAATCAATATACCATAAAATAAATGTATAATATCCAAGACGCAAAAAGGTCAAATGCTAATGAATAGGAAGTAGCATTTTTATTTCTTAACAGTTCATTTCTACCAAATCCTATAGGTAAAGGTATACAAATCCTTACCAATCCCAATCTCTAAATGACAGAAGAACAAATACAATAAATGCAGAAAGATGCAGAGCAGACGGTTGTAAAAAATGTCTCATGAGAGGTTGACTTTAAGTGTCCATGAGAAAACAAGCACTATGTTGTGAAAGCCTTTGTTACTGCCACAGTAATGCACAAACACATTAAATGTTAATATGAAATGTTTAGGGAATGTCGTGTCTTCATTTTTTTCAAGTCACACTGTACATTCATATGTTTAAAACGTGGAATACTGTGCACACCATTCCCATTAAGAAATCAAAAATAAAACCAAAGGTTTGTACAATAGGACTTCACATTTGCAATGCATTGAGCAAACATTCATGTTTTTTACATGTATTTTTCTAGTCTGAGCAGCATCAGTCTAATATCAGCCATACTGAATGATAAAATTAGTGTTTTAGTACCTCTTTCTGTCGCTTCTCTGCGGCTTCTGCCAACTGTTTTCTCCTGGTGTCCTGTGAAACACAAAGCAAATATAATTAACACGCTGCTGGCGTGTACTGAATTACTGTACTGCCAAAGAACTTAAGCAAAATACAATTTACAAATAACACCAGATATTTAAATAAACCTTCTGACCACATAGCTCATGTGACATATGCACAAAATTAGTATAATAAATCTAGATTTCTATACTACTTTATTCTATTGAAATGAAAATACTCTACATGAGACTGTAACTGACAATGACGAACCAACAACTTTAGTAGAAAAGCAGAATAATAATGTGACTAACAGTGAATATGTCGTGACAAACAGGTTTATGTGACGTAAGAAATAAGTTGATATGACGTGACAAACAAATTGACGTGACAAGCTAGTAATGGCGTCTCAGTAAGACTCTGCTCCACAATGTTTCGTTGCGCAATGTAGTAAAGTTGTAATAAAGTTTTAAAATTAAAGTAAGCAATAATATGAATGTGTGTATAAATAAATGTTCTGCAGTACTTACAGGATCTGGTGTGACCACAACATCATCCCCAGCTCCACTTAGACAGGGCAAACACAATCCCATACTGATGATGCACAGGCACAAATAAGACGCTTTTCAACCCAAACCCAGCTAAATATCGGCACTTCAGGCTGTTGTGTTGTGCTCTAACAGAAATAAAGCGTTTCTATACTGCTGTAAACTCGCTATGAAAGCCAGACTAAACTACAGTAGCGATGTAAACAAAGCTGTGCTGAGCTACTTCAGCGATCTAATGCTACCGATCTCATTTGCTACGCTATCAGACGAACATAACCATCTGCAAACCTCTTTCTCACGTCTCCGGACATTTGAATTTGACTTTAGAAGAGTAAATAGGTAATATTTGTTGAGTTGTAGCTGTCAAGATGCAAGCGTTACAGCTGCTCCGTTATTCGAGAGGATAGAGAGGTGGGGCTGAAGCTCAACAGCGCCACGTTGTGGTGTGGTGAATATGATGCTGTCACGTGTTGCTAACACCAACAGACGTCAAAGAATAAGTGATGTATGAGGTGTCTTATAAAATTCTGCATAGAATTTATCCTGTTAAGCATGTTTTAGAAAGGTTTAAACTTAACATTTTTTGTAGTTCTTTATAATTTGTGGTCAGGAAAAAGAAACCATTTTACAGTTTTATCATTGTACATACTCAACTTAGAAAATTGCATTAGCAAAAAAATGAAACTTTTGGTGAAATTACTGTAGTGTATTTGATGTGTTTTGTTATGTTGAGAATGATAAACCGGAAAGTAATGTGCAATACATTTTATTGCAGAGTTTTATTGTATTAGGGAAGTACCATATACATAAAACAAAATTGACCCTTTGTAAACCAATTTTTTCACATTTTATAAATGACTTTAAAATATATATTACATCTTTGGAACAACTGGAAAACAAAAACACGCTTTATGTAACTTTATGTAAAATGTAGAAATGTTTTTTTAAAGTTTTTTTTGTGTCTGGCAAGAAATGTGATATAATACCTCTGTTAATGTGGCATTGAAATAAAAAAAAAGAAAAAGTGATGTAAAAATAATAAAATGTGTAATAAGTGCAACCACATCACTTTCTTACTACAGTATTTCAATTAAAATAATGTAAAACTCTTTGGAATAAAATATACTAATTGTTTTGGTAAGATTTTAATTTGCATTAGGTAATATTAAATGAAAAAATTATTAGGTGAATCCAATTTAATTTAATTATGTTCTACTCACTTAAATTTGTAAACAGGAGGTTAACCTAAATATTTTGTGTTGGGAGTACAAAGTGTTATTTTAAGTTTTAGTGTTATGAAGTAAAAAGAAAGACTTGTTTTTAATGTTCATTTATAAGATTTAGAAATTACAATTTACAGATACAGTTACTAAAAATTCCAAAGGACAACTAGCACCAAGAAGAATCCAGCTACTATGAAGAAATGTGTTGTTAAATGACATACATAATGATGAGTCCATAGTCAATTGCACTACAGTATATATGTCTAAAATATCCTCCACACATTTACTCAGGTTGAACCGATAAGTGATGTGCTCATAATAACCTCACAAACACTCTAATAAGAGCTTTCCATCTACCTAATGTTTTGTCAATAAGTATCAACACTGATAAATATTTCATCAGAGACAATATTGAATGTTTGTTTCTAACAGTTTTATTTCATTTATTTGAATGGAGGATTTCTAAACATTGCATGAATGAAGTATTATGATAAAGCACTTCTTTTACCTTTAGCCACTACGAGCACTTCAGTCACACGTTAATTGTATATTGTTACTTCACTTTTCCACTGCTCTGTACTAATCAAATCCACTATTGATTTTATGTCTTAGTTGTTGTACTTCCACCAGACCTGTGTTTTGGCATGTGCTGTAATGAAAGAAGGAAATGTGCTCGGACAGAGTTGGAAATGTCCCACGAGTCTGTTTTCTGTGCAGGGGTGGTACATCACTGTCTCAAGGCCTAAAATTATTACAATTCTTATTACCAAAGCAGCTTTTTCAAAATATCACATATAAATGTTTATTAGAGCAGTAAATCACTGTGTTTAATTAAATTAAATTTAAACTAAAACTAAACAAATGTTATCTTACTATGGAAACGGGGCAGATTCATGAGTGTTTAATTTAAGAAGTAAATTTAGATATTTTAAACATTTTATATATGACATTATTATAATTATTATTTATTATTTTTTAAATTATGGTTTCTGAAATTGTTTTATTTGAAAGTAATTTAAATATTTGTAAAGTAATTTAATCTTAAGTTAAAGAGCTACTGCTTTTAATTTTATTATTTGTATTATGTCTTTTATTATTACTGTAATACTGCATTTTAAGAAAAGCATCTCCTGACAATAATTTGTAGTATAGACTTGACCAAGGTCCAGTCTCTGTTGTGGGCTCATTTATTTAATTTGCCAGAAGGTGGCAGCATCACATCTTTGGAAATGACATGCGGCACACTGCAGCAAAGTCATTTGACCAGGATATCAAAACAAGGCCAAGGCTAATCAGCAGAAACACTTGAATTGTTTGCAACAAATTATCTGATGTCATACCGATGCATGCGCAGGAGGGATCTGTGATTATTACCGTGCTATGTACTGTGCTATGTTCACAGATTCCCATGTGTGGGTACAGTATTAAGTCACTATGAAACCTGCTGTGTGCATGGGGGCAGAAAACACATAAACAGGATGAGGAAATAAAAAGGAGAAAAAAAAGACAGGATTTTGATTTATAAATATGATTGCCATTGGAGAACCTCAGTAACATGTAAATGGTGCTATACTGATGTTAAGCGATGTAGTATTTCACGTCTCTGACTCTTTAAAGTGTTTAAATGACCATGTAACTTGTAACAAGAAATATAGTCCTCATTTGAATCTGGCAAGTGCAAATGTAAGGGCTCATTTTGATCTCAGTGTATTTCACATGGGGAAAAGGCTGGTAGACAGGCCTTTAGGTATCATTTAGCACTTTGACACTAGACCGTAGCGGCTGTAAATGTGATTGCAGTACAAAGCATACTGGTATTGTTTTTGTGGTGTTCTGCTTGGCTCTTGGGAGTAAACCCAATTTTTTGTTACTCATGGCAACCTGCTCTGGTACTTTCTCTGTAAGTGATAAGAGATTGTTTGCAAGAAAATGTGAGTCTTCTGTGCTACTACAAAATGTGTGACTGTGATGCTGGTATAATTACCAGTACATTGCTGCTTTGGTACAATGATCATTGTGAGAAAGCGCTATACAAATAAAATTTAATTGAATTAAATTGTTGCTAGGGTGTTCTAAGGTGTTTCTATGGAGATACTGAGGTGTTCTGTGCAGTTGCTAAGGTGGTCTGGGTGGTTAAATGGTATATGTTGTGGTTGCTAGGGTGTTGCTATGGTATTTTGTTTCTATGGTATTCTGGGTGTTTCTTTGCATTGTAATGAGTAATTTTTAGTCCATTTCTACCCAGTTGCTAAGGTGTTGTGGTTGTTAAGGTCTGGCTATGTTGTTGTTATAGTGTTCTGAGTGAGGGTGTTTGTTTGCAGTTGTTTTTTGTCCATGTGTATATAGTTGCTAAGGTGTTGTGGTTGTTAGGGTGTTACTATGTTATTGCTATGATGTTCAGAATGATTGGTGTGTAGTTGCTGAGGTGCAATGAGTCATTTTAGTCCATTTCTACCCAGTTGCTAAGGTGTTGTGGTTGTTAAGGTATGGCTATGTTGTTGTTATAGTGTTCTGAGTGATTGATAGAGTGTTTGTTTGCTGTTGTTTTTAGTCCATTTCTATGTCGTTGCTAAGGTGTTAGGGTGTTAGGGTGTTGCTATGTTATTGCTTTGGTGTTCAGAATGATTGGTGTGTAGTTGCTGAGGTGTAATGAGAATTTTAGTCAAATGTTTTGCAATTTCTATGGTGTTCTAGGTGGTTTCAAAGGTGTTGTGGTTGCTAGGGTGTTGTTATGTTCTTAATAGCATGGGCACCCCAAGTGTCTATTATATTCTGTTCTTCAGATATGATATTGTAAGTTTTACTGTCCTGTAGATACAAAAGTCAGCACAGCTCCAAGCACAGGAATTTAAAACTTTGGGTTAGGGGCTTAATAACTGTGCCTGAAAAGTAAAAATGCACACAAAATGCATCCTAAAACAGTTTAAATGTTTTCTGTGTGTGATATGTTATATGATTGATTCTGTTTTGCTGGTCTCAGCAGATGTCTCTGTCATTTGTCACTCACGGTTGACGTGTCAGCACTAACCTGAATGGATATTGATTTCTTACACTTTTTCCCAGAGCTGTCTCAGACTTTTTTTTTAGTGTAGAAACCTGCACGTGAAATGTGACATTTCAGTCAACACTGAATAGACTGCATTCAGATTCACCTGTCCAGCCATGACAGCAGTTATTCAGAAGAAAGCCAGTTTGTCAAAGACATCAGAGAAGACAGTCTGACACTGCCGGCAGATCATATAGACAATTCCAATGTCATGGATTTTATTCCAAGGGAACATACATACTGAAATATTACAGACCGAATGCACTGCTTTGGATCAAAGCGTCTGCCAAATGCCTAAACGTAACTTGCATGTTTTCTGTGTTGAACTTTTCAAGTTATTGTCAATGAAAGCTATATCCAAGATAAAATGGACAAGTTGGGCAATTTCAGCATTATGGACGTGACAGAAAAAACTTGAAATATAAGAATGTACTAGTAGACTGAACCATCTGTTTATATTTTAATAAACCCCTGTTGATAGAGTCCAGACATCAATATGGAAATAATGGGTATTTAAACCACCAAATATTGACATCTGATCTATCAGTTTTTGGTAAAAAACGTATTTTTTATGGCAAAGTTGTCATTTGTAAAGAATTGCCCAGTAGCACTTCCGAATACTGTAAATACTTCCATTATTGACATGCTAAAATTGCTATTGTTATAGCTTAAAATGTAGCATTTAATCAATTTGCTTAATAACAATTTTGTAAACTTAACTATTGAGTTAAAAATAGTTATTATGACAAATTATGGATCAACGCTAACTTTACACGATGTCCTAAAATCATTGGGGAGATCCTAAATAGGCGCGACGCAACCGTCATGCGTCTGACGCATAAAACACCATTTACAAAACAGCACATAACGCCTCCTAAACGCGGGTCGATCCATCCCCGAAACGCTGAAGGGTGTCCGTCCAGCCTCTTCCACTACGTAACCATGACAACAGCCCCGGATGGTGAAGAGCGAGGGTAGACAGGTGTTGGGTTGCGCAGAGGAGAGACACCTACGCGATCGCTCCATACTTTCCCATGTATCCTGCCTTCAGCATCTTCTGCACGCGAGCATCTCTATCGGGAAACAGCATGGTGCATCACTCTGGATCCATACAGTCCTTCAAGCAGCAGAAGGGTCAGTGTTTTGCGGCTGTTTGTGTGTGTGTGTGGTAACGCGGCTTTGGGGGTAAAGTGGTGCTGTAGTTTTAATGTCCTAGTTTGGATATATGAGATGATCAACTTTATGATGTTGTGTTTGGCGCATGTTGTTTTTCAAGATGCCACTGGAATGTATTATTTAGATGAACCGATCACGAGTGACGAAACTGCATTGTTTGAGACGTTAGAAATTGTAATGTTCATCATTCATTTTCATATTTAGCTGCAACGCTTTTAAAACGAACACTAATCTCTTGTTTTGAATAATTTCTTTGGCATTTGTGTTATACATAATGGCACTGATCCTAATAGGATTCTGTCCACTAAGAATCAAACCAAATCCAACTGATTATTATTATTAATAAGAATATTTAAATGATTACTTGATCCTATTACAGTACGTTAGTCCTAAATTTTGATACACTTTCCAACAACATTCCTCTATTTCAATTGCTATCTCTGTAATAAATGCATAAACGGAGGGTCATTCCCTGTAAAGCGAGAGAGATCCCCCTTACGCTGTAATGTGTATGATAGCTACCTACCAGTGCCTTTCTTTGTAATGACATTATTGAACATTATTTCTGTATCTAAGGCAGTTTTGTTTGCATTTGACAGTAAGTTGTACCGCTAGCAGTTCAAGCTGTTGTTCATCGATTCAGTTTTGTGGATGTGTAACATGAATCTTAAATTTCTCATGCTGGCATCTTGACTCTGGGTTATGGGAAAACACTTTTCATTGATCTGCCTTTATCTACATTAATGGGACTGCCCCACACACACTGAGTGGTCATCTGTCCATTAAATCACACTTTGCTGAAAAGCACTGCTCTCAGGATGATTCTGGCCGACGTGAACATTCGATTACAGTGCGATAGAGAAGAGAGCCAATTTTGATGATTTTAGCAGCTTGCTGTGGGATATGGAGAAAAACAACTTTATTGAACTGTTGTGATATCAGAGACATAAAATACACTTTTAAAAAAAACATTTGGTTCATTCATTAAAGCATACTTATAGATTATTGTAGATATTTTATTTTACTGTTATCAGAATGACCTTTACAAACAAAAATAGCTTTGGGAATATCTCAATAAAATGTATTGACTAACATTGCAGCATGTTATTATGGGTTATTCTGGAAGATAAAGGAGACTTGCATTGTCACTGTACTTCTCCTGCAGAGGACTAAAGAGATCTTCTGCAGAAGAAGGTTGAGGAATGATTTATTACTGTAACTTTTTCTTTGTGCTGAACAGTAAAAATGTGTAATATCAGTAGTTTACTGTGACTGGGTAAGTTAAGAGTAAAAGTAAGTGTCAAGAAGTCAAGTTGAAGTAAAGCTGCTGTAGTAAATGTTCACTTCTCAAGTTGGTAAAGCTTACGAACATTTCAGGTCGACCTCTTTCATATTATACATACATTGGCAGAGAATTGCTTTTTTATAGACCATTTCGCAAGATGTAAACAGCACTGGTCCAGAAGCACTTCCTGTCTCAGTTTTTTAACACTACACAAATGTCAGAACAAAATACAATCAACAGAACATTTACAACTGACTTGTTTAACAAACATCTTTAAGATTTAATTTAATTTACATATGTGAAATACAAAAAACTGAAACAGGAAGAGCTTCTGGACCAGTGTTGTTCACATCTTGTGAAATGGTCTATTGACAATAGAAGTTTAATGTGTTATTACAAAATACGTGTACTAGTAGAAACTAAACATGGCAGTATTCCTTGGTCTCATTTAGCAGTTCAATCTCTCTAATAGTGCACAAAAATGTAAGATTTATTTACACAAATACTTTGATTTGAAATACTTTCGATTGCTTAAATTGAAGTCAATTTGGTTTATTTATTTGATTTTACATGTGCTTTTATCTCTTATACACTTACATTATTAATGTTAGAACTTTTATACAGTTTCAGCTTTGTTCAACTCCTTCTAGGGTTGTTCCTTGGCTCATGGGACGGGTACTGTTATATAACAGGATCCATCCGTAAGTGCAGGAAGACAGGCACAGATGGGTGTGTCTTGAGCTTTAAGCATTGTTAGAGTTGTTTTTACATGTCATTCCACATTCTGTTTCTCTCTCTACCTAGAGGTGACTACACGATGGTCATTAGCTATCGATCTATGAGCGGATACTCTGATTATTGCATGCATTAGAACCGCTTTGACTCACAGTTAATTATTTAGGACTCTTGCAGTGTGCAAAGATGCAGGAGAGGTAACTGGCTCTAATGAATTTTCAGTGGACACCACTCGCCATTTTGATTGTAAGTAGTCATTTAGTACAGTAGCTTTAACCTAAAGCAGTACACTTAATACACAGGAAATCCTCCTGGAGTAAATTGGGGTTTGGGTGGGGGATATCCCGTGGGATGAAACCTGCAACCTTCTGGCTGTTAGTACTTCACTTAAGCCACTTTGACAAACAATTAGATTGTAAGTAAGGGATAATGTACAGACATAGTCGGTTGTTAACAAATAATTAACCCCGACAGTGATCAGGACCTCCACGAGAAGCGGAGGACTCACTATTTTCTGCTGAATGAAACTGTAGGTTCTCCTTACTTTTTCTGATTTACATGTACTTAAATGCTGTGATCTGACCTTAAAAAAATATATATATATATATATTTTTTTTTTCTAAATCTTTCTAAAATAAATGAACATTAAACACTAACAAGTTGTTATCTTTACTAAAAACCCAAAATATTTTACTTCAAAACTAACTCTAATGCTGTCTCAATGCAAAGCATGCTGGGAACTGAAAATCATTCCCAACCAATCATGTTCAATTAGCTTAAACCTAAATGTAAGTTAACATATAACTTAAATTAAGTAAAGGTTACTGAACAAAATGGCAATCACATTACCTAAACGAACGATATTTGAGTAACTAAGACTTTTAAACCAAATAATACAAATGACTAAATCTACATTATTAATGTCAACAAACAGTTGCACATTAAGTAAAATCAACAAAAACAAATTAAGTAAGCACATTAGTTTGAATTTACATTGAATTAAACCAGACCAAATGCAAGTTTTTAATACAATGCTGTAATATATGTTGGTCTTGGTGCGAACTAAGTGACAGAAACATGCTTTTATTTCAGAGGAAATAAAAGTAATCCCATTTTAATGGACAGTTAAATATAACTGTAGAATATAATCTACAGTATATAACTGTTCTATCTATTTTCCCCTGTTTTTTCTTCACCCATGTGATTGGGGGCTTTTCCAATAGAAAAATGACAGACAAAAGAAAGTGACAAAAGCTTTCAAACTAAACAGCATGTCTGCTCTTCTGTCTGGAGAGAGACTGTAGAGAAAGGTGGTTGCCGTAAAGGAATAAAAGTGCAAAAACTTCACGGTCAGAGAAGGTGAGATGTGATAGGAAGAGAGAGAGAGAGAGAGAGAGAGAGAGAGAGAGAGAGAGAGAGAGAGAGAGAGAGAGAGAGAGAGAGAGAGAGAGAGAGAGAGAGAGAGAGAGAGAGAGAGAGAGAGAGAGAGAGAGAGAGAGAGAGAGAGAGGCAAGCACACTCTTTGATGTTTAGGACTCTACTTGAAGACTGAATTTTATATGCCGGGGTGTCCACATCAAAGCACGTTTGGATGCTGACTGCATTCTTTTGACAATTATTATAGAAATATACATCGCGGGATCAGATATTTTTAAATATTCTTTACTAATTGTGATGGTTTTGTATGCTGTTTATTTCAATGAACCTTAATTCAAATCTTCACATTGAATTATATATATATATATATATATTCCGTGGAAATTTGGGAGCTTGTTCCCCTGCTAATAACTCTGAATCTCTTTCAAAAATTTGATGTGAAGCTTGGCAAATCCACTAGTTCTTCCTCTAAACTTTTAAACACATCCTTGTTTTCCTTTTTTAGCAGAAAGCAACTAATCTGGTTGGGTTAGGGTTTCAGTTTTGTGCATCATTAATGGACGTCCATATGCAGTCTGTGGCCAAACCGTAAAGACAATCTAACAAAAGCATGTCTATCAGTGACAGAAACTCAATGATAGACTACATGATGGAACGACTTTGGTCAGACTCACAGATAGTAAACAAATTTCTGGCTTTGCTATCCCAGCTTGAACCAGATTAAACACAGCATAGAGACCAAGACCATTCAAGAACTACTGTGCAGATACGCAAGAAAGCCAGGAGGAAGAGGGAATGCTTTCTAAGACCAGAACGTTAACCAGTATTTCTCACTTGCTAAATTTAACACAATATAATAGCTATTGTACTCACATCTATAAGATACTGAATAATCCCTGGTCAGACTGAGGTCAGCAGTTGGATAGGGTGATCAGGATGGTATCAGCATCCAGTTAGTGAACGAGGGACTCCAACTGTGTGGTACGAACACTCCGATTGGTCGATCTGCTGCCATGCAGCTAAACAGATTGGGCAGACACGAGGACTTCCTGAGATATGGGCAACTCTCCAGCAAACTGTGGGTGTTACTATGGGATAAACAATGTCAGCATCGCAATATTTACAAGAATAAATAGATTATGTAGCTTTATTTGAGATATAGATTATTTAATAAAACAGGGTTCACTTTTTTACACAGAGAGAGACGCTTGAGATTCACAAAGAGGAACTTGTGATTTGGTGATTTTCCGTGTCAGGACAAGTGAATGTGTGTGTGTTGCAAAACTCGTGAGACACAGATTTACCACCTGCCCCGTTATGTAATGCACAGATGGGGATGAGAGTTGCTTGCAGATCACAGACATAAAGAAAGACCAATACATTGATTATTTAAAAAACAACACATACATGTAATTCAAAATCAGACGTTTTATTTAAGTTTATTTAACTGGCAGCTATTCGATCCAGTGTTCCAGTATCCCAGAGAGCAAAAAAAAATGCTCTCACACGTTAACTAAGTTATATTGACTAAGTCATGATATATTTTAAATCATTACAAAAAATGAATTCATATTTTGGGTAAAAATTATGAAAAGATTTACCAATTTATATATAACAATCAAACATTACATTCCAAAGAGCTTGCATTATTATTGTTGCTTTTGATATTCTAAAGCCATATATGTATAAAATGGGATTGTTAAATAATTTTCTGTAATTAAAGTCAATGAAAAGTCTGAATGTGAATGTGACATTACAGATATTTGGACTGCATTCTGCTTTAAACCTTTTGACTACAAACTTCCAAAATCCTATGGCGAAGTATTTTACTTTTAAACTACATACAAATACATTATATTATCTGATACAGTTATAGCAACAATTCCACCAATTGTAAACCTTTTTCAGATTTACACACTTAAATTAGTAATTTTATACATTACAGCAAATATAAAGACATTAGTTTGTATGTGATGGAAAGAGAATGTAAGGGTGCTTGTGCAAGGTCGATTACAGAGGAAGATTTAAATCTGAGGCAGGGGGTGTGACATCATCCAACAGATCTGGATTGGAAGAAAGAATGATGCTGTAATCTCCTGCCATTCAGCACGTCATTGACACGGTTGTGTAATTTTATGGTTAATCTCGGAGAACGTGCCATCTGCTATGAACTACCCACTAACTTGCACAGATAAATCAATAGTTTATTCAATTATAATACTTTTTTCATTTTTTATTTGCCTAAATACTTGTTTAGCCCGGTTTACAAAGCACCATAAAGTTATTATAAATATGTCATAAAGGTAGTCTAAATAACTAATGCATTATATTCATTATATTCAGAGATATTTAATTTGAAGGACATTTTTATTTACTTTTGAGCAGTAAATTGTTTTGGCACTGTGTTGGGTAAAATTGGGTCCTGAAGCAAAACCGTGGTAGGCCATAGTCCAACATCTTCAAGTCCAATGTATAGTACAAACTGAATTATGGAAATGCAGTTCATTATACATCCAGATAATTAATTTAGGCTATGTTGCACTTTGTTAATGCTATCAAAGAACAGTTCTAACTGCTGTAAATCATGTAAGCTTCAACTTGAAGCCTCAGTCAAGATTGAAACCGAATGTGCTCGAAATACAGCCACATCTGATCAACAGCCAGCAGCCCCTTAACGTCCCGTAAAGACTGACTCTGAGAGGGGTATAGGGTTACCAGCCCTCTCTGCCTCTGATCTATAAAAAGCATCTCTTACTGGGGCACGGCGATGTAAAACTCCTGCGAGCTGAGTGCTATGAGGAGCTAGAAATGAATTATGCAAGCTTTCAGATAGGAAAGATGGGCAAACCCACTGACCTCATTTCCCCCTTTTTTCAATCTCTAATTTTCCTTAAGGAAGGGACATTCTTTATTCTTTAAACCATCAAGTTATACACTCAGATATACATGCAGAAGATGCACCCTTAGCACTAACAGCATGAATAGATAAACGCTAATGTCTAGAGAAAGAAAAAACTAAAATACTGCAAACAATAAATCTTCATTAAACGGTTTTGGTGGGGTAGTTGAAAACTCTGTCGGGGATAAAAGTATTTTAGCTACATCTGATAATTAATGTGTTCATTTAGTATTTATATCATTATTTAGAGAGAATTGGCAGAATAGAATACAAACAAATAACCCAATCATTCCCTCGACCCTTATAAAGTGCAGCTCCAGCCGCTACTTAAGTTTTACCAGAATGAAAGCAGGCACCGCACACACTCTTAAAATAAGGCGCTTCACAGTGATTCTATAGAAGAACAATTTTTAGGTCCCAAAGAACCTTTCAGTCAATGATTCTTCAAAGAACATTTGTGAAACAGAAAGGTTCTCTGGATGTTAAAGGATATGCAAACATAGAGTGCAATAACTGACTCAGGGCTGTAAAAAAGAGGTCAAAGATGTGCATCTGATTCAGTGGACACATGCTGTGTTCCAGACAAAGTTAGAGGCAGATTAAAGTTTGGAGGCAAGTTTAAGTTTAGAGGCAATTTTCCCACTTCCCACATCAACTTCTGACTATAGATATGTTCCATCTTAACATTGCATAGTTGCATGTTACCATTTAGTAAAAACACATCAAGTTTACCTCAAAGTAGATAAAAATAAAATGCACAAAATAATGCTGGTTATAATGTTGAAGTTGCTCATTCTGCCCTGACTTCACAAATCGGATGTCCTTTCTAGTAATTATGTAAGCAAAAGTAAGTGGAATAATTTAGAACTTAGAATTTATTGGAATAAACCAATAGACCAATAATAATGACACAATGAATAAATGCATGAAAGACTAACAGCCCTTTTGTCTACTAAGTATAGATTCTAAAATAGTTTTCTTTAGGCAAAACATTACAAAATATACTGCAAACCATTGAAATAGTATTATAAGTAAGGCACTTAATTATATGGCATCTATACAATGACTTTTGGTTTAGATTTATTATGTGAGGTTTAGTTACACTCTAAATACTGCAATAAACCAGCACAAATCTGTACTAGAATTTAACAGACTGTTGATCTGTTTGATGTAGTTTATCTTATCGTTAAGATTATTGTGGATTTGAGTTCAAGAATCGAACTAACCAGGTGGGATACGTGCAGGCTGACACGTATGCACACATACACACGGCTGTAATCTCACACAATCACACACTCCTCTGGGCCTTATGTCTCTGGATAAATCCAGGATTGCAGTCTTTGCCCCCGGACACAGCAGGCAGAGTGCTGAACAGACATCAGTGTCTGTTTTCTATGAGAATGTTAATTCTTCTCTAAGTTTCTATTTGGTGCTGGAGATGTGCTACAGGGGCATCACGCTTCATAGCTCTTTCTTTTTCATGTTTGCCTTTTGTATCCTATTTCTTTCTGGGGGTTTTTACTGTAGTGTTAAACACTAAAAATACTTTTAAAGCCTTTTTGATTTACCATATACCTATATACACAAAACACATGAGGATTGGGTTTGTTTCCTGACAAACTAGTTAAAGCCAGCTCAGAGCTAGAATAAAATCACATTTGTACATTAAATGGACTTTTATATATGTATATAAACCCGCATGAGTATGGGCCCACTTGCTCCTACAACAGCTCAAACACAAAACTTAGATAATGTGAAATCAAAATTGACTATATTAACTCTCTCATTAATTCCTAATAGTATTATCAGGGAAAAATACAGTACATTGTCTCTCAATACAATAAAATTGTTTTTCTTTTGGATGGCTAATGCTAATAAATAACAAATGACAATAGCAATTTTTCCACTTGTAACCCAATAGTTTAATGGCAGTTAACATTAATGTAATAAAAACAATAATAAGTTGATTTTAAAGTAACTCATTTTTATTCCAACCACATAAACAGATAAATTATCCTCTCATATTTTAACATTATGAATTAGGACGTCAGTGAGAGAATATTAATACTTAACAAGTGTTTATATATTGCAAATATTCTCATTATGGCTCACTGCTAGCCACAGCACCATCTGTTCCCATCTCGCACAGAAATCTCCAAACCAAGATAAAGCGCAGAGGATAATTAGTCTGCGTTTAGTTAATGAGTGTGACGTGCATTGAAACATTTTATTTTCTCGCCTGTGGGGAGCTGGTTTTATTGTGGAGAGTAATGGATCTGGCCATGCCCACAGACGATAAGGAAATATTACACACGTTTGAATGAAAGAGACGTTTTAGAGTTCATGAGCTCATTTCATCCGAGCAGGTTCAGCAGAGTGTGCGTAGCCGAGAAATCTTAAATTAGGTCCTCTGTCTGTGGTGGAAATGTGTGTCTGGAGCAGTGCCTCATTCAAAAGCTTCAGTTGTGAAGTATGCAAATGCGTTGTGATCTAAATCATTTACCACCCTCTGAGACTGTCTATAAATTTGACTTTTATTCATTTGGCAGATGCTTTTATGCATAGGGTCTCGCAACTCGCGTTTTATTAGATGCGATCTTTGGACTGGGATTCGTATCCATGACTTCACTGTTATGCTCTGCTCGTTGAGCTCCATGGAAAAAATGTGTTTTGAATTGGTTGAAAAAATCATTAAAATTAATGTCTTCTGAAACGAAATCAATAGGTGAGAGAAAAAAGTTAATACTGTATTTCAAACCTGATATGTTTAGATATGAGTTATGCATGTCTTGTAAATATTATTTGTATGATGTGTCTGCATATTTGATTTTTGCACCAATGTGGTCGTTTTGTCCCATAAAAGGGACATTTTTATTAAAAGAATATTGTTTGTGTTCAGCTGAAGAAAGGAAGTCACATCATCTGGAATGGCGTAAGGCTAAAAAAAATCATTTTGGGCTGATCTGCTGTGTGGTTTCTCAGTACTTGCTGATTGAATTGCTTTAGTGCTGCAGTGGTTTGTATAAATGGCGTCCTCTGAAAGTAACAGTTACATCATTGATCATTACTGGAGTTTGCTAAAGGCAATCATCATTGTTACTTTTGATTATATTACAACAAACCTTTAACCATTACAGTATTTAGTGTCTATGTCATTCTGCACTGTGCTTCAAACTTGAATGATCTTAAACTAAGGGAAATACATGTTGTTACTATTTTACAGTATGTGATTGGTCTAGCGGATAATAAAATGGTGAAAAAACCCTTTGGGCAATTCCAAGCAAATGTCAACCTTACCATGAACAAAAAAAAAATCGCTTTTACCAAAGGTTTTGTGTAAAATATACACATGGTTCAATATACTGGTAAAAATACAGTTCTAGACTGAAAATGTCACATCCACAATGCTGGAATTGCCTATTTACATTACTTTTCCATATTATTTTTTTTAAATAATTTATTAGGACATGAATTCATTTCTCTGTTGTGCTCAACCCACTTGAATTATTGCTTCTCATGTCATGTTAATTGCATTGACTTTTAAGGTCAGTAGTGGGTTACGGAAGGGTCAGATTGATCGCTCATGTTAAAGATTGCTATAGGAATCCTACATCTCCTCCAGTAAAGCGAGGAAGACAAGAGATTTTTCATCTAGTGATCTCTAAAGGACTGATTCACAAATGAGCTTTTCACTAGACGTGTGTTAGCGTGACCTTGAACGACACGCCCATGCTCTCTATATGTGATGATGGATTTCATTGAAAGATTATGTGAAGTCATCTATCTAGATGATGACGGCTAACAGATTTTCTATTATTTTACATTCCTGCGGTTATTAGTTGCCATTGCAATCACTTCCTTAAAGTAATTTCGAGAAAAATTCAACCATAAAATTGCACTAAGACTTTTATTTTGATTTATGACCTCCATTCCACACTGTTATGCATCATATGGCAAACATATTTAGAAAATATTTAGATGTATTTATTTAAATTTACCAATAATCAAAATTATATAAGCATTTATTTATTTTTATATTTTATATTTTTCTTAAATATATGCATGTATGTGTATGTGTTTATAAAATATTTTTACACAGTACACAGACATATATATGTTATATATATTAACACAAACTTTTATTCTGGATGCGATTAATCACGATTAATTGTTTGACAGCCCTTAAACAACTCTTAGTTCACACAATCCATAAGTTATTTTTCTTGTTCCGCAAGGGAACTGATTAAGAAGATCATTTATTTATTGTTTATTTATGTATTTGAATTGCTTTTTATTTAGTATTTAAGGCAAACCATTAAACAGGATTTGCCATGTGGTTTGGAATATCCTGAATTAGTAAATCCTTTATCCTTAGCTGACCTTGTGTGTCAGTGAAAACCGACTCTTAATTCTAGGAGTTATTTAATTTAGCAAATGTAATACACCATTTATCCTGCAGTAGATGTTATCATGATATCTTTGCAATTGACAACATAAGTGAGTTTTACTGATATTGCATTACAGAGTCTTTGGATTAGACCAACCTCTCTCTCTCTCTCTCTCTCTCTCTCTCTCTCTCTCTCTCTCTCTCTCTCTCTCTCTCTCTCTCTCTCTCTCTCTCTCTCTCTCAGGTATGCACACTAGTATCAGTGAGATCTTAAAGGAGAAGACACTGAAGTCGTCTCGCCGCAGTCTGCCGTGTCTGGCTCAGAGTCAAACACATCCTGAAAACCTCAACCACTTCCTGTCTGTGCCTCTGAGCCCTGAACCCAAAACATACACACACAGCGTCAGTGCCTCCTGCACACACATCACACCTCCACCCACAGGTGAGCAACAACACGTACACCAGCAGATGTGCTCACACCTGCGGTGTGAAAAATAATCATTACATTTCATTAACTATTTCATGACCCCTTTCATGCTGTCAATAATAACAGCAATAGCAATAAGAATACTATACTGCTTGTATCATAATATTCTCCATTTTTCTTTCTCCGTCTCTCTCCGCTTACCTCCACAAACATTAACCCTCATTAGCTCCACAGGTGTCTAGACATGCTGCTCAAAGACTTTTATCGAAGATACTGTAATCATGTCTAAGTGCTGACACCGCTGGCAAACCTCTAAAGAACAGCATTACTGTACGTTCTCCCTTGAGTTCGATACCGCCCACTAATGGCCGTCATTGTGATATGAGTCTCCTGCCAGGAGATCTTTCAGCAAATGCACCTGACCTGATGAGGTCAACACAATGTCTGAATAGATCATGAGGCAGTTCAGTCCAAGTCAGCTAATTTATATAGTTTTTCTGACTAAATCAGATTGCTGACATTTTGTCTTTAGTGAATGTTCAGACAGAGTAATTTAAGGTCCATCTGTACCAAGAACATAATGACAATAGAACAGGGCTGTTATTTTAATAGCATGTGATGATCCAGATCCGACGCTTGATTCTTATGCAATCATTTTATAAAAAAAGAGAAAAATAGACAAAATAAACTAAAATGTAAGCAGTACGGTAGAACAGGCTGTGCTTTATCGTGAATAAATCTCGGCTGAAGGCAGAATCAAGCACTGAATTAAAACTATAACAGTGTTTTATATAATATTTATTAATAATGTCAAAGAAATGTTAAATAATATTAGTTATATAGCTGATGGAAAAATACCTTTTTTGCATCAAACAAGAACTTTTTATTAGGAATATTTTACCCAAGATTTTGCGATGTTTGTCAAATGTTTTTGTCGTTTTGAAATGGCTTTGTGGCTTTTTTGTTTTTCTGAACTACAACACAGATTTTTTTTAAGTATTTCTTAAAGAAGAGATGATCACAATCTAGTGTCATTTTAATCCAAAACCCAAAGAACTACTTCAAAAAGCAAATCAAGCAGTTTGCTTACAAACAAAGAAAGCTGTTGTATGTTTAAACACCATAAGGGTAAGTAAATAATAAAAAAAAAACATTTTGGGTTAAACTAATCCATTATAAGTTCTCAGAAGTTTAATAACCATATTTACAGCATCATTTTCTGAAAAACGGTGCTGTCATGAATAAAGTGAGGAAACCGGATCCAAATGCAACCACCAGTTTAATAAATCTACAAGGATTGTACATGCGTCCAAGAGCAGGAAAGAACAAACCCAAAGGAAAAGCCATAACCCTAACAACATCAGACAACAAACAGTAAAAACACAAGGGTATACATATATAGACAGACTAATCAGAGATAACAAGACACAGGTGAAATCAAAGGCAGGAACTTTAATTAAATTAGGACCAAAACAAAACATGTTAAAGGACAAACCGGATAACAAATGGAAAACAAACAGGCAGACATGTTACAAGTGCTATTTGTGAACTTAACGTACATATTTTACCCCATTATATTAGTAATAATAAGTTATGTGGACACAAATAGCTTCTAAAGAATGGTCATATATTTTGTTGCGTAAAGTCCAAAGTAAATCTGACTACACCAATTCTTCTCAATGCTTAAGATTTAAACCACATACCCTCAGATTGCTATAATATCCTTAGAAAAAAATGTTGTTTCTCATGTCTGTGTTAAGCAGAGACAGGTAAAGATGTCTATACAGAAGAGAGGGAGGTGGGGGAGCTTGAGCCTAAAACAGACGAGACGCTCATCGTCCAGAAAAAAACGTTGTCCAGAGGAAAACCAGAGGCTCGTACAGACTCCGTGAAGGTACAAGACCTGTGTTCTAAAATTAAAGTCACACATCAAGACCAGACAGAAGATTATAGTTAGATGTGTAGGCACACATTGAAATAATAATAATGAGCAATATTAAAATTGATACTTTGATTCACTTTATAAATGATAGGGGAACAACCTGGAAAAGCCTTCTGGATTAATGTTTCGAGATGGGAAGAAACGCATTGACTACATCTTAGTCTATAAGAAATCCAGCCCTCAGGTGGAGAAGAGGTGCACGTTTGAGAGGAATCTGAGGGCCGAAGGTCTCATGCTGGAAAAGGAGGTAATAAGTACTTTACCTTCTGTATGTGTATTTTAGGGTTTGTATTTTAATGGGTGACTTCTCAGGTTGAGGCCTTAAGAAGCTGGATGATAAATTGTCAAGAGTATGATTTTACAAATTCTAGACAAAGTGTGACTACTTTTGAAGATGATAAAATGTAAAATAGTGTTCATTTATTCGGGATGATTTTAGTCATAATCCCCACAGTTACAATTTTTGTGTTTTTTTCATGATTTTGATGAGTTTACTACTATTCTAAAATGTGGGGAAAAACAAACAACGTTTGTGTTTCCAAACTGGTAGTGTCATAATTATTTAGTAGGGATGGGGATGCATAATTATTTAGATTATATTAAGGCTAACGCTTAAAGTTTTGTGCGTTTAAGTTGTAACACTGTCAACACATCCATGCAACAATTAAGCTTACTTGTGTTTTACATAAGGCTGATGCAACTGACTCCTGAACTCTTGCAAAATATCAAACCTACTTTTTTCTCCCAGATCTGTCAAACCAGATTTATTATTAGTACTTTTTATCTCTGCTGTCTCTCAGTCGATGCTCGTCTTGTAACACATAAAATGCCTTTTTCCACAAAGTTTATTTTTTCTCAGAGTTGTTTCTTTCCAGGGTGTAAATTTAATTTATGTTAACAATTGAAAAAAAGAAATGTGTCTCATCTTACCTCCCAGTGTTGTAGATCAGTATATTATAAACAGATATTGGGCACTGTATACTGTACAGTACTATACTAGTATGCTATTTAAAACATAGCCCATGAGAGAAATAAACAAATATGAATTAGGTGTTACATGACACAAAAAGTTATTTTGAATGTAATTACACCAAACTCCTCTTTTTAGCAACTATAAAAATGATTATTTTTTATTTTACAGCCCTCATTAACCAACAGTGATATCATGTTTGTGAAGATTCATGCGCCGTGGGACACGCTGTGTAAATATGCAGAGCAGATGAACATCAGGATGCCCTTCAGGTGGAGTACACATACAAACACATAGTTTATGTGGACCTAGTTTTTTATACAAAATATATTTTCTGTTCTCAACCTAACCCTTACATTTACAATAAAACATTGTTTAGTATGTTTACTTGGCTTTTTACATTGTAACCTTAGTTCCCTGAGCATAGGGAATGAGACATTGCGTCTGGTAAAGCACTATAGGGAACAAGATGATGCCGTTTTGAAAGTTCGGCCATTTCCTCGTCCCTAATGTTCATTCATTGTAAAGGTTTTGTAATGCTGTGATATATATTTTACAGGAAAAAGTGTTACTTTACAGACTGGAAGAAAAAAACAATGAGCAGGTAGGATATCTCACAGTTCTTACTGTATTTCTCTATATTTGAGAATTTTTATACATTTTGTTTTAGTCACATTGTAGTGTCTGTGTGAGCTGGTAATGGGGTGTAAAGATTTTCTGTAGGTAATTAACTTCAGATATTTGCTGTGTGAATGCGGACTGAATCACCTCTAACCAGGCTTCATACATTTGCATAAGAAAAGAATTTAATTATGGATGTCATTGTAAGTGTGAGAAGGAGAAACTGTGATTAATTAATATCTTTGCTCTGGGGCTTGTTTAGCCTGTTCATTGGAGATATTGCCAAATTTTAAATACGTACTAACACAGTTCATTCTCTTCAGTCGATTTCAGCTGAGGTTTCGTCAGTTAAAAAGTTGGTTGCCCAGGAATCCTATGAAACTGGATAAGGAGGCGTTACCGGATCTAGAGGAAACCGACTGCTACACTGCTCCCTTCAGCCGAGCCAGAATGCATCAGTATGTCATGACTTTATCATACCAACATTTTTATTGTTGCGCAAAGTACCTTTAACCATTAATCAGCTAATGGGATGTACAGTAATGACCCTGAAGTTTAGCCTCTACTGATTTGTTAGTGTAGATTGTACTGTATGATGAAGGCACATACAGAAATGATTACTACTGATGCTTACTTTACAGGTCAGAGATCAGTGTGAAATAAATGCAGTTCTTTACTAGTAAAAAATCAGTTGGATTAACATAAACAATATGTACATCAATTGCGCATAATAATGCTGTTTTACTTAACATATTTTTTTTATGATCACGCTACTCGATTTATGTTTGTTAAACAAACTGTTTTTATATATGGATTAAAGTTCTCAACACATATATTTATAGTTAATGTAACATAAAATTTTATTTATCTTTTACGAGACATTAAGTTACCAAAGTCTAACTGAAATTCAAGTTAAAAAATGTCTCCCCGTAAAAAAGTACCAGCACTGCTCTTCTGAACAATAGTACCCACAAACTTCTTCTAAATTTTAAACATAAATGAATATTAAACAACACTACCATGCGATTTTTTTACTGAAAAACACATAAAACAACACTTAATAACAATACTCTTGCGCAAAGCATGCTGGAAAATAGAAATACTCTGACCAGTTGCAACGATTTTATTTTAACACAACATAAATTATTCATATGGTCCCAACTTAATGGATTAAGTTTAATGACTGAACATAAAAAAATTAATGTTGTGACAATTAAAGAAAAAATGTGTTGAATCAACATGTTTAAATTAATTACATTAATTACAAAAAACCTTTATTTCAGTCCATTATAAGTAGTGTTTCTTAATGTGCTGTTAGCAGGGGTTGTTTAATAATAGCTAAACAACAGACAAATCGTAGATATAAAATAATAATAATGCTAATATGATCCAGATTCACAGCAGTCAAACAAAACCATACAACATAAATTATGTATTTGTAGTGTTGACAGCAACAGGAGAGTGAATATGTAAAACCTGATCCTTGAATTAAAAAAATTATCCCAAAATTAAAATAAAAAATAAATTTTGGAAATAGGGAAAATGAAGATCCTGCTTTTAATGTGCAAAAATCCGTCATTTGTCTCAGTATACAGAGACAGCTGGCTGTATACTAAGCCACACTTTTTTTTCTGACTACTGACCCTTGATATTAATGTGTGGGATCAGCTGTGTGCCTGTGTGATCTGATTTATCGTTTACATTTCTACTCACTGATCCGAGCCAATTGCTGTACTGTATATGTATCATTTTAATAGATGAATACATTCTAAATGATCAAGCTGGGTATTAAATTAATGCCATTTTCTTGTTTGTTGTAGTTTTACCATCAACAACAGAGAGACTTTTTTCTCAAACTCGACTAGGAGCAGAATAGTACATCATGTACTACAACGGACAAAGTATGAGGATGGGAAGTCTAAGATGGGTAAGAGAGCAGCCAAGACCCCCCCTCCCCAAAACCATCTTCATCAAACCTGTCAAGAACAGCTTGTTTTCATTTCACAATGATCTCTGTGTACATCACATACACAAATATATACCATTTCATTATGGATGTGTGGAGTTATTCAAAAGAATGAAATCTAATTATACTTTTCTCATTTACATAAACAAAAAACAAAACTAAATCTTATGAAAACATGTTGAAGCCTCATTTCAACAAAAAGTTAAATAAGAAAATTAGATATTAAATAAGACCTGTTTTTAGGACCATTAGTATTTGTTGCATTTTTAAATCTTTATGACGATTAAATGTATTTCCTTTTAATGTGTCTTTACATTTTGCATTTTCTTTTTTTTATTATTCGTAACAGTGATTAATAGCTAATTCTGTTCTGATTATGGTAATACAACGACTTTTTAAAATATAAAATAAAGCTGGTACAAGTGTAATGTTATATAAACACTTAACAAATAAAATACTCATAAATAGAAATTAGTATATTATTACTTTATTATTTATTATTTTTATTCTTATTCTTATTCTTTATTTATTTATTTATTATATCTTTTATTTTTACTATGATTAGAAAATCCTAAATCCTAAAACTTTAATTTTAAGTGAATTGAATTGTCCCTTTGAACTCTGAACTGAATTTAGCTTTTTTTCATCTAATCTCTCTTAGTCCTCTTATTTCTAAAGTCACGCTTGTGTCCTTCTTATGTGGCTTTCTTGTCTGTTCGCTCTTGTGTTTCTCTGCTGATTAAAACTGCTCATGCCAGTGGGATTTTTATAATACCAGTGACCACCCCACTCAGTCAGACTAGATCAGATTGGAAAAACCTCTAAATCCCCCATTAATCCAGTGGAACTCAATGCAACACACATCAGGGAACTCAAAAGAGCTGTGTAAAATAAGACATTTTACAAACTACACTTTTAACAAACTGTACTTACTTTTTTTACAAATCTTTGCTCTTTATTTTATAGTATGTGCACTTATAGTGTACTTTCCCGATAAAACATTGATAACTACAGTGCATGTATGTAAGAGTTAGGGTAAGGTTCAGGGTTGTACCTAATAATTACACAGTGCTTACAGAGCAATTACACAGTAATTACAGAGTAACTACACTTTTACACAATAACTTGATGCAAAATCAAGTGTTCCATGTCAGAACCAGTTTTCTTTGTGTGGAAATGAAACAGGGTCACACTGACCTCTGGGTCCAGCTGCAATGCATTATTGGATGAAGAAAACATCCTACATTTAATATTCAGTTCCTTGAAGGTGGAAATTTAAGAACCAAGAAATGTAAAACAGAGAAAGAGTAATCTTCCATGACACCACTTTGAGATGACTTAAAATCAAATAAATTCATCAACTTGGCTTTTGAACTGCTTAAGGAAGATTGACCTACAGTATCCTTTCATCCATCAATACTAGAAGGCATGTTTACCTTCTAGTATTCCAGTTCTTCACCACAAACTCATGAAACCTTTAAACATCCATTAAAATGAATTAAAACCCCATTTAGTACTAGTCACATCACAGATATCAGCATCCCCTATGGTCCATGTGTGAGCGTGTATTTGCATGTCTCTGCGAGTCACATGGTGTCATCTCTCTGCAGCTCCTCCGTTGTGTTGTCTGTATCTGCTTAATTATTATGGTCATCGCGAGCGGCTCCTCATGGGCCAGTCAGGGAGTGCATGGGAAGGTCAGTACAGTGCTGTACAGTTCTCCATGGGTACATGGAACTCCCAAACATCATCACATCCCTACAAATGGATTAACATGACAAGATTTGCTCCCCACTTTGGCATAGTTATGACATGTGAAAGTGGCTTTGTCCAAGTTTTTAGCTTGCAATAACATGTACAGGTCACATTTAACCCTACCAAGCAATTTTTTAAATGTTTTTAGTGATAACTGTATTCAGGATTGATGCATACAGTATTGTTTTCTTTGTATCAAAGTACGCAAAATAAACCGAGACAGTGTTTCTCGTCTCGTTCTAAATAAGTTTATTTTGTAATAATGTCTTGCTAACTGCACATTAGCCCATTTATTTTATGGTGGCTTACCAAATACACAAGGAGACAAATTGTTATTTTTTTTATAAACAATAGTTTTTTAGGAAAGTGGTGATCCTGACCAGTCTGATCAGTCAAGAATTTCTGAGAGCTGTGGATTTTTTTGGATTTGCCTTTTGGATGACAAAAACTACAGTATGAACATAAAATAAACAGTTTCAAGCCAAGTTCAGTTTCAAGACCATGTGCTGGATAATGTGAACACAGAATGGACTTGAAGCACATATAGGCTCACTTCAACACACAATACTCTGTAACAAATATTGGCCCCTGAGATTTAAAATGTCAAATCATCTCATGTGATATCCTGATGTTCTTTGTTTCATTACGTCTTTATGTTGCTTTGTATTTTTATTGTTATTGTCAGTGTTTTTCTTTGTTGTGGTGTCTGTGATGCTGCTGAAATTATACGTTGCATCATGTGTTATGAAGTCTAGTGTGTTATCCAGCCTACATGCTCTCATGTTGCGTTCTGGGAACTTTATCAGTAAACTGTCATATGAATTCTAGGCACTACAGGCTGTGCCAGTATGTGTCAAACGGGTGCCAGGAGAGAATTGAAATAAATTCATGCTTGTTTTTCTGTTTTTCATGAAGGCATCAATCGGTTACTTGGCAACAGCACATATGAGGCAGCGTTTCCTCCACATGAGGTAAAATAAGTGATATCAACTCTGTGGTTATTATTACCAGTCACAACACAATTCTTCACTTCAATACTGTTGAAGTGTTTTTAGAGGTTTTATTAGGCAAAATTTAAACTTTTATGTTTCATAGGGAAGTTACAAAAGCAGACATCCGATAAAGACTCACGGCGCCCAGAACCACAGACACCTTCTCTATGAAAGATGGGCACGTTGGGGAATCTGGTACAAATACCAGCCGTTAGACCTCATTCGGTGAGACACACAGACACTTATTTTTGTGCTTTGTTGTATTGTAACCATTAAGTATACCATCATGTCCATGTTTCTGAAGTGCACAAACACCACACTTACCTGTATCGCCAATGTTTTCTTATCTGGATTTTGACGACAACTTTGTAGTAACTTCTTGTAGCTCTGGAGGAATACTGAAAGAAAACATTTGATATGTGAAAAGCGCTTTACCTCTTGCGTGTGAGATTGTGTTAGTTTGGCTCACTGCAGCTTTCTAGTGTAAATCACAACAAGAGAAAATGCTGTCTCAGGCTCATTATAAACGTTTATTGAAGCTGAATTAGATCCTTCAGCTTTTAAAGTGGATTTAGAAATAATGTTGATTGTGATCTGCAGACTCAACAACTTTTAGGTCACCCTCCATCAACGAAGTGATGTATCTGTCCTGACCGAGTGTATTTAAACTGAATTAAATGTGCCTGTTTTTGTTCACCTTAATTCGTTGTGGCCGAGTTTATGTTCAAGGACATCAGATCTATGTCGACATTAAAAATGCAATTCATGAAAACTAAAATAAATACACTTATTTTATGATAAATATATATTTATATAAAATATTTTACTATTTTTTAACTAGTCAATTTGATATTTTTAGAGGGGCTTGAAAGGTATAGTTATATGACCCTCATGTCATATATGACACTTTCTGGTGTGAAACACAAGGTTATTTTATATTAGTTTGAAAACTTTTGCATGATATATTATCTCTCTATTTCTCTGTCTGTGTCTCTTGTATAGACGGTACTTTGGGGAGAAGATTGGGCTGTATTTTGCATGGCTAGGCTGGTATACAGGTATGCTAATCCCTGCTGCCTTAGTCGGCCTCTTCGTTTTTCTCTATGGGCTTTTCACCATGGACTCCAGTCAAGTAAGGTCAGTCACTGCTCGATCCAACCTGGTCTCAGAGGAATTTGTATGTATTTTACGAGGGTGCTCATATGTCAATCATACAAAAATATGTGATTTTTAGAACAAAAAACACAATATAGGCCTGTCAACCTGAGGCCATAATCTCAAAATGTCAGAAGCAAGTCTCATATTGTCAAACAAGTAACACAATTGTCAACTCAACAGTAGAAAAAACTAAAATGCCATTTTCTTTATCTTGTATTGATTGTCTCTTTTAGGTCCATGAAAGGTTTGTCTTAAAGCTATAAAGAGCTTTGATTTATGATTTCTGTATTTTAGTAAAGAGATCTGTGAGGCAAACACCACCATTATGTGCCCCATGTGTGAAGGCAACTGTAGCTCCTGGACATTGAGTGACAGCTGTGTCTATGCAAAGGTACTGTTCGCATAAGCCTAGTGAGTAAGCAATTCAGCCCCAAAAATGTTTTATATATTATATGCCTATGTAATAATGGCTTTAACTAACAATTTATTGAATTAAATGCTGATTAATGCACATAATTAAAACATTATGAATTTAATCATAATTGATAATCATTGCCAAATGGTTTTATTAACTCCTCAGCCTGTTGCATTTGGCATTTAGTCAGTGTTACCACCCTTCAAACACAAAACCTTTCAAAAAGTTTTTGGTTTCCAAGTGGTTATTTTTGGGAACCAAATATAACATTCTTAGTACATTCTTTCTAGGTTTTACTTTTTGTAACCATAAAATAACGTTCCCATAACGTTGTGTAAACCAAAAACTAAAGTTCAGGATAAGTCTTTAGTGCCTGAGCCTAGGGAGTGATAACTGAAAGGCTTCTGGTTACAACATTCGTCAATTTACCTCCCACAAAAAAGAGGTTAGGAATCATTGTCAATCATTGTCGTGCAAACACTTGGACACCAGGTGTGTGGGAGACTGGCTTGTTTTTACAAAGAAGACACACAATGCTGGAATAATGAGTGATGTTCAAGATACAGAACATATTTGGAGCTCAGTTGCCAGTAGTGTCCCATTATTGCGCTTTTTCCTGATCTCCAGCTTCTGTTCTTTGAGTCTGGACTTCGGCCAGTAGAAACAATATAATATATAAATAATATAAGTATATAATATATATACTATATAAACAGCTACGTTCCTTACACCTTTCAAAAAAACATTCGTGTTGATACCACCCACACACCATGAAACGTTTTACTAAAACGATCTTTGAAATCACTTTTGAGGACGATGAAGGACTGACTCCTCAGCTTAGAGAGCCTACGCAAGGATTTCTTAAGATTAAATACCTGCCTGCACCTCCAACAGCCTCTTCTGTCTTTTCCCCAAACAATTATCTTTTATTGCTCTACAAAACCACTTCAAAACACTCAAAACAAAGTGAATCTTTATCAAATGCAAATTCAAGTGAAGAGTAACAACAAGTGATCAATCTTATCTTCATTTATTTCTAGCATATTCTTCTACACTTATATGTTTTGCAGTAAGTCGATCCCAGGTGCATTGAAATTAACGTATCATGTAACATTGTTAAGATCCTTATGCATTTATGAAAAATCATTATGGTTTTTTTCTGTTGCTCATACTGTAGATTATATCAACATGAGATTTACTTCAGTTTTAGCGTATTAAGCTTGCAGTTGCCTGGTTTAATACTACAACATATAATACACCATACATTTTCTCTGCCACCAGGTGACCCATCTTTTTGATAACGGAGGCACAGTCTTCTTTGCTATCTTCATGGCAATATGGGGTGAGTAAAAATCTTTTTCATTTAATCTGTGCTCTTTTCAACAGTACAAAGACAAGTCAGCATTTGGTTTGAAGTACAAATTAAGCAATTATAAAAAAAGATGCTTTTAGCGCACAAGTGCAAAATAAGAATCTATAGCTGTCTACTCTGCTATAATAGCTGTAGCTCAAAAGCCCAAGAGAAGCAGCTGTAATCCATCACTGCTTTGTCCCACATTACAACAAACCCTGCAATCAGGTCACAGTCAACCTCATTTACAACCCAAACTGTTAAATATTTTACAAGCGCTTAGACTTCAGTTAACTTGTCGGTATCAAGGAGAGGAAATCACCAATCGGGAAAACATGCAAACCGATAAATAAATGTCAGCGTATCCCTGGAGGTGTTCACTAAGCTAATGGTGGGTAGTGTCATTGTGGACACATTATAAAGTGTAATTGACTGGCTAAAGCTACTGAAACATTTCTCTGGAGAAAAGGTAATCAGCGTGGGTCATTTACAAAGGAAAAATTACCACGGATGGACACCTTTATATAACTTGTTTTGTCAATATGAATAAGCATAGGTGTAGCGGTTGTTCCTCTGCGTTGTGTTGATTTTTGATGGTAATAAAGAATTCTCCACACAAAACTGGTTTTTACCATAACTGATTTAATTTCAGTACCTGTGTAGTAAAACACACAAACAGACAGGCACTGTTATCTGCAACTTTTCTCTCTTTTGCCTCTTCCCTCTAGTGCCATTGCAGGAAAGAGCAACACACCCACCCACGCACGCACGCACGCACGCACGCACGCACACACACACACATTATATATAATAATAATACAATTCACAACCATGTCATTCTGATATACCAATAATTCAAAACAGCATTACAGTGTTTCTTGGATATCAATTAACATACCTGTGTAGTAAAACACACAAACAGACAGGCACTGTTATCTGCAACTTCTCTCTTTTGCCTGTTAACCACAAAATACATGTCAGTTACACCAGGTAGTCAACCACAGAACACACAATGACTGTAATGTACCATATTATATATATATATACAGTACATACATACATACATACATATCAGGCTAAAATAAATCTCTTTGGAGTACAAAATATAATTATTTATACACACTTTTTATTTATACATATTGTTCTATTATTTATCAATTTGTATTTATCTATATATACACAACTTAATCGAGATGTTAGCCGCTTAACCGCTAACATATCTCTCACACACGCAGCGCACACACTTCGCCGCCATCCCTCGCAATACACTCAAATAAACTACTTTTACCAAGTTGATAACACAAACTAATGATCAAATATAACATCACACAGAAAACTATAATCATATAAACATGACAGGAGCTCATGAAATCGTACCTCTTCCCTCTAGTGTCATTGCAGGAAAGATGACGAACTTCTGATTAAGCTACGTTTTGAACCGCTTACCTGCGTATGACGTCAGCCAACGTACATACTATATTTAATAAAAGCAAAGTTTTCACAAATAAAATGCTCTAAAACAAAATAATAATAATTATCATTAAAACAAGTAATATACATAAAAAAATAACAAAAATGATTTATAATCTGGTGTAAAAACATATCCCTGCTACATCGGCATACACATCTCTTGACATATATAATTGTGTACTTTGTGGTCATGTTCAGGTTAGGATCAAGTGGTAGAAAACTGGTCAAAATGACAATAAACTTTATTTTGTGATTAACACTAAAACTACTGTTACTACATGATTTATGAACTGATGAACATATGTGAATATTCTATCAAATCCGAAGGGACAAAAATACTTTTTTAATTCTGCGTTTTTATTTTTTTTTATTCACTCAGGTAGAAAACTGTGGGAAAGCTAAACGACGCAGCATATTAGTCACAGCTATATTTTTATGAGCTGGTAAAGTGCTATAAAAATACATCCATGACCCATATGCCACTAACACCATCAGAATGATGGCGGTTTCAGCAAATTGTACTGAAGTACATGATTTCATGCAAATTACAACAAAATGGCATCATTGTGAGAATTATGAAGTGAACTTTAAAATACATGTTAAGTGGCATACCGGGACTTTAAGGAAATTGATAACTAGCAAATTGTTAAATTGCTTATAAGTATACTTACTGAAAATTATTGAAAAAGATATAGACTCAGATTCAAAAAAAAAAAAAAAGAAAAATGGATTTATGTTCTGTGTTAAGATAAATATGGTTTGTTCTAAAGCAACAAAAGCACAATTCTTTTCCCCAGGAGAAACCAACTTGACTTCACATTTTCTCTTACAAATTACAGGCCATGTAAGCTATACTGAAATATGAATTTTGCTACTTGTCCAATGTTAATTAAACATTTTTTTATTTGGTCACAACATAAATTTTTCATGTACAGTCATCAAACTTAATCCCTTCAAGTTGGGACTACATGAATTATTTAGGTTGAGTTAAAATAAATTTGTTGAAACTGGTCAGTTTTCAGTTCCCAGCATGCTTTGCACAAGACTGCATTTGAAGAGTAATTTTTGAAATGACTGCAAGTGTTGTTTTTTCATGTTTTCAGTAAATAGAAAGATATATTAGTGTTTAATATTCATTCATCCTTGAGATTTAGAAGTGTTTTTGATATATTTGATTACTCAAAAGTTTTCCAATATTTTCAAGTTATACATTTTATTACTGGAATTGAACACATGCACTTCTAACACAATATTCTACAGTACCAATTGAACTATAGGAATTATCACACCAATTGAATAAGTAGTATTTAAAAGTGACAAACATTTACATTTAGCCGACGCTTTTATCCAAAGCAACTTTCAACTTTACCAGTGGCACACTGGGAGCGATTAGGGGTAAGGTGTCTTGCTCAAGGGCACCTCAGTTGTTTCCTGCTGGTACTGGGAATCAAACCAGCAACTTCCTGGTTGCAAGTCCAACTCTCTAACCACTAGGCTACAACTGCCCTACACGTTTGGAGTGTGTTATTAGAGCTCTGTGTACTGTCCCTGACAGAGACACAGAGGGACCTTACAGCATCTGCAAGTCTAAATCTTCAGAACTCAAATGTGAAGACAGCTTTCAGGAAGAAAACAGGGCTTTTAAAAATGAAACATTGTGCCAGTTGTGCTCTCTCTCTCTCTCTCTCTCTCTCTCTCTCTCTCTCTCTCTCTCTCTCTCTCTCTCTCTCTTGCATCTATTTTGCTTTAAACAAAAGTAGGTCATAATAGTTCTTTGATGATAAGAGAACTCAGGAATTCAGATCTTTTTAGTTAAATTCTTTATAAATCTTTATTTAACTCAACAACTGTGACTGCACATTTTGAACAAGGTGACAGGTGACAGTTAACAGTTTAAAAAAATCTTTATTTATTATTTTATTATTTTTTTGTTTTTAGAATCTGATTGTTAAAAATAAAGTTATAGAACGAAAGTATGTGAACTCCAACATGGTGTCATGAAAATTGGTAACCATTTCTAACCATTACTGGGCTATTTTGGGCAAACCCATAATAAAACCTCAAAAGTTACTGTATGTATTGCTATGAGAGTTTCGTTAGCATCGAAAGCATCGTTAGCCAACTATGATCGCATGTTCCGTCGTACCAGCATATTCAATGTTTTAAGTGTTTCCCAAAACCATCGCTCAAACGAACATTCGCAAACAGCATCGCAATGTTACATGGTTTGAACTACAGCTCTTGAGCTGTGGTTAGGAGCATAGTTTTTTGTTAATATAACATGTAAATATAGATCAAATATCAAAATCATAGATTTTTACGTCTTTTAATTTGTCAACAGAATTACAGCGCTGTTTTCGTGAATCAATGAAACACCTTAAAAATAAACACCACAGAGAATACAATGTACATTATTTAGATGTAAAATCTGACTTTAATTCGACCTGTGTGACATCATCAGCTATGTTATTGAACCAACGTGGTTCAAACAACGGATGTGCGATGAAGTTACTATGTTTGTGGGAAACAGTCGTGACTAGCTAGTTAGTTTTTCCAATGATGCATCGTACTATGTTGGTTAAGCAGCGAGCTACGTCGTTGTTCGGGAAACGCAACCCAGATTGGTTATGATGTGGGTAACTTACATCACTTGCTCAGATGCTATTGAAAGTTCTTGATCTAAAAGAGAAAGCTAGCTTTTGATGATTGTTCAAATGCCTGCTATAGTGCCTCTTGTCTACATTTACCACTTTGGAAACGCTTGAATTGCATCCTAACACATTTTACAATAGAGCAACAGTGTGAAATTGAACCTGCATCGCTAAAAATGTTTCAGCCATTAAAGGACCACCTTTAGTCACCATTTATATCACACTGACTAATCCCATCAAATACACTCATCCCGTATCTTGAATCTCTTTCTGTTTACATCTTTCTATATCTTGCATTACCACCACAGCCACTGTGTTCCTGGAGTTCTGGAAGAGGAGGAGGGCGGAGCTAACGTACGACTGGGATTTGATTGACTGGGAAGAGGAGGAGGTGAGTTTGCGTCCTTGTTTGGATGTCTGTTCAATTGCTTCTTTCATGCACAATAAGAATTAGTCCATTTAAAATTGAGTTAATTAACTAAAAGTGGTGTGTGGTCAATCTATGTTGTTTGTTGTATTTCCTATAGTGTAAATCCTGTGTCATGCTGTGTTCTGTGAGTGTGCCTTATTTTGTATCACGTTGTGCATGCTCTGCTCCTGACGTGAATATGACTCAAGGGCTATTCACACCGACAGCGGTTAGGATTGACAAAATAACCAGAAGTGATGTGTGCAGCAGCAAAAAACACATCAGTGCATTGCATAACTTTAAAAAGCTTTAAAAGCCTGTTCACTAATAAGGTAAAAAATTTAATTGATTAAATTAATCACATATGCATCAGCCAAACATAGTTTCTGCATGCATATTTGGCTCTTACTATTGTACTCTTAATACACTGCCTATACATTGTGGTGTTCTCAACTGTTGTAGTCCTCTAAAAAATGCATTTTGTCTGAAAGATTCGGTTATTCTGAGCATTATTTTGCATGCATTTTTGCATTTTTGTTTATAGGCAGCGAAAGTATTAGTGCTTTTTGCATCAGTTTTAAAACAGGATATGCAAAACAGCAGCATACTGTAATACTTTTGTTATGAAACATCTGACTTGAAATATTTTTTTTTTGATTTCATCAAGTATATAAAGGCCAGACAAATGTAAAAAATTTGAATCATGACGATAGTAAAAATAATTTATTTAAACTGTTGATCAACATTTTTATTGCATGATTTTCAAACAGGTATAGATTTTTCATGGCTCAATGTGATAAGAGACAAGAATTATCTGGTGACATTAAAGTTTTACTGTGCAGTTATGTAACCATATAGAATATGATCAGTTCGTTTTTGAAACAAAATAAAATGTGTAAGGGCCGTGTCCACCAGAGCGTTTTTTCTGGCTGGCATATTTTTACATTTGTTTTAATCTCAGTCAGTGTGAACAGCTCCTTCTGAATCATACCATCTCAGCATGTGTTGAATCTCTGTGATTCATTGTAGTGTGATATGTGTGAGAGTGTAGTGCGTGTTCAGGAAAAGCCCTCTAAAGGTCAAAGCATTCATTTTTGCTGGTTTTGGTCTTAAAGTATTTGCAGTGTTTGCCATGTTCTGCTGATTTCTGTATCACAGTGGTTCTCAAACTATTAGTTTATTTTATTTTACTGTTACTGTTAGTTTTTGTTTAAGTTTTTAGTTTCTGTTTACAATTTTAATAACTTTGTGGTTTTAATCATAAGACTCTATGTGTGCTGGTCTACTGAAATGAATATTTTTTATATACTGAGAGTGAAGCAGCTAAAGGCTTATACAGTATATTGCAGATTCATGATGTAGTAGAAATTAATAGAAATAATAGAAATATATATTTTTAATGTTATTTAATATTAACTTTAAATTAATTAAATTTGAACACAGAATGTGAATTATCAGCAGTTCATTTTGAAATAAACATGAAATTATTAATTAACCAATATTTTTATTAAATATTGCTTATAATATTGTAGTATTTATATGCAGAATCACTATACTACGCTAAAATAGTACTTTATTTTGGTATTTGCAGATGTGTGTAAGAATGTCTTAACCAATGTCAATCTAATAAAAATGCAAGAAAAGTCATAAACATGAATAAATGTTCAAGTCGTATTATGAGTCTTGATCTGAAGTTTGAGAATTACTGCTGTATACAGTTCTTTCTTATAACTGACATATTGTTATATTGTTGTGATCTTTCTGAAAGAAATGCATACAGTATACTGGATGGGTTGTCAATATATTGATGCATCATGTTAAAATGAACAATGTCATTTAACTCATGTGACTCAACCTCTGGAATAGCATCATCACTGGCCACTAAATGTCCAGCCAAAGTGGATGATGCTAAACATCTGTGTGTTATATGATTCAGTCATGGCAGCTGTAAAAAAGCAAATGTTGAAAAATTGTATGAAAATAATATGTTGTCTTCTTGAAAAGGAGGAACTACGGCCCCAGTTTGAAGCCAAATACTCCCGGAAAGAGAGAGTAAACCCCATCTCAGGAAAACCAGAACCTTTCCAGCCCCTCCCAGACAAACTTAGCCGGCTCATGGTGTCTGTGTCGGGAATCTTCTTTATGGTAGGATGCTGTGTTCAGTTCAGCAAAATCCCTGAAGTGTTTTTACAGTGTGGTACTTCCCATCAGAATTTGCTGTCGTGATGCTAGAGTGTTGTTAGCATGATGCTAAAATGGTTGTTGGTCATAAGTCTGTATTAAGCTAATAGGCTCAAATCACCTAAACAGTGAACTTAATTTAAAAGTACTGGTGCTATGCCATTGTAAATATGTTATAAGTCGTTTTTTAGTGCATCGCTATGGCATTGCTAGGGTGTTCTGGGTGGTTGCTTGGGTGTTAGAAGGGGGTCGCTAGGGCTTTGCTATTAGACATTCAAATGGTTGTTTTACACGTTTCTAGGCTGTTGTTAAGGTAATTATAGAAAGCACTGATCATTGTAATGGTAAAGTTTAGTTTTAGGTGGCTCTTGTACATATAAAATGCAAATATATAATAATTAACTGTCTCCCTCTGCTGGTGTTGGTATGTAAATATAGAGGATTAGCTAAAAAAATGCATATCATGCCTATGATATCTACTGTTACTCAGTGGAAATTCTTTAACATTTTATACTAATCCTAATATATCTCCTATCTTCATGTAATCATTGTGTACCTAATATTCCAGTCTGACTAATATGCCTCTCGCTGTTTTGCAGATCTCACTGGTTCTGACCGCTGTTTTTGCTGTGGTGGTGTTCCGGCTCATTGCCATGGAGAAATTTGCTTCCTTCCAGTGGGAGTTTGTGAAGAAGAACTGGCAATTTGCCACCTCAGGCACTGGAGTTTGCATTAACTTTATGATCATCATGTCTCTGAATGTGGTTAGTGTCTTTTGTCTAGTCTCAAAGGCCTCTTTACACCGGAATGCAGGAAAACAAGCATAAAAATTACCCACTAAATATGATATATTAATCCTTTCAAAAAGGTTGTATTTGTTAACATCTGTTAATGCATTAGTTGACATGAACTCCTATGCATACAGTAAACAATACATCTACACCATTTACAATTTTCATTTTAGTACTTGTTCATTGTTACTGTTCAGCCTTGTCTATTTTCTTTACCCAACAGGTTTATGAAAAAGTGGCCTACCTACTAACAAACTTGGGTAAGTATTGATTCGGCCAAGGTGACTATTGATTTCGGATGAAATTCCAGCAGTCTTCAAATAGTGGGAAACTTTCCACATCCTTCTAATGGCGTATAAGTGCCTGAAGTGGTGTTTTTGCCCAGTGACATGATGTTCTAGCATCACTAAGGGTTCAACTTTCTCTTGCTTTTGGTCTAGAACACCCACGAACAGAGTCGGAATGGGAAAACAGCTTTGCCCTCAAGATGTTCCTCTTCCAGTTTGTGAATCTCAACAGTTCCACCTTCTACATAGCATTCTTCTTAGGCAGGTAAGCACTTATGTTTCGAATGATTTTTTTTCTACATTTGTTGTTTGTTTTTCATGAAAATGTATTTCTTATTTATTCCTCCCTGTGACCAAACTATTCAACATTATCTGTGCAATGTTCAGGAGCTAGATCATTGGTGGTCACAAACACCCTCCTTCATGACAGCATTGCTAATTGAATTTTAAAGCTAATCGTATGCGGTATGTTAATGTAGTATGTGTTTATTGTGTTTGTGTGTATTTTGCAGGTTTGCTGGCAGGCCGGGCGACTATAATAAGCTGTTTAACCGATGGAGGATGGAGGAGGTGTGTGAGATAGGATGGGCTGTAATGAGTTCCCTCACACTTTGTTATTGTTGCCTTTCGGCATCATCAGCGCGCCCGTATCAAAATTCTGCCTCAGTTACGCAACTGCAGTGAGAATTTAATAAAAATGGTCATTATTCAGTGTAGACTTCCTCATAATTGCATGATAATAACTATTGTGCTTACTCATAACACTGTCTGCCTGAATGTCTCGAGGTATAATTTGCTGTTTGTTTGCAGCTCAACCATGCACATTACCAGCCATAATCACAACAAGGATAAATGTTTATGTTTCTTTCTCAGTGTCACCCTAGTGGTTGTCTGATCGACTTGTGCCTACAAATGGGAGTGATCATGGTGTTAAAACAAATCTGGAATAATTTCATGGAGCTGGGCTATCCGTGAGTATTAGATCCACACAGAAAACGTTAGCTGACAAATATATTCTAACTAAATCAATTTGATCAAAATATACCAACATTTAGTTGAAGAGTAATGATGCTAACTCGGATGAATGATACTGCCTCATGATACTTCTCCATTATATATCTCCTCTGTGCAAATAGGGATTTTGCATCTTCTCATAGGAATTCACTTCACAAGTGTAAGTCAATTGTCCAGCTCCACATAATAGAGCTGTTACCTGGAAATTCAAAACGTAGGAAAATTCAGATGGGTTTCCATATCAATATAATATAAGTATATGGGTTTTTTATAAACTAGCACAGTTTTATTCATCCCTGCAACTCTTTTATTTTGGCTGGTTTACAATCTGCCTGAAGTCACAATGTGGGAGGCACAGCAGTGAGTAGACAAGAAACATAAGGACTCCCAGCTGAGCAAACCTAAATCAAGGACTCCCCAATACAGAAAACACATTACGCAGGTCCCTTGAAAATAAAAAAAACCCATTAGTTACACTTATAGATAATAGATATTTTATGCAAGTGCATTTCATCTTACTCAGACATACAGGAGGAATGTTAAATCTGCCAAGTCACCAAAATTCAAATAAAAATCGGTGGACCATAGAGGACAACGCATCTGATCATAACATTGGTTTCTGTGAAGCAATAAATAACAATGACAAGTCTTGGAATACACTGGCATTTAAAGAGCTCTGAAGGCATAAAGATGAAACATACAGTTGTGGTGGTAATGCTGTGGATTTTACAATACCAAGCAAAATGCAGATGGTTTTGTTACTCAATTATTAGTAAGTTATTAAGGTTCATAAGGACATAAGCAGGAGCTGTTATTGCCACTAAGACAGGGGAACAGAGAATTTGTCCTCAGTTCCTGTTCACTGCTCACATGCTCGACTGATTTTGCCAAGCTTGCAGTAAAGAGAAAACGATGCATCATCAGAATGAGCCACGCAAAAAGTGTTTACTTTAAAGTCAGGAAATAATGAGGGGCCTTAGGTGATCATTACTGTCCTCTGTCTAATATTACCATTCCATACAAAGCTTACTGGCTTATTTATTGATTATTATTAAGAAATATCACATGAGCAAGAGAACCGCTGTACTGAATGCCACATGTATCACAGCATTGCTGATATTCAGTTCAACAGCACAATTACTAGTGTGATATTGATTTTTATATAAAAGTGTACTTCTATAAACATCGCTAAGGTACTAGGTACTAGAAGGTGTGCTTTATCGTGAATAAGTCAGCTGAAAAATAGTCCCTAATCGACTGTGATATATGTTTACGTTTCGCGTACGTTGTACGCTGTACGCTGTGCAGTAATACACAGAATCGTTAAGTGAAGTGCTCATAGCTGTGCTTTATCATGAATAAAACACAACTATTGACCAATCAGAATCAAGGACTGGAACCAACCATTGTATAAGAAAATGTATTTTATATGATTGTATACTTCCACAATTTCTCCAACTATCACAACTTTTGTTCGTCCTCCAGATTGCTGCAAAATTGGTGGGCTCGGCGTAAGATCAAACGTGCAGGTGAGCAGAGTAAAAATAAAGAAGAGCTTCCGCAGTGGGACCGAGACTGGAACCTTCAACCCATGAACGCTCACGGCCTGGTGGACGAGTACCTGGAAATGGGTGAGTGTTGCGATATGTCATGTGAAAGAAATGTGCTGAGTAACACTGTGTTTTCACGGCAAGCAAACAAAAATGCCTCATTATAATGCAAATAAGCTTATAAAGACAGATTTTTACATTTTGTTTTACAAACTTTTACAGTATATTACCTTTTGTTCTATACAGTTTTACAGTTTGGTTTCACCACTATTTTCGTGGCGGCATTTCCTTTGGCTCCACTGCTGGCACTGCTCAACAACATCATTGAAATTCGATTGGACGCCTACAAGTTTGTCACACAGTGGAGACGTCCAATGCCCGCTCGTGCTACTGATATCGGTCAGAGCGTTTGGCCTCTATTAACTTAAGTGTCAGTTTGTTCCAACTTACAAAACATATAAAGGAATACAAAAGAACTTAAAGATCTAATGAAATGAGTTAACTGGCATGGTTTTCTAGCACATATTTTACTGTAAATGGAAGTTTGGACAGAGCATATCGATTTGGACATTTTGTTTAAATTGAATCTAGCATCTATTTACCCTGTATCTTTTTTCTATTAAATTATTTGACAGATTCTTACTTTCAATTGCTTATTTTGGATTGAATTAGGCATATGGCATGGTATCCTGGAGGGAATTGGAGTTGTGGCAGTCATCACAAACGCCTTTGTCATCGCTATCACTTCAGACTACATCCCTCGCTTCGTCTACGCTTTCAAATACGGCCCCTGTGTGGACAAGGGTTACCGAAACGAGAAGTAAGAGGATTTAGGATATTCTGTAAGCGGCAAATACAGAGCCAAGCAAACCAGTGGTTGCCAAGACGCAGCTTGGACCATTGGCAACTTTCCTAAAGTTTTCTAGGAAACTATTGTGTAAACAAAATGTATGATAATTAATTTGAAGATGATCCGATCCTAATTTGGTGAAGTTAACATGAAATCCAACATAATAATTTAATTCTGTCAAAATCCAAGATGCTAAAGAGATTTGTCTTTACTCTCTTCCGGTCAGTGTTCTAAAGTTTGTGTTTAAGAAACAGACCAAAAATTTACATTTTATTATCATTTTATTACATTTTATTTATTATTATTATGTTATTATTATGTAATTATACATTTGGACTCCTATTATTAATCAGTGTTATTTTTTAATTGTCTTGACACAGATGTCTGAGAGGATACTTGAACAACAGCTTGTCTGTTTTCGATATGGGCGAGCTGAAAAACTGGAAGTTATCACACACGATATTGCAGGTCTTGTTAAAATTTAAGTTGTAGTTCTTTTGTGTTTTGTAGTTATATTTCATCTCTGGAATTCAAATTATTTCATTTTCCTTTACAGGTATCGGGATTACAGGGCGCCTCCATGGAGTCCTGAGCCCTATGACTTTACCCTGCAGTTCTGGCACGTTTTGGCTGCCAGATTAGCCTTTATCATCGTCTTCGAGGTCTTTGATACTTAAAATTTAATACTTTGATCAAAAAAAATTTTTAGTTTTTAATTTTAGTTATTAAGTTTTTTTACTTAATAACTAAAAGGCAATACATGTAATAACAATGCTGTGGTAGGGAAATTTGGGGAAAATTGTATCCACAAGCTATAAAGCAGTAATGCCACTTATTTCTACTTGATAAAGTAGAGTTGGCATTTTTTAGCTGTTGGCATAAAAACCTGTCCACGTTGTAGCTTATTCCAGCCAAGAGCTGCCCACTTAGACAGAAGGCGGAAATTAGTTAGTTATGTTAGTAGGTGATGTCTATGTGGTAAAACATGAAGAGATTTTAATTTGCTGCTATAATATTGTAATAATGTAACTTATATTCAGCTTTCTTAATAGTCACCTTACTTGTCAGACCATAAGTCATACAGTCCTTGCTAAAGGTTGAAAAAAATCGATCCCACTCACAAATTATTAAATTACATCCGGACGTCATGTCAGTGTCATTCTGTAACAAGTATATCCAATCTATTCAGCCAATTTGTGTATAGTTTGTGTGGGTTGCGAACAACAGTGTAATCAGCCAATCATTGGCTTCTCTAGCATAATTTTTTGGCTATAGTTTCCCATTGAGATTATTGGTGCCTCCTCTTAAAAATTGTATCTGCTAATGTCGCTGTTGGACAGTGTTACTATTTAATTCTGTGCTGGATTCTTAAGAAACTCAGTGTATAAACTGTAACATGTCAATCTGAAGGGAATGGAAGAACAGTTGCCATCTAATGTACAGTAGACTAACCCTGAAAATATATTGACGTAGCACCGCTAGTTATACTCAACTACTCACCAATAATGTAATTATGTAACGTACAGTTTTGTTTTATGCATATTACATTTACAGTGGAATTTTCTGTGTCTGTCTGGTCCTTGTTTAGCATCTGGTGTTTGGCATTAAAACCTTCATAGCCCACATGATTCCAGACATGCCCAAAGACCTGTGTGATCGCATGCGCAGAGAAAAATACCTGATGCAGGAGATGGTGTATGAGGCAGAACTGGAGCACCTGCAAAAAGAGCGGAAGAAGAAAGGGAAACGTTATCACCACGAGTGGCCTTAGCCGTGCCTGTCCATAAACACGCATATACACTTACAGTACATGTCCACAGTAGAGACACATATGCATAAAAGCACATCAGGACTCGAAGGTGAAGAAGAAACGTCATAGCATAACTGCAGCACATTAAGAGCGAACATGCCTAACCATTTTGCGGCCTTGGACGGCTAGCTTTATCGATTCCGTGCATGGGCTGTCCATTTTTGGGTGAGGACTTTGTGTTAGAGGTCAAAACCTGATCTCCGGTTGGACCTGTAGAGCCTGGAGTTGGCAGCTGTGCTCACCATCAAAGAGGTTCTTTTCGGGTACATGATGCCTGCCTGAGACCTCCGATCATCTATTCTTTCATCCTTGTAATGAAGTTGGAAATGGGAATAAAGGGTTTAGATGAAAACACAACTAGATCAACCTCTCAAAAATTTGAATACTTTTGCCCAGTTAACCCCTGCATTTCAATTTATTGGATTCATAGCATTCTCTTACACAGAATTAACTCTGGTGTGCTGAAGGTGGGAAAGATCTTTTGTTGAACACACGTCTTGGCCTGCACTGGCACTGCTCAACTACGCCCTGTCTTAGTTCTGAATCAAAACAGAGCATTCATGCAGTTGGATTATTTACTATGCAGATGGAGCTTTGGAGTTCCTGTTTTCTGCTTGCCTTCATGTCTACCTGTTTCTCTATGTCTGTGTGTGGCAGCTAGCATCCCTCTGTGAAGCAGGCAACGTAACAATGTTTACTTGCGATAATATTTACCGATACTAGTTTACCGATATCCTCTCTCTTCGCTTGCCAGCATCTCACATTGTGATCCTTGTTACAAAAGTGGTTTCTGGTAAAGGTTACCAAATAAAAAATCAGTTTGTTTATGCAAAAGGACAGTTTTCTATATAATTTGTCGTCTTGAAAAGATATGCAGATTTATGTTTCAATATAATAAGTCATTTTGTTAAGATGAAAAGTAAATTAGTAAACTTGGCAAAACAGTCATACAAGTAGAAAGCATGTTATTCTGTTGCGTGTTGTTTCTTTGTTTTCATGTTTTAATTTGAGTGTTTTTCTAAAAAAAAAAAACAATGGGGTGAATTCAATAAACAAGTGAAGCTTTAGTGCGCAAAATCTTAAGTAATATTCTGTAATCCAGGTTAACCAGGCGCATTGCTCTGTGACTATTTCAGCTAAGCCTTGTTATTATTCTTTTACGTAATGTAAAATTTGCTTTTTATTCAGGTTGTTAATTTAACAGATTAATTTAGTAAATAATGAGTTAAACAACTCTGTCAGGGGATGCTGTTTATTCACTAGTGAAATCTTCCCATGTCCTTGACAGGATGTTTGGTTTTGTAGTGAGTTTTGGAGTGTGCGAGTTGAATTTGATAGTGTTTGAATGTTTCTTTGTTCTGATAAGTGCTGTTTGTTCATGGCTGTGATCTGTTTTTATGCTTTTAGATCTGTCAGTTCATCCACCTGATTATAAGACAATGGCTGAAAATGTGTAAAATATCAAGAGCACACTGTAAGGAATGCTGTATCCCACAATGCAATGCGCTCAACTTGATCTTCCATTTCCAGTGTGATGATAAAAATGGGAAATATCAATACTTTTAAATATTTAAAACTATTATATTTCATTTATATGACAATTTTGTAGTATAGTGCTGTATAAAATGTTCAGCAGTTTCAAATGTACAGTATAAGGAAAGCATACAGTATTGCATCGCATACTTCACACCAAATATATTACATTGTAAATATGACCGATTAGAAAACCAAAAACAGGGCAATCCATAATAATAAATCCAAACAATTCACACATACAATTAAAGCATTAGATGTGAAAGCAAATAAAAAGCCATTGAGAGAATGAAAAACAATTTTTCTTGTTTAACATTTTGTGTTTCAGTTGAACATCAGTTGTTTTGGGGAGTGTGTTTATATGTATGCATGTTTACATGTGCAGTTATGTTTGTGTGTGTGTGTTTTTTGTCAAACTTATGTAATGAGTTCTTCCAGCATGTACTGTATTTCATTTTTACTGTCTGTCGAAACTTAAGGCAACGGCTGTGTTCAGAATGGCATACTACCATACTTTTTTGCAGAATAGAAATTTGATGCATGTATGAAACACCCAAAAGACCCACTACATTGGCCAAAATGTGTAGTATTCAACCATATTTTGACACATGTTTTGATCAGAAAGTGTTCAGGTAAAACACATTATACACAAAATGAAGAATACAAATCTTATTGAATTAAACAAACAACATACAAAAGTCACATGACAAAAATAATAAAAAGTGTGCTAGTATTTCATTTTAAACAGTGCCGATGTTCCTCTTCATGCCCCTGTGAGCGTTTGCAGACAAGAACTTTGAATCATATTTTCTTAGCTTGAATCAAATATTTAAGCCAAAGCACTTAAGATGTGTAATTTATCACTTGTTACTATATAAATGTTACTATATTGTTTATCGAGACAATGGTTCTTAACTGGTGCTTCATGACCTAAAATTGGATTGCAGGGTTGTTTTTATAGAGGTTGTGGAAAGTATGACAAAACAAAGCTAAAAACAATATTTGCATATTTGGTTATTGAAATCCAATAACAGTCATGCAAACTCTACTAACTCTATCTATGTCCAAATTTGCTGCAAAATACTAGCAAATAGCAAAGTCTAATTGCTGTTAAACATGAAACCTAGGTCTTGGTAAATCTAGGTCTTGACACAATACTAGTTGAGAACCACTGGTTTAGACCATAAAGTGTTTATTTTGGTTTTGTTTGTACATTTTGGATGCTAAGCAAAGCTGGAGGTTTGTCATCAGAATGGAAATGTGTTGCTAAACTGAAAAAAGGAAGTAGTTCTACTGACACACAGTTCTCCTGGTGTACTGTAATCTATGCATGACCTCATTCATGAGCCCCGCCCATCTAGGGCTCTATACAAATCTTTGTGTATTTGTGCACTTTTTACTGTGAAGTGTGCATGGCCTATATCTGCTTATACCAGAGAAGACTGACCTGAGATCAGTACATGTTGTAGTGGCTCATTGTTAACAGCCTTGACGTGATTTCATTGCTATTTTTTGCAGACTACTGGACAAATGAATGTTCTTCAGGTTTTATCAAATACACTTGAGTACACTTGTGTATAAAATGTCTTTATTGAAAATGCCTGTCAAAAGCATATGAAACAATAAAGATCATGTTTAGAAGTAATGGTCAATGTTTAACATATCTAAACATTTTACACAAACCGATTCTTTGCATTTGATTTCATTTAAAGGACCTACAGTAATAATCCAAATGAGATATTTTGCTCCAGAACCTCTCGTTGATAACTTTAATGAGACAGAAGATGTTTTGCAGTAACATTTCTTTTGTTTAAGACATGCTGTGTTTTTACAATTTACATAATGTATATACATGATATGGAAATTGTAGAGACTGATAACATGTAGATCAAAATGTTGGAATTTAATGTTAGGTTTAGCTTTAACTTTATTGTATAAAACATGCCTATCTTTTACATTAAATAGTTTACATGTTCTTAGACTTGACTGGATGTTTACCCCGGGTAAAAAGTCGAACTAAAAGTTACAGTTTTGCTTGATTTTGTCTCATCTCCTTGTTTTCAAAGGCGGCATTTGTGTACCCATTTTCCTGCAGGTTATCCCTTTCCTCCATTTTTATGCCTCCTTCCTGGTCACCATCCTGGACATCAGGGCGTGTCTCCCATGCCTTGCCGAAGTCTGTCAAATCCTGAAAGAATCAGAGAAAGATTCAGATTGTATTCGCAAAACTCAGATGTGATTATATTCTGAAGAAAGCTGTGTTTGTACCTCCTTGTCCTGACTGAGATCTGCCTGTATGAAGCGCTCAGAGCAAAAGCAGATGATATCTTTCACTGATCGGGTGAGTCCTGGCTTCATCTTTTTGGGGTCAGTCGGCCCTGCAGACAGAAGTAACAACCGCATGACGTGTAGGAAAAATCTCGGTAACACTTGTAACTCACAGAATTTTTGAGTCTTTTATACAAAGTTCCCACATGTCTCTACAACATCTGCAAGGATAACACAGCCCTTAAAAGTTTATACTAAATGCATATACATATATAACTTAAAAAAAGAAGCAAAAACGGAAGCAATACGTTTCAGAAACATGCTTTTTGAGAATCCAAAACAACGTCTCTCTCTGTAACTGAACACAACATAACTTTCTGTTTGTGTTCATGTAAGTATTGGGATATGACCCTTAAAATTACTCAACAAATCCTAATATTTAGCTAAAGCATTGTGCATTTCCTGGCTTTAGGGTAGCAGCTGTGTCTCTGTATTTATTTGTGACTTTTGTATTTATTTTTAACAAAGTCTCTCTTTTTCATAAAACTAAACTATGCTTTTTGGTGTTAATGTTTGACTAAGTAGCTTCAGTAGATTAATAGTCTATAACTAGATGTGTTTTGTTCCTGCCAGTAAGTGATGGAATCGAGATGCTAATGAAACGTCCTCTCTCACCCGTCAGCAGTGTGATAAGTAGTCCCGCTGTGACAGTGCCAATAAAACCTATGGCACTGAAGTACAGATAGGACATGCTGTACCACGAGTCAGCCAGCCAGGGCCTGAACAAAGGACAACATTAGTTTACATTATTAAATAGTAAAAATGCACAGCATACTTACACATTAGTGCGTTTCTTAAAGTTAGGTTTTTATAATATGTTATAGGCATGCTGTGCTGTACAGAACCTGTCAGGGGTGGGAATGATCGTGGAGGCTGATGCTTGATTGAGTCCATCAGCTGTGATGCTGAAGTTACAGCCTGCAGTGTTGAGTTGAAGGGGATATGTGTTGTTACTGGGCGCAGGATAAATAAATGACCCCACGCCGACCCAGAATGAGAGAGAGATGCCAACAATCAGACCTCCAATCGCCCCCTACAGGGAGAAAGATCACACAGAATGATGAATGTGATTTAATATTAATATTTAATAAAACAGATGCAAATATTAGAACATTCAAGTTCAAATAAAATGTATTTAAAATGCTAGTAAAATATTTTTTAACCTGAAAAGTCTTTCAATTATTTGAGGTATTTTTATAAATTACGGTAACATTAAGATTTTTACTGTTTATGTTTATTGAAAATGTGTCAAATATTTCATCTCGAGTCTTATACCTTTCCATCAGTTTATAGTTTGTCCTGATTCATGTCATGATTAGATTAGAATTTAACTATTAAAATATTAAAGTGAATAATTAAAATAATTAAATATTAAAGTGAATAGGAAAATAACACAGGTGTTCATCCTAATGTACAGTGACAGTTAACAGGTTAAAAAAACACAGACACAGATTATTACACAAAAATACATACTGTTCAAAATAAATAAATAAAATAAAATAAATAATTTTTTTACTTAATAAAAGGTGAAATATCATGTTTGCTTTATGAGCACAATGTCAGGAAAATGTTCACAGATGTTTTCTAAAAGTTTGGTACTCGCAAACTATAAATCAGCAGAAAGTTATATTCTACAAAATTTCTTGTTTATTACTGTAGTAACACCACTTAAAAAAAGGAGTATAAAGAAACCTTTAAGTTGGTGACAGGAAACAGGATTCCCAGGGAAAACAAGCCCAGCATTGGGCCCCCGCAGATGCCATGGATAGTGAGGGCCGCCTGAGGCATAGAAAGAAAAACATTCATTCACAGGAAACTGTGCTGGATATGATCATTCCAGTCCAGATTAGAATCATGTGAGCTGCATACCTGCACGATTCCACCCATATATGATGCAGCCACAGCCATAGTCGTGCAGGCCACACCAAACACCACACCTACATCCGCATGAGAAAACAGCCTATGTAGTTTCACTAGTAACTTATATTAAAGGATGGACTCTATAGCTACACCTAAAGACTAAAATATCAAGTTAATAGTGCTTTTTGACTTTTTTTGACAATGCACAAAAGCCCCAGTGATCTAACGTGTTATGAGTATTTAAGCACAAAAATTATTAGACCTGTTTGTTGTTGTCTGCTATGACACTTTATCCACTGAACGGCCAAGAAAATGATTAGCTTATGAAAAGTGTGACACATCTACTTTATTAATGTCCTAAAAATGTTTGAATGCAGTGGATATATTTACACAGCACTTTGCTGATCCAGTTGGCCGCTTTGTTGGATAAATCTCTAAAACACTGGCTCACAAAATCCTCGTACGTTACTGTTGCCAAAGCGTTGATACTGGCTGCTACTGTGCTGAAAGAGAAACAGAACACTGATGATATGATGATATTCCGATCTCCTTTTCGAGGTCGGAAACTAAATTCCCAGCTGATCTAAGTCTTTTGTATTCTTGAGGGATCTTAAGGAGAGCGTGATTATTAATAAAATTGTGAACTTTGCTGTTTATTTAATAACACATTGACTGTATGGTCACATGTATTACTGTGTATGAAACTTCATTGTGGAAATTGTCTGCAAGTAAGATAAAAAGGTTGAACTTTACCTTAGAGTTCCACTGAAAGCACATGCGACAAATAACCCTGGCAGCCCTGGAAATGCCCCAAGAACCTCCATCACAAAATATGGCATGATCTGGGGAGGAAGAGGTACGACAGGAACTATAAACACCATATTTTATTATTTATATTATATTATATTATATTATATTATATTATATTATATTATATTATATTATATTATATTATATTATATTATATTATATTATATTATATTATATTATATTATATTATATTATATTATATTATATTATTAGTGGTGCTTTCCATAGGCAAAGCATCACTATTATTATCTCACATACTTATTATATCTTATTCTTATTTTTCTTCCGTACAAAAGTTAAAAAGTTACGTTCGGCGCGTAACTTGTCCCGCAGCTTTTGTCACAGACCCATTAACAGGCCTCAAATCGTGCGGCCTATTGAGGAATGGTGTGCTATGACTTTTATAAGCGATCGGGCGTACGATGATCGTACAGCGGACAAAATTTCGGCCAAAAATCCCATAGACAATGCATTACGGCCAACTTTGATGGGTCGTAGCGCAGAGCGAGAATTTCGTAGAAACTTGTGATTCACCACATCTGGAGAGACTGGCAAGCTGAGCGAGAACATACCCCGCAATGGGGTACAAGTTGTACCCCTGGGGCGCAAGAGCCCCCCAAATTTGTCCCATTGACGTACTATGGTGAGGGACGGCATAGAGACATGGGGGCGGGCTCATTTTACTCAGACAACCAATTAGACTCTCAGGATCATTATAAAGCTATCAAGCCACGCCCTAGCAACCATTTAGAGCATCCTAGCAACTGATTCCATGGACTGCCATTATAAGGCCCAGATGGATATGTTTGGATCACAGTGTCATAGAGACCTGGGGGTGGGTTCGTTTGACTCAAGGCAGTAAACAGCCAATCATGAATCACCATCGACACTTCCTAGCCACACCCTAGCAACCATTATTGACCACCCTAGCAACCCCAAACAGGCATATTTTCAGATCTGAACATCATAGAGACATGGGGGTTGGTTTATATCATTCATACTGACAAGCAGGCTTTGGAGTATCATCATTGGCAGCTGCCAAGCCACTTCCTAGCAACCAAACAGAGTACCCTAGCAACCATTTAGCAAGTCCTATATCTTTGCTTCAGAATATCGTATAGACATGGAATTTGCTTCTTTTGACTCATGCTAGCAAAAGGACTCTCAGCATGCTACACATGCTAGCAATGAATAGCTACATGCTAATAATGATTAGCTAAGTGTTAAATCAGGCTAAAATCACCATAGTAATGATCTGTGACAACTAGCAACACAAGAGCAACCACCCAGAACACCCTAGCAACAGTAACGCTAATGCTAACACAATTTGCTTGTTTTTCACATGAAATTACATTATTGGGGTTAGTATTAGTTTTGCCACTGCAAGCACCACTCACATTTTCTTCAGGAAATGTACATGTCTAGTTATATTATATTATTTGGGTTGTTTTTAGAATGTTGCTCATTGGCCCTAGTCAAATGAACCTGTACAAGCATTCTGGTCTCTAGACAGCTCTCGACCCCTTAAAGGGATAGTTCACCCAAAAATAAAAATGATGTCATCATTTTTCACCCTTATGTCATTCAACCCTGTATATGATTCTTTCTTTTGTGGAATACAAAAGAAGATATTTTGCAAAACGCTGGTTACCGGCACCCATTGACTTCCATTGAACCTTGTGTCCATACTATGAAAGTGAATGGGTGCCAGTAACCAGCGTTTTGCAAAATATCTTCTTCTGTGCTGAAGCAAGAAAGTCATACAGGTTTGACATGACATGAGGATGAGTAGATAATAAAAAAAAAATTATTTTTGGGTGAACTATCCCTTTAATGCCCCTCCTGGGACCGCCACCTTACTGTGGTGGAGGGGTTTGAGTGCCTGAATGATCCTAGGAGCTATGTTGTCAGGGGCTATATGCCCCTGGTAGGGTCTCCCAAGGCAAACAGGTCCTAGGTGACAAGCCAGACAAAGAGCGGTCCACCCCCCCCCCTTATGAGAAGGTCAAGAACAAACATCGAGACGTCGCCCGGTATGGCGCAGCCGGGGCCCCACCCTGGAGCCAGGCCTGGGGTTGGGGCTCATATGCGAGCGCCTGGCGGCCGGGTCTTACCCCATGGGACCCGGCCGGGCTCAGCCCGAAGGAGTGACGTGGGGCCGACCTCCCGTGGGCTCACCACCTGCGGGAGGGACCGTAAGGGGCCGGTGCATTGTGGTTTGGGTGGCGGTCGAAGGCAGGGACCTCGGCGACCCAATCCTCGGACACAGAACCTAACTCTAGGGACATGGAATGTCACCTCGCTGGGGGGAAAGGAGCCTGAACTAGTGCGAGAGGTTGAGAGGTACCGACTAGATATAGTCTGTCTCACCTCCACGCACAGTTTGGGCTCTGGAACCCAACTCCTCGAAAGAGGTTGGACTCTCCACTACTCTGGAGTTGGCTGCGGTGAGAGGCGGCGGGCGGGAGTGGGCTTGCTTATAGCCCCCCAGCTTAGCTGCCATGTGTTGGAGTTTACCCCAGTGACCCCAGGTCGTTTCCCTGCGCCTTCGGGTGGAGGATAGGTCTCTTGCTGTCATTTGTGCTTACGGGCCGAATGGCAGTACAGAGTACCCGGCCTTCTTGGAGTCTCTGGGAGGGGTGCTGGAAAGCTCAGTCTGGGGACTCCGTCATTTTGCTGGGGATTTCAACGCACACGTGGGCAACGCACGGTGACACCTGGAGAGGCGTGATTGGGAGGAACGGCCCCCTGACCTGAACCAGTGGTGTTCTGTTGTTGGACTTCTGTGCTAGTCACGGCTTGTCCATAACGAACACCATGTTCGAGCATAAGGGTGCTCATAAGCACACGTGGCAACAGAGCACCCTAGGGCGGAGGTCGATGATCGACTTTGTGGTTGTTTCATTTGACCTCCGCCATATGTCTTGGACACTTTCGGGTGAAGAGAGGGCGGAGCTGTCACCTGATCACTACCTGGTGGTGAGTTGGATCCGTTGGCCGGGGAGGAAGCTGGACAGACTCGGCAGGCCCAAACGTTCTGTGAGGGTCTGTTGGGAACGTTTGGCACAGCCCCCTGTCAGAGGGGTCTTTAACTCCCACCTCCAGCAGAGCTTTGAACAGATCCCGAGGGAGGTTGGGGACATTGAGTCCGAGTGGACTATGTTCTCCGCCTCCATTGTCAAAAGCCGCCATTGGAGTTGTGGCCGTAAGGTCTCTGGTGCCTGTCGTGGCGGCAACCCCCGAACCCGGTGGTGGACACCGGAAGTAAGGGATGCTGTCAAGCTGAAGAAGGAGTACTATCGAGCTTGGTTGGCTTGTGGGACTCCTGAGGCAGCTGATGGGTACCGACAGGCCAAGCGGACTGCAGCACGGGTGGTTGTGGAGGCAAAAACTCGGGCCTGGGAAGAGTTCGGTGAGGACTTGGAGAAGGATTATCGGTCGGCCTCGAAGAGGTTCTGGCAAACTGTCCGGCCGCCAGGAGGGAAAGCGGTGCCCTACCAACACTGTATATAGTGGAGGTGGGGCTCTGCTGACCTCAACTGGGGATATTGTCGGGCGGTGGAAGAAATACTTCGAGGATCTCCTCAACCCTGCCAACACGCCCTCCACTGAGGAGGCAGAGGCTGGGGACGCGGTGATGGGCTCGGACATCACCCGGGCTGAAGTCGCCGAGGTAGTTGAGCAGCTCCCCGGTGGCAGGGCTCCTGGGGTGGACGAGATCCGCCCTGAGTACCTCAAGTCTCTGGATGAAGTGGGGCTGTCTTGGCTGACACGTCTCTACAACATCGCGTGGAGGTGGGGGACAGTGCCTCTGGACTGGCAGACCGGGGTGGATCACACTCCTCAGCCTCCCCGGGAAAGTCTATGCCAGGGTACTGGAGAGGAGAATTAGTCCGATAGTTGAACCTCGGATACAGGAGGAACAATGCGGCTTTCGTCCTGGTCGTGGAACACTGGACCAGCTCTATACCCTCTTTAGGATACTGGAGGGTTCATGGAACCAGTCCACATGTGTTTTGTGGATCTGGAGAAGGCATTCGACCGTGTCCCTCGCGGTGTTCTGTGGGGGGTGCTCTGGGAATATGGGGTCCGAGGCCCTTTGCTAGGGGCTGTCCGGTCCCTGTATGACCAGAGCAGGAGCATGGTTCGCATTGCCGGCAGTAAGTCAGACTCGTTCCCAGTGCGTGTTGGACTCCGGCAGGGCTGCCCTTTGTCACCGGTCCTGTTCACTATCTTCATGTCCACAGGATCTCATTTCTGCTTTTTGCAGATGATGTTGTCCTGTTGGCTTCATCAGGCCAGGACCTAAAGCGGGCACTGGGGCAGTTTGCAGCTGAGTGTGAAGCGGCTGGGATGAGAATCAGCACCTCCAAATCTGAGGCCATGGTCCTCAGCCGGAAAAAGGTGGCTTGTCCCTCCAGGTCGGTGGGAGGAGCTCCTGCCACAGGTGGAGGAGTTTAAGTATCTTGGGGTCTTGTTCACGAGTGAGGGAAGGATGGAGCGAGAGATTGACAGGCGGATCGGTGCAGCTTCTGCAGTAATGCGGTCGATGTACCGGGTCTGTCGTGGTAAAGAAGGAGCTGAGCCACAAAGGCTAAGCTCTCGATTTACGGTCGATCTACGTTCCTACTCTCACCTATGGTCATGAGCTTTGGGTCATGACCGAAAGAATGAATCCAGGATACAAGCGGCGAAATGAGTTTCCTCCGCCCGGGTGGTTGGGCTCCCTTAGAGATAGGGTGAGGAGCTTCGGTCACTTTCGGGGAGCTCGGAGTAGATCCGCTGCTCCTCCACATCGAGAGAGGCCAGCTGAGGTGGCTTGGGCATCTGTTTCGGATGCCTCCTGGACGCCTCCCAAGGGAGGTGTTCCGGGCATTGGAGGAAGTGTCTGGGGAGAGGGAAGTCTGGGCGTCCCTGCTTAGACTGCTGCCCCCGCGACCCGGTCCCGGATAAGCGGAGGAAAATGGATGGATGGATGGATATCCCTTTAATGTATTTCACCTTTTTAATCATCATTAAAACACTTCATGACCTTCATGACCAAATTATGAATTAGTGGTTTCAATATTAGGAGTGATGCTTGACTTAGGAAATACCATTAATAATGTTGTACAGTTAATAATAATACAATACTTGCAATTGCAAAATACAATGAATGAATGAATCGAATCGAACCGAACTGAATCTGATCGAATTCACCTAAACTGACAAATAAATTTAACCAGGAACCTAAAAGGAACATGTCCAGTAGACAAATCCTATCATTTATGTGTCCTGATGTTTGGTTCAGGTAATAAAATGTAATATCGATAAAAGTTTTGGTCAAGTGCATTAGACACACAGACATCACCTGGTCTGGTGCAGAGACATAACCAGCAGTCCAGGGATCACAGCTGGAGTAAAAGGTATACATGATGAGTCCAGACAACACAGCACAGAAGAGAATAATCCACAGACCCAGCAGATTCAGATACAGAGCCCTGAGATTCAAGAAAAACAGAAAGATGCCTTTCATCCTCCATCAAATCTTCAACTGGAAGACTTTAATTCTGTTTCATGTGTTTAAAGTTGTTTTAAAAAAGAATTATCTGTGTGCATAATGAGTAGTGTGAGCAATGCACAAACACCCTATATATCTACAGCTTATATTTTTTGAATCCACATTTATTTCCTTTGACACTAATGGTAATCAGTCCTGTTTTATGAGAATTCCTAAACAGTTTGCAAGTAATGGGAAATTGCATCACATGATGAATAAAAACAGTAATGTATTCTCACCAGCGTGCGTGACTCTCTGTCTTGCAGGAAATACATCTTTGGATAGTAGATTGGTTTACCCCATAGATACCCAGCCAAGTAAAGGTCCCTCCTACAGAAAGCGTCCAGAAAGTGTGTCGTCTTAGTGGGTCGATATCAAAGCTGGAACCAATTATATGCAATGGTGAATCTCAACAAAAATATTTCACGCAAAGTGCTCAAAACGATTACTTGTAGGGAACAGTTTTGCTGGAATTGATACATACTCAAACACTTGCAGCCTGCCTCCGGCGTGTGATGTGCTCCAAACAGACTTGATCCCCCCCGCGCTACTTGTTCCCTGGATCAGCACGGTGAGGAAGCCCACAACCATCACCACCATCTGGAATGCATCTGTCCAGACCACAGCCTTCAGCCCCCCCTGAACAACACACACAAACACTGTTACGCTGAATTAATCGCACTGAGAAAATGAATCATTTATCATCTGCTAAAAATCATTCATACGCCAAACACATTTTTCCAGTTATTTTTGTGTAATAACATTTAAACTTGCTGTCACACTAAATAGAATCAGTAAAATGAAACTTGGCTTTTCTACAGGTTACACACAGTTCGTGTTTTTTTTCATAACCTACTGTGGAAATGACTTTTAAACAGAAGTGTCAGGTTCAGTAAAAGCCTCCCCTACTGAAACCTTTATTCTGTGCATTACGTTAAAGATAAAGAGTTTTTAAACACACACTCACCAATGTGCAGTAAAAAGTGCAGACAATGCCAGTGGCGAATATTGAACCCCAAAGATCAAAACCTGTCACTAAGACAAAAAAATATAAAATGTTAAGAGGTGATATCAGCAATCATCCTGTTCCATGACTATAATGTATGGAAAAATGGATTATGGTCTTTCAAGGCCCTTTGGAACAAGCTATTGTGATACATTACAAATTTGCAATAATGAGAAATAAAGACAAAATATAGCCTCCCTGTGTTATGGGCATAATTTTTTGCTCGCAAATAATTTACAAAACCAACCAGTTCTTTGCATTAAGTAAGATGTTTACCCTTGCTTCTGATTGGTTGACATGCATGGGTAGGTTGCTATCTGATTGGTCCATATTTTTAATGGCCCACATTAAACCCATCCTCAGTCATTTTCCTTATATGGATATATTTTTACAGTAACTTATAAACCCTCAATTAATCTAATATAAATTAAATGTCTGCCAAAAGTAAAAGCTCCCTTAACTCTCAGACCACATATTTCCTTTTTTGGGGAAAAAATAAAAATATTTTGATTGTAAAATGTATTGACAATTTGACTTTTGGACTCCAGACCAGCAGAGGGCCCTCATGAGCTGCACATGAACACCTGGAAATGGTTTATATAATGTTTTCGTGCCAATACTGGGGCAATTTTGAACACTGTAATTATGGTTTGGCAGTCGTCATTGGGTAAAAAATATCTAAAGCAAGTATTTTGTAAATCAGATCAAACAAGATGAATGTAAAAACCCACAGCCAAGTGGATCTATTAAAAGGGAAATCAATGAGTTTGTGTTCTTTACTGATATTTAATATCTTTACAGATATTAAAACAATACTGGGGAGAAAGTAGGGACGTGACAAATAGCTTAGCATAAAAGCTGTACTTGCATGACTAAAGACAATAAGATCTTTACTTCCAAATCATTACTTGCTAGCTTACTACATTACCAACATTAGAAGTGACTATAAGCATTTGATTTGTTGAGTCTCTTAAGTATTTAATGATACACATAAGTGGATATAAAGGCTGACTTCGATTAATCTAATGTGTGTTGCTCTATGCTCTATGTTTGTTGTATGACATTTATAAAGACAGATGATCAGAAGTCAAGTTCTGTAATTTTAAAAAAGGTAATACCATATTTAATCTATTACAAGTGCTAATTTTTAAAAACTTGTGTGTGATAAATTCAAACTGACCTTGATTCAGAGCTAAAGCAGGGGCATAGACCACCACACCAGTGTACAGAATCTGTGCAGTTCAAACACAACGGTCATTACTAAAAAATGAACAGCAAACTAAAATTGTATTTATTTAGCAATGAAAAACACACTGAACATTTAATAACACTCACCGTTTGTACTATATAAATGAGAGTGGCAGCCACACGGACCACCTTACAGAAACGCAACTCCAGATACTGTGAGAAAAGCACAAGCAGCAGATCAAAACACATATAATACCGAGGTCCAGACATCATTACTGCTGACACATCTGGTAAGATTTAGCACTACAGGCCATGACCTGTAAAAACTCAGCAGCATCTGTTCAACAGCACATCTGATGGTTGATATGCTGAACTTCACTTCTGTCCACTGTAGTGATGTGTTTTTCTGTGCTGATGTATTCAACACAGTCTCATGGGAATTTGTACATATTTTACGAATTGGTACGATGTCATTTGTAAGTTTTAGCACGATTTCCCAGTGAAGTTAGGGTTAGGAGACAGTGTTGTGACATCTTGGAAAAATCATTGATGTTGACAGTTTCAAAATGGTTGAATGTGACATCTATACACATCTATGCGTAAGACAATATCCTGGATTTATTGTTTTATTGGGTGTAACCCAACGAAATAAAGTTGATTAAGTTATATTATATATTAGACTTTAGAAAAAATACGGAAGTCGTAAACGGCCATCCATTGTTATTTTTTCTTATATTGTTTTCTTGTGATCTCAACTTAATTTTCTTGTGATCTCGACATAACAAAAGTTGTCTTCTTGTGATCTCGATTTAATGTTCTCATTATATCGACATAACAAAAGTTGTTTTCTCATGATCTTTACTTAATTTTGACTTAAAAACAACTTTTGTTATCTCGAGATCTGGAGACAATTAAGTCGAGATCACGAGAAAACAACTTTTGTTATCTCGAGATTATAAGAAAATTAAGTTGAGATCACGAGAAAACAATACAAGAAAAAAATAACAATGGATGGCCGCTTATGACTGTAAAATAGACACAAAAATGCTATTCTTTTTTTGTTAGTATGAAAAAAAGAAAGATTATTCAATAAAACGTTTTGCCATAATAGTGCTATTAAAATATCTGTTATATCTTTCCTTTTAAATGAAAACAATTTAACTCCCTGAACCTTTTTTGGCTGCAGGAGCACTAAATAAGTAGCTACTTATAAAAACATTTCAATGCATTAAATTAGTGTTTCATTTCAGTGTACAATAGAGTAGTCAAACTCTAAACATTGACAAACAAAGCAAATGAAACATTTACAGATTTGTTTCAACTGTTGTGAATGTTAAATCAGGTACCTCATATGTGCTGGTGATACCAGACCTATAGAAGACAGGCAGGAACATCTCAGCTGTTAGAAACACCACAAACGTGTACGCAACCCCAAAGATGATATATGACGCCCCGTATCTGTACACATCAGACGGGGCCCCAATAACCGTCACTGCAGACATAAAGCTGGCCGTCAAAGACAGAGCAACTGGCCCGCAAGACATCTGACGACCTCCAACCAGAAACTCTTTGGATGAATCCTTCTTCCTCTCTTTGATGGCAAAGAAAACCCCAATACTGGAGGAGACCACAAACAGCAGGGCAAACACCACATAGTCCCCAGTTTGGAAGGTCCCAACCATATTCTCCATGCTTAATTCAGACTGAGTCAGAATGTGATCAAACAGTTTTTGTAGTTTGGCTCTGTGATCTCTAGTTTAGGCATTTCACGTGTTTATCATGTTAATCATTGAGTTTTTAACAGGTTGAAAATTGCTTATGATTCAAAACACGAGTCTAGGGGTCACATCAGCCATGTACTCAGAGTTACACCAGTTTATTTATTCAGGGATCAACACCTCCATCTATTTATCTACAGTTCAGTCATGACAATGAATTTTAGCATGTTAATGTCATGTGAATGTATATGGTTATAGCAGAACCAGATCTGCTGATGCTGAATGTTATTGTTTATACACAGACAGGTGGAGCTGGATGGAGGTGGGTGATTGTTAGCTCGCATAGCACAATGCACAATGTGTTTGGTTCACCTTGAGGTTCGTTATTGTTTTATTTATTGATGCTGTGCTTGATCAGTTTCGTTCATCCTGCCACACATGTAATATGTAAAAGATTACTTAATTTAACATAACACTACATAATTTAACATTATCTTTTACATAAAAATGTATAAATGTATCCATTCTATTGTATATTGTGTTATATTAGTTAGGCTACTGTTCCTTATTATTGGAGTTCATTAACAGAAATATTAACAGAAAATATTATTTAATGTTGTTAATATTATATTATATTACATTACGTTATGTTATGTTATATTATATTATTAATTGGAGATCATTTTCTGTTCATTTTCATTATACAAATAACTTTTCTTTATAATACGGTGCAGTATTGCTATGAGTTTGGCCAGTAGCGGGGACGCGCCGCGGTGTAATCTGAGTGTGCGTAAAAGCGCGCTGGACTCACATTACAGCCGTGCGCGTCTTCTTCAGTGGGCACGTTCACGTGAAATCTTTCAGATGTGGACATCCTTTCGGTCAGGTCAGAGTTTCTTCTGAACGGACCGTGCTTTCCATCATGTTACCCTTCGTCATTGTGCTGTTTTTATTGCCTGTTTACGCAGAATTTTACAAGGGACCTTTGCTTCCTGAAATGTCCAACGGGACGTTTCACCATTTCTTCGTTCCGGACGGGGATTACGAGGAAACCGAAGACCCGGAGAAATGTCAGATGCTCTTTAGATGGACAGACCGCAGACCGTGTCCACTAGAGCAGGACCAGGACGCGATCATCCGCGAGGATTTTATTATTATCAAACAACAGATCGAAGACGCGGCGCGCGTTTTGGAGACCCTTGGAAAGACAATCTCCTACGATTTGGACGGCGAAGACAGCTACGGAAAATATCTGAAGAGGGAAATTGTGCAAATCAATGATGCTTTTACAAACGTGGAGAAATCGCTTCAGGAGCTGGAGACTAAATTTAAGCAAAATCAGGACACTGAACAAAGAGAAGAAAACGAGTTCACCAATAACTTCATCCAACCCATGCATAATGTGAAAGACGCTCTCCAGGAGACCTTGGACATCTCATCTGGACTCAAAGATAAACATGAACTTATCTCTTTGATCATCAGGAGCCATGGTTCGAGGTTAAGTCGGCTCAAAAATGAATATCTTAACGGTTAGACTCAGATACAGTTTCTTTGATTTGCAAGTTTTTTCACCTTTGAAGTCATTTAAAGTTAATATTTTATATGGAGTTGCTACATGGGCAATTTGGAGATTAAAATGTTTGTTTAAGAGTGTACAGTTTAAGCCAAATAATTCTGACCTTTTACCATTGACCTTTTCTTACTATTTTTCTTTCTACTATTTCCTTTTCTTTTGGCATGCAAGTGTCCAAACAGTACCATGCAGTACCCTATGTAGGTTAATAAATGACTCCTTATGGTAACAACAGCACATTTTCACTTTTTACAGTGTAACCAAAACTTTTCATGAATAGCTGACGTCAATATGGGTTATTTCAGTCATCAGACTTCTGTAGGCCGGGCTTCCTCAGCAGTCTGTACTGCTGACAAGATTGAACTTTAGGAGAGTTTGAGGAGTGGCGACTAAAGATCTTTGGTTAAGATCTGGTATTTCCTGTGCCATTAGAACAGAATGTCTCTTTCTCCTTATGCCATGTGGAAGAATAATCAAAGTCTGCAGAAATATGTAAGAAACACAATCTACCCTTCCTACCATCAGTCCCAGGAGAATACTGTGATACTGGTGATACTCAAAACTATTGCCTTTTTATTTAAGACCTACTCAAAATTAGCCTGAAACATAAATTCACTCCTAAATCACAGTGATACATATTCCATCACTGAATTGTTTCTTCATTTTTCTTCAGAACAATGAAGCTTTTATGGTACTCTTTCCTACCCACAATCCCCTGGGCTGGGACTGTTTTCTTTAACTTTCTCTCATCCAGAGTTTGATTCTTGTTGGCGGTTAAAGCCCAAGGAAGGAATGTCCTTACTAATGGTTTAGGGTTACCAGAGCCGTGCCTATTCAGTGCCATCTCATATGGATTGAGTTTCAGTGGTTTTGGTGGGAAAAGTCAAACGGGCCACAGTAAAAAATAACGCTTAATGTTTATGTTGTAATGTTTTTGCATTTGACAACCAGGACAATAGAGCGAGACAGTCTATGGGTTTGACTGATGCGTTGACTTCGCTAGATTGGCAAGTTAACATCTTGTGTACTTCAAGTTAAACAAAACCAAATGCGTATCTCAGTTTTCATGTGCCAGCAGCTATAAATTACATCTGAAGTGTGTGAATACAAAAAGAAGAAAAATGAAAAGAATGTTCTGGATTGCAAGATAAGGTCTATTTGACGCTATTACTGGCATAAGGTCGATACTACAGAAAATAATGTGGACTCTTTATTTTTCTTCAAGGATATTTCTTTAGTAATAGTGGGTTTTAAAAGCAGAAATGTGTAGCTCATTTTTGTTCAAACACTTGCATTAATCATTAAGCGAAACCCTGTTTATAATTTAAATTTAAACAATGTCAAAATTGTCGTTCTAGGTGGATAAATGTAGAGTTGGCTGGATGTCGACAACATCAGTTCTTGCATTATTGTGCATATCATGTGTCCTGAAGTCGTCATGGTAACAGCTGAAATACAGGATATAACATCGCAAATAAACTCAGCAACGTCATACTGAGTAATAGTTTTGTGTCAACAAAGTGTGTACTGTCTGGCCCAGTATACGTGTAGTTTTTGGGTCAAAACAAAAAATCAGTTATTGAGTATATCTTCCAACATGATTTACAAGCTTTTAATTATGTTACAGTAAGGTACAGTAAGTATGTAAATTAACTTTAAAAACCTGTAATTTTATCTTTTAAACAGAGATGGCGATAGAGAGGCAAAAGTTTATTCAGCTTTAATTCTTTACAGTTACCACCAAGTCAAAATTATTTGCTTTGGTAACCGGCACATGCCATAGAGAATAAACTTATTCTGAAAGTCAATGTTGAGAATCATTTTCAAAATAATGTTCTCTAAAGCAGTAAGACTTTCGCTGTCAAATCCATGAAAATGTTTTGCTCCCCTCTTATTGCTTAATTGTAAAGTTTTGTATGATTTTTATTATTCCTTATGTGGTCTGTTTCCTCAAAGTATGAATAAAAGCATGTGTGTCTTCCTGGAATTTGACCTCGGTAAACAAACAGCAGCTGGTGTTCATCACAGCACCCCCACACCTACTGCGGACACATAAACACGCACACACACACACACAATGCTCAAACACACTATATCAACACAGGACATCATCAGGCATCTCTAACTAAACTGTTAAGTGTGTTTTTCCTTCCTAAAAATCTTCATCAGTCACTATCGTATAAACATCCGTCTGTGCGGTGAAGTAGTGAATGCTTGATTCACTTGTCAAAGTAAGATAGTTTTTTTGTGCTGATTTCGAGCAATGTCAAAAAAAATTAAAATGGCTATACTAAAAAAATATGTAAAATTACAGTACATAATAGTACATATAAGTATTCAAATTTACGAATGCAGGTCACCAACTCCTGGTCACCTTGGTGCAGACTGTGCAAGCTGAACATTAGCTGAACATTCCTCTCACATCAGCCCACAAAAACACGAATATCCTTTAATACCACATTACCCTCGAACATGTAGGTCAGCCACTATGAGTAGTAGTAGTTGCCTCCAAATGTTCCGGCCCTTTTGAAAGTGAAAAAACCTTTTTGCGCCCACAAAGGATGGAACTAACCAGAAACAGAAGGCGATGGAAAAACAAACGCTTTAATGATTATTTACTCATGTTTTGGGTTTTGGTCAATGGACTCTTTCTGGGACACAAACTCTTCGAGACACAAAGCAAGGAAACAAAATTAATGCAAATTATTTCAATTTTCTGATATTTTTATTAAGCCATCGTGTGTGAATTGTGAGGAAACATTAAACATTGTGTCTGTTTATTTTCTTTCTTCTGAGACCTTTTAATTGTGAATATCTTTTGTAAGTGTAAGGGACAGTAGGAAATGCATTATTCTCTTTATTACAGCATATATTAGTCCTTTGCATTGGACCGCATGTGAATAGCTTAATATCCATATTTCTATTAAATGTTTCCAAGACATTATTTTTACGATCACAATTTGTTATTTATATTATAAGACGATCCAAGATGCAAAGTATTATTTTTTCAGTTTAGCAAAGCTGCTCCTGTATGTGGTGAGTATAGGGGGTAATAAATCAGAAAATAAATACTATAGAAACCATTTACTGTCATAGCTGGGAACAAAGTTTGATTCATGTACTGTCACATTCTGATAAAAGCCCTATTAAATGCAGATCAATGTCAATATTTTTATTAAATGGAAGTGTTAGACTTCCATTTAATAAAGACACATATCAGCTCAAAACCTTGCCTTTCCCTAATTTGTCCCAACTGGGTTCTGACATAAAAATTAGTTTTTCAAAAAAGAAAAAACAACACGTTTACCACTTTATTGCATTATTGTATATTGACCTGATTCTTTTTTGGATATTAGAATGCTACACTAGCCATTTTCTGACATCTGTACAAACACACAGATACAAATTCTCTGGCTTCTGATTCAAGCCTGGGATTAGGCGAGATTTAACAAACCTTTCCTGTTTTACTGAAATGTTGACTTGAATAAACAGCACATTCACAGACATTACACTGTGACTGGAAATTATGCAAAATATCCTTAATGCTAGTGTTTTTAATGACACAGAAAAGAATATAGTGGGTTGATCTGGAAATTTTGAATGTTTTATACAGTAAAATGAAAGATCTTTACCTAGATAAACAGTGACTCATTGAGACACAAAAACAGTTTTCTTAGACAACATTTTCCAGGTTATTTTGACAGGCCACAAGAATAAAGATGTTCTTTGCTAAACCTTTGCACAAGGAATAGTATACATTCTTGCGTATTTAATTCAAACAAACACATACGCTTGTGTAGTCAAAATATTCGTTCAACAAACTATTTATATGAGTTTGAATTCAAAGCATGTTTAGCTTGGACAAGGCAAATCTGCTGAGGTTATAGTAAATGTGGTTTGAATTTTTCTTGCTATTGTCGAAGTGGTTTTGATCTATGGGGAAGTAATAAAGTTCATAGCCTGTGTTCCCACAGACACTGTTTAAAACCCAGGATTCACAAAGCCCAAAGTGAAGCAAAACAATACCTGTAGAACTGGGACTTTCCTGACCTCCCAAAAACTCAATTTTCAGAAGAATTTTATATATGTTGTTATTTTCCCATTAAAATGAATACAGAAACTGTAGTAAAATAATACAAATTACAAATTAAATATAATATATTCATATAATATAATAAATAAATATAATCCCGCTCAAAAGTTTGGGATCAGTAAGACTTGTAATGTTTTTTAAAGAAGACTCATACGCTCATCAAGGCTGCATTTATTTCATCAAAAATATAGAAAAAAACAGTAATATTGCATTAAAAAATGTTATTACAATATAAAATAATGGTTTTTATATGAATATACTTCAAAATATAATTTATTCCTGTGATGCAAAGCTGAATTTTCATCAGCTGTCGCTCCAGTCTAAAGTGTCACATGATCCTTCATTAACCATTTGAATATTCTGATTTATTATCAGTGCTGGAAACAGTTGTGCTGCTTAATATTTTTTTGGAAACTGTGGATACTTTTTTCAGGATTCTTTGATCAAAGGATAAAAAGAACAGCATTTATTTAAAATAGAAAGGTTTTCTAACCATATACACTACAATTCAAAGTCTGGCGTCAGTACACTTTTATTTTTTATTTTTTTTTAAGTAATTAATACTTTTATTCATCAAAGATGTGTTAAATTAATAAAAAGTGATTTACATTGTTAGAAAATATTTATATTTTGAATAAATGCTTTTTAAATTGTTATTTATCAAAGAATCATGAAAAAAAAATCACAGGTTAAAAAAATATTCTGCAGCACACCTGTTTCCAACATTGATAATACTAAGAATAAATCAGAATATTAGAATGATTTCTGAAGGATCATGTGACACTTAAGACTGGAGTAACAGCTGATGAAAATTCAGCTTTGCATCACAGGAATAAATTATATTTTGAAGTATATTCATATAAAAACCATTATTTTATATTGTAATAACATTTTGCAATATTACTGTTTTTTTCTGTATTTTCAATCAAATAAATGCAGCCTTAATGAGCGTTAGAGACTTCTTTAAAAAACATTACAAGTCTTACTGATCCCAAACTTTTGAGCATGGGTTTATATATACAGTACAGGTATTTGTTTGTTTAAGTTATTTTACAGTTAAATACTGTAATATATTTTGTGTAATATTGTGCTATTAAATAAACTGTACTTTGATCTGTACTTACAAAAAGTATTTGTCACGTGGTTACACTATGTAATAGATAAATAATGCAATTTAGAAACACCTGGTCGTTTTACTGTAAATATTATACACTCACTTTACAATGCATAGTATCAAAACCTCATTAGATTATGGTTCTACTGAATGGTTTCAACTGGTTTTGGAACGTTTATGAAAGTATAACAATTCAGTGCAGTCAGCTCATATCAAAAGCTTCAGAAAGTTCAACCACAAACAGCACAAAAGTCTCATTACAACTGCAGTCTCATTAAATTGTATTTTTGGCGTTTTATAACCCAGTCCAGAAAATCTACCCAATAAAAAGCCACACATCACACTCCCAAAAACATTGACATCATGACTTCACAATAAAGCGTTGTGCTTGTTAACTTCAAAACAATGAAGTCAGTCACAATAAAAGTTTTAGCATTATTTTATTAGAAAGTTCATAAATCATACCATAATTTTAAAACAAACAGAAAATCTTCTTTATAATATCTCATAACACTGTATATGAATATCCCTTGATAGGTTTGTGTTACATACAGTATTGCCTCCAGTTACCACTTTGCTTGTGCTGTTGAAAATACCAGTTTTCTTGTAAAAAAAAAAAAAAAACATACAGGAAGACACTAAAGACAGTACAGTATTATGCCGTGGTTTTTTACACAGCAAGCAAAGTCAAAGCACAGAACAGTTTACTAAATGAAAAGATCTGCTTTTCTCCACGACACTTCCACTTGAAATCCTTCAGGACACAGAAAGAGTAGAAACATACAAAGAGAAGCCGGAGACAGTAAGACAGATATAGACAGACAGAAAAGTATACAAATAACAGGCAAGAGATAAACAGAAAGAGAGCACCATGAGAGACGGAAATTACTAATAAAAATATTAGCTGTGTACTAATGAAAACATTTCTCTGCGTGTCTCTTTGATTGACTGACTGGCTGTTTTTGTTCACACTGCTAAAATTTGTATTTTTGTCTTGTTTTCCCAAAGAAAATATCTAAACATCCGTAAAACAAGAAAAATGTATATGGATAAATCTAGCTAAATATTCCCTGAAAACAAAATATTTTACAATTTTGCTTCTTAAAGATGAATGTTAAATGGATGTTTAGATATTTTTGCAAAAAGCAGGACTCTGGATTATTTTATTTTTTTGGTTTTTCATCTTGCAGTGTGCAATATATTTATGTGGTAAATGACAACCATATGGGTTTTGTGCTAACGTATCTATGCATATTAGTGGGATGTGCGGAATACGTCACACCATGCCGTTCTCCTGTCGTGGTTTGTGTACGGTAGTGGAAATCTGTGGACTGTGCAAAGAAGGCGCTAGTGTGCACAGAAACCCAGCCAGCAGGGTCAGACCCAGACCTCCCCATGCACTGAACATGGACCAGCCGTACCCGTGACTGATGTCCTCTGGCAGACCGTACAGGTAGCGCGGATACCGCGAGAGCTCGAAGTTAATCCCGGCCACGCACGTGCACAGAGAAATGATGCAGCAGGTTCCTGTGAAATCATAATCCCAATCAAAACTTAATATGAAAAATTCTATTTGAACGAATTACACATTAATTTCATTTCGAACTTTTGATGTGTTAATTTCTGGCACTTTAATACAAATGTCTCCTAATATTTGTAAGTCGCTTTGGATAAAAGCGTCAGCTAAATTCCTAAATGCAGGCGCAGCTTGGCAGAGCCCCACCAAAATATTCAGCCACTTGAAAACATAGAACTCTATATAAACTGGACCAGTCCTAATTAACTGTTAACTCAAAAATGTTCATCCTTATTCTGAAAACATTTTAGACTGTTATAAGTCATAAAGTGAGGTGGATATGTTAAAATTTCATCGCATTACTTCAGGTTTGATAAGCGGGGCAGAGCGTCTCTCTGCCCTCCCGAGCTCAACAGCGCCACACATTTTCTCAATGTAAATGTGTGGTGAAAAAAGGAACTGCAGCGCGCTCTAATTAAAAGCCATATGGGCAGATTTGAGACCGCCCCACTTGCTTTTACGTTACTTGAACGTAGTTCCGGACAATATTATTAATCCGCGTCAGCAAAGTGTATATGAGTCTGTGTCAGTTAAGTGGAGATGGCGAGTAGTACAGATCATTCTGCGTGTAATAGTGTCGAGTTTCTGTTGCAGAACTCGTTTGAAAGATTGTCAATTAAAGATAAATTAGCGATTAAACAGCTTGGCCCTGACAAACAACAATAATAAAAAATAAACAAAAACGATAAAATTCATTTTTAAAAAATGATAAAATGTTCATGTAAATAATTCGTTTGTTTGTTTTGTTAAACAACCCAGTTCCCTGTGCATTCATGGATAGCTTACGACCCAGAAACTGCCCCTCCCAAATTTTTGGTCAAGAGCCGCTACTGCCTAAATGTAAATGTAAGAAGCAGCTACAGGACTCAAGGTTCACCTTCAGAAAAATCATTCTCTCACAGTTAAAAGCTGTCATCTAGTGGTTATGTGTAAAATTACACAATACAATAGGTAAACACATCTCACCTCCCATCAGGAAGAGCAGACCTGCTACATACTGCATCAGCTCATTGTGTTTCCAGCAGCCCAGCACGCCAATGATCAAGCCAAACAAAATGATGGCAACAGCCATACCTATAAAACCTGCGGTCATCCGTTGCAAATCTGCACAAACACAGGACAAACTCTGATACAAGTAAAGTGCAAGATCATAAATAAAGATGCAGGAAATGACCACCCAATGTTAACATACTGAAATTTTAAGGCATATTGATTCTGCGCTTTTTCCATACAATGTCAACTGAGGCTGTCAGTCGGACTAACATTCTGCATAACATCTTCTTTTGTGTCCACAGAAGAAGAAAAAATCATACAGCGACACATGATGGTGATGACAGATTTTGACAGTGATATAACTTTATCTTTCCTAACAACCCAATCAGAAACACCTCCTGCTATGTCAAAAATGTATTAAAGATTGATAAATGTAGCATTTTTACTAATCATGAATACAGGGTAATTAAACTAATATACAGTTTTTTTTTCTGTTCAGTTGCCATTATTATATAACTTAATAACTTTGCATATTACACATGTATTAAATGCAGTTGCCATTTTGATATTCTACAGTAGGGTAGAGAAGGGTCTCACTTCAAAAAATATCTTAAAATCCTAAATGTAAGTAAAATAATAACAACTCGCCTGATTCTATGTGACTGTTAGATGTTTTTTTTATATATATATATTTGAGATATAGGGACACCTTCTGTTTTACAAATTTCCAAACTGTCCCCCAGTGACTAAAGATAAATTACTATAAAACATGTGCAATTAAGCATTTCAGTACTAACTGCATTAATGGTTTCCGAAACGAACAGTACTGAGAGCAAAACTGCCTTCTTTACGTACAGTACTTCTTTGCAAATGCAAATTATTATTATGTCATATAACTTTATATTTATGTCTGTCCCGTCATTCAAGTGCTTGAGTATCATAAAAAAGAGATTAACATTGACATTCACCCTAGAAGGCTGGAATTTAAAGCTATTACAATAAAAGCTATTGATTTTCCAAATAGTAATTTACAAATAGAAAATGTCAATTTTCTAATTAAATTTATGGATTAGATGTATGGAATGTATTGAATGGAATAGATTTAAACAATAAAATGTTTATTGACATAGTAAATGTCAATTCTGCATGAAGCTAAGACTACTACAGTATTATTGGTAGGTGAATCACCCAATATTTTATAACTAAAGCATGCAGTTACACTTCCCTCTTTTTGACTTAAGCAGTGAATAAAGCATTATAAAGGTGACTCACGGAGAGTGTGCCATTCATCTTGTCGTATGGTCTTGGTGATGTTCACAGGCAGATTTCGTGGGATATTGGCTGAGGAGTAGTAATACATCACTGGTATACAGCGCTGAAGCAGACCTGCAGACATGACAGAAACATACTCATACATTACAGACTTTTATCCAAGGTAACTTTTTATTAGTTTGTATGTTCACTGAAAATCGAACCTATGGCAATATCATTGCCACACTTTATCAGTATACAGCTTCAGGAACACATCTCTTCTGAATTAATTTCTTCTTGTATTATTGTTTTTTGTAAGTTAAATCAAAGCATCTGAATATATGTGAATGTAAATACTGTAATTTATCTTTATCTGGGATACAGAATCTTAAAACAGAGTTTTTGTATATTTAGATTTTGATCATCAAACAATATAACAAAACCAACACATCTTCACCATAGAACACATCCATGTAGACAGTCGAAGAGACCTTTGCTACTACAGTGTATGCAGTGCAATGTAACAATTTGTATACAAGAATAATGTAAATAAGAAAGCATTACTTATGAAACCATATCATTCTTATGCTTGTCATCCACTATATATCTCAAACCTATTTCAAACTAGCATGTGTGATTACTAATGATCCATAATTCCTTATATGACTGCGCTGAGTGTGCTTTTATTTATGACATGAAATCAACATGGATAAAGAGGAGTAGCTGTGCACCATGCATGTACTTCTCTCAAGTTACAAAAAACATTACAGTTTTCACCTTTCGTGATTTATTAACGTGAGCATTCTAGAGTTAAAGGGGTATTTTGTGTATTAGATTTAAATAAAACATGAGGGTTAAACTTTAAAACACATTACATTTTCAAAAAGCTTGTTTGTCTTCAGTCAAAACACCAAAAATTGAAGTTACTTACCAGAAATAGTCAATTTGTTTCTATAGTTTTATCTGTAATGTGACCAGCGAGAGAGAATGTTATTGTGCTGTTATTGTTTGTGTGACTTATCAGCACCTTGGATAGCGCCAATACTTCCCAACCTTCCATACAAACAAATACAAACAAAATCAATTTAAACTTAATGCAGTTTCATTGGTTAGAAGCATTATCACCTTTAAAAATCAGATCCTCATTTTCCAGGTCGAACCCTTCTCGATGGCATTTCCTCCACAGGCCGGTTGTGGTTGAGTTGTAGTGCCGGCTGCAGCGCGACTCCAGGACGGGCGCAGGAGGCAGGGATTCCTGCAGAGCAGCTCCGGGCTCCGGCCGCATCCGCAGAGGCAGGTTTTGGTTTGAGATGTAAATGTATCCCGGGTCGTTTCTCTTACTGGCGTATTTTTTGCATCGGTCCCGGTGTTTCCGCGCGTCCGTCTCGTACCAGTAGTCCGTGCTGATGGCCATGGTCAAGAGTCCGATGGAGCAAAAGGCAAGAAAGAGACCGGACGCCGTTAAAATCCTCATGATGCCCGCGGACAGCTGTCAAATCCTCCGCCGGGCCCATATCATCCTAAACCGCACATAACGGAGCGGTGTCGGAGCTCTAGACGGACATGTTTGTGTGTATCTGCTGCTGTGGAGACTGAATTGAGCCAATGCTGAGACTGGAGACCGCTGATGAAAGCGAAGGTGATTCGTCCGACAGCAGCTTCAGTCTGCCAGCTGTATCCATCTCATGCACAGTTACATTTCACCTATAATATCAAGATAAAACAATATGGTATATTTTACATGCACACGTTTTGGTGCAATTTTGACATTATATGTATGCAAAAATTACAAAAATTACAGTAAACATTATTGTGAAACTAAAATTATTCTATATTCTACTATAAGAGAGATTGTGGTATTAGGAGTTGTCACACGCGAGGAAACTGTCAAAATAGCTAAATATCAAAGAAAATTAAGTTATGTAGGGCCTATAGTGGAACTATATTTTTATGATTTGGCGTCTGTTTCTATTGGTTAAGACACTAACACGTGACCTGCGTCAACATTTACATATATATATGATGTGTAAATGGTTTTTATTTTGTGGCTTTACTGCTTTAAAACGTTAAAATCGGTTTTATGTAAAAGTTGAATATATTGTAAATTGAATGTACAACAAAAACTATTATTGAAAATTGTTAATGTTTTCGAAATAAATGTGTTTTATTTCTTAAATTGTGTTAAAGAATCGTGATACTTATGTATCGTGAATCATTAATCGTAAAAAAATGCACTATATTGAATCGAGCCACTGAATTCTAAAATAACTGCTTTGTAAGATACTCTTTATTTCCAGAGGATGGAGGCAGATCACCAGTTTTGCTCTTTGTAATAATATGTTACTGCATTACTTATGCGTTTACCTTTACTTATGCGTTTAGTATGAAGGCAGTCCTTTTCAAAAATAATAGCGTTCTTATTTGGTTAACCTTTGCTTATTAAAAACTATGCTAGCTGTATAAGATTCTTGAATCTTGACTGTATGGTTCTCTGGAGATTAAAAAGTTGCAGATCTTTTACAGTAAAATTAGTTCTGAAACAACTTTATTTAAGTTAGAATAGCTTTAAAATTCCCAGCAAGACAAAGATGACGGTATCAATGAAAAACCCCTAGGACATTTAGGTAAGATAAATCTTGAAAGACATCAAAGCCAGCTGGGAATGCCCAGGCTAGAACATGTAAGCTCATTTATACACACACACATGTTCACACAAACACACATGTACGCATACACACACAAATGTTCATTAACAATATTTAACTTAGGCATACAGTAGGTTTAAAATGTTTAATTTTAAAGCTTAGGTGAAAAAGGAAAATGCTGGTTATTTACATGTAAAAAAAAGTATTTATAATCCATGTTTGAAATTGGAGGGAGAACCAGACTAGAGATGGTTAAAATTAGGCTGGGACAATTTATTTAATGTTTTATTTAATAAGAGCAAAAGTACTTTGTAATAGTAAAAGTCAAGAAGTTATGAAAGCGTGAAATAACTTTTAGGGATCATTGTTCCGTGACTCAGCAACACAGTATGTGTGAAGTGACAAAATGCTGTTCTAAACACATTAGAGATGTGCTCTGTCACAGCTTTTTGACAGTAGAGATTTCAGCTAATGTTTAAAGCCTTTGGTACAACAACCAATACTTCAGCTTTTTTTTTTTTTTAGCTTTTTTAAAGTTCAGCGGAAGGAAAATACTAACAAATAGCTTTTCCTTAACCTAATTCACAAGTCTGAAAAACTGTAAACGTTGTCCATAAAATATTATCCTATTTGTTTTCTACATATTTCATAATGATATCACCAAAAGCAGAGGTACCAACTCATTTCCATGTATACATTCCCATGTATGTTTATGGCTTTTTCTGCAACTAATAAAGTCTTGTGTGTTTAATATTTAGATATTATTACTCCTTTTAGGTTTAAATATGTTTAACAGAAAAGCCCCACACCATGGTAAACAACACAATACAATAAGAACATATTACACAAATAGAGTGTAACTGTCATATTTCCTTTTCCCCCTAAAATATCTTGCACTCCTCTGTGAGCCATATCATTTTTTATCTTTAAACTATAGGAATTGTGAACAGGGGAAAAACAAAGGGCCCGAAACCAAGCCATGCAGCACACCTGTGTTAGGCATTATCTTTGGATAAAGTCTTTGGAAAGCTCAGGGGCACAAATTAGGTTCCCTTCAGCCTCTCTTTGTAAATTAAAACTAATCAGCTCCCACTGAAATCAAAGTCTGAGACATATTTCACTGCAAGAAACAGCATGGTAAAATCCAATTTCTGTCATTACACGATATATACCAACATACTGGCCAGCTTTGCTTCTTATTACCATAGTAATAAAGCTTGTTTATAATTTTTGCAAACCACAGAGATGACAACATCACATGGTGCATGCCTAATAAGGGCTTGATGGCCTCATGTGGCCACATGTTGACTAGTGCAGATTTACACAAACATTACTTTATTGAACTGGTAGATGATTTATGACTGGTAGAACTACAGTAGTTTGTTTACTGTATATCAGACCTAAACGTTTTAGCAGTAAGATTGTTTTATCTTTCTATGTGAGGAAATGACTGGGAATCTCACTTTGAATATCAGTGTATGAGCAGAGCACTTGTATGCATGTTGGTGTGAAAAGCATGAAGACAAGAGAGAAAGAACCTGCAGGCTTGTGGCTTGTCCGTGTGCAGTGTGGTTACTATGGCTGCAGTGGCTGTAACCTGCAGGAAGTTTGTTCACAGAGATAAAGACCAAGACAGCCAGTTGTCAGTCATGTCACACCCTTTCTTACGGTCATCCTGCATGACATACAGTAAGTATCAAGTGTACATGCCATGAAACGTGTGTGTGCATATGTGTCAGATGTATTGTATTTTCATAATTTCTAGTGCATAATGGGGCTTATAACATGTACCAGACACTCTTATTAACACCTAAAAGTTGTATTGGTTGTTTTTGGTATTTCTGTTTTTGGTAAGTCTAATGTCCCTATGATGTGAGACAGTTGGAGTGCTCTTCAGTGTTATTGTGCAACAGAGACAGTGACTCTGTATGTGTGTGTGTGTGTGTGTTTGTGTGCAGATGTAACGGACTTCCTGTGGTGCCTGAAAATACCCTGCAATGCACTATTGGGAAAACATGAGAACACACAGGTTCACACCATGCTCAGCTTCCCGCACAGGAGTCACAATGTACAGTACTGGTCAGCCAGCCAAACACAGACATATCTAAATATTGTTTTATAGATTGGTGTAAAATCAGAAAGTACCATTCGAAACTGATTTAATATAAGATTCTCAGTTTTATTCTCCAAGTTCATTTATTTTAATAAGTCACAAGAAAATATATGTTTTTAATCTGCAAATAAAACTTCAGAAAAGAGATGACATTACACAAATGTCATAAAAGTCTTTCACATTTACATTTTGGGGAAGTGAATACGAAAGCTCCAAACTTCCCCATTTACTTTATGCAAGTGTGTGTCAGTGTTTCTGTTTATAAGTGTGTCCAAGCCTGTTACACGTCTTTCACTTGTTGATTTTTGACCAGCAATTAAAACAATGTGTCTTACAATCTGTACTATTAAAAAACATATAACTGTTTATGTTTGCTTAAATTAAGCCCCCAATATTTGCTTAATTAGACCAATACCAATAATTATGAAAAGTTATAAACTATTTATTACTATTTATTACAGCAATAAACTATTTCTGGCTGTAATAATCATCAATATATACAGTCCAGCCTTTATGTTCGTTATAGACATATAGATGTCATTAGTCACCGATGGTACATATCCGTACCTCAGAATCTGTACCTTTTTAAAGTAAAGTGTAGGAAGTCTACAAGCATGCATAAACATAAACATATGGACTAAAGAGAGATCTTAGCAAGCCAGTGAAACTAACACTAACAATAACAAACCAAGATAATTAACTACATCAGAAAGCAACACAAGAACACATGAATGAAAATACACTGAACTAAACTTAAAGCTGCAATTCGTAACATTGGCCCTTCTTTTGCCATCTCTGTTTAAAACATAAAATTGCGTGTTACTTTATTTGTTTTGAAGTTCCACATTTTTTGTTTATTTTAACTCCAAAAGTTATGAATTCCAGCTTAAGGTGCTTCAAATATCTTGTGGGTACTCAAGGAAATTTAAAATGTATTGTAAGTGCCTTACAAAAAAGTTACTGGTGGAACCATTACCAGTCTTTACAAAAACGTGTGGGATCCTTTAGTCACTTAAAAGATTAGTTCTGAAGTTCCTTAGAAAACAGTAAATTTGTAAAAAAAAGGTTCCTTGAGGTCCTCCTGATAGTTCCGCCAGTGTGGCAAGTGAAGAACCTCAAATGGTTCCTCAAGAATCTTTTAATATTCAGATGAACTCTTCCTTCACATTCTTCTCGTCTTAAAAGAATGGGACTTCCCCATAACACCCATGATTTCAGAGTTGCATTTAACTCGAGTGATGCAAAAAAAGTTTGTGAAGTTATTCAGAGTATCAACCTTGATACATTTATAGATCAGCGTTGACCTAAGTAACCTTTGGAGAACCCTTAATCCAGAGAATTACAATGTCAGGAACCAATCGCTATTGCAGGAAAATACATATTGTTTACATTTAACAATAAGGTTATGTTTGTTAACATTAGTATATGAATTAGATCTACAGCATTTATTAATCCTATGTCAATTTAAATATTTTTTATTAGATTTTTAAATTAATGCTTAATGTTGTTAACTGTTAACTGTTAATGTGCTAGCATGAACAATTGTATTAACATTAACATTAATGAAAACTATATTGAAAAACTATTTACTAGTGTTAACAAATACAACCTAATTGTAAAGTGTTACCCACATATTACTAACACACAGTAAGTAAAGGCAAGGGTTTATTTTATGCTCATGACATATTATCAGTTTTACAGTAAATTGCTGTTTATTTTCTTTTATAGGAATTTTCAATCTCTTAAATTTTCCACTTCCAAAACAGTAACTGGTGGACTGCTGGACAGTAACGTCCTTCAAGTTTAACACGTAAAAATCCAGGGCAAGCACAGAATAATGTGTTTGATGTGCTGCAATAGTAGTTGCTTCCTCAAAATCTATGATAATAGAGCATTTCTTTGATTGAAAAGGGAACAAGCCTCTCTCAGAACTTCACTTTGGGCGACACGCTCCAGTTTATGATGTTCACACAATAGCACATGTAAAAATTTTCCCGGACACAAACACACCGCACTACACGTGTCCTTTTGAATGTTGTTGAATGGAGGGTTTTTCTTCAACAAGAGCTTAGCTCTTACTAACATCACAAATGTAAATTAAATAAAGATATTGTTATACAACATAATGTAAGTTATGTGTTAAAGAATACTAAAACCAACTAACAAAGAAATCACATTAAATTTAATAACAAAAAGTTTGAAATGTTCCATTTGCCAATTGATTTTCCCTTTTTATAGCAACAAATCAATAATTCTCAAAACATAACAAAAATCTGCAACATGATGGAGATAAACATTAGGCCAACCCACCAACTCATGATTGGTCTGGCGGACATCCCTCAGCAATGTCGCAAATGAAAAATCACAAGTCATTGGCACTTTTGACCAATCAGAGGCCAGATCCCTCAGGCTATTCGGGCAAGGGCAATACAGGAAAGATAATCAGATATCATCAGCATTTCAGTCTTTCTTACATCAGGACACTGAAGCTGAAAGCAGGAGAGTTTACAAGATCTGATGTATATGTCAGTTTAACAGAGCCACCACAGGATAGAGACCTTGTGAAGTAATTTCCAAGTTATGCAATATTCTGTAAATAAGTGTGAAACTGTGAAATAGACGCCACAGAAGAATCTGTACTGTATGATAAAGGGCTTCATGTTGCATTACAGAATGGAGAGTTGTGTTATTTCACCTGTAAGTAAAAACTGTCTTTATTTTATTTAACATACAATATTAAAAAGTAACCTGTTAAATTGAGATTTTTTACTTTTCAGTCAAATCAAGAATTGTCACATAGATTAAGGAATGTCAAGTTTAACTAATTATTATTTTAATTTGTAAATGAAGTAGAATATCTTGAAAGAGAAATAAAAGTATTAAAACTTGATTTCTTCACAGTTATCAGAAGAAATAATCCCGTACGATCATGATGGTCGACCGATATACGACTTCTACCCATATCTCAGCACTGAGCCGGAGAGTCATCCAGGTGTGTAAAAAAACCCTCAATCTCATCTTGCATTGTTTCTGGGAATGGGAATCAATGTTGTCAAAATATTTTTAAAATACCTTCTTTTGTAAATGATGAAAGATTTTTTTATTTTTGGGTGATCTACCCCTTTAACTATTGTGATGATTCGCACTGATTCCCTGAACATATACCATTGCTAAACTTGGAAAACTCTTTTTTTTTCTTTTATAGAAAGTGGATACGAATATGGACATGGTGTTCACATCCATCACAGTGAATTTGAACCTCCTCAGGAAAATCATTTAATTGAGCTGCAATCCACTTCATACCGCTATGTAGATGTAGAGTCCTACCATCCATCTATAGATCCAGGGATGGGAACACTTCTGCCTGTAGTTCCTCCACAGGTTGGCTTACGTAACATTGCTATTTTTAATGCCAGCAAACTATATTGTTGCTTGTAAAACCCCATACAGCATTTGACCTATCACTGATTTTGTTTTGAGAACAGTAAAAAATTATTTAAAATTTTTGAGATTTCAGCCCATCTATATAACAAGACTATTCATTTAAGAGGCATTACTGCTTAAAATATTTAAAGAAATAAAAAAAAAAACCTTTAGCTAAAGATATATTATCTTATAAGTTTTATGATTTTTTTCATGGTAGTGTCATAATTTACATTGTTTCATCAATTCTAATATATTTACTGGCAAAAATGTGAAATTCTGGAGAAAATAAGAGCAGGTTCTTCAGAAATCTCTTACTAAATTGACCAAATGTATTCTGTAACCAGAGACTGACACGTACACACACACAGAGAGAGAGATGTGCAGGATGTGAATGGAGGCACAGACAGACTGATTGCTCAACATTGTCTTTTCCTGACTGAATACTGTCAGTGCTGCTATACAATTATTCACAACACTTCTGTGAAAATCTTTCATTATTTACACAAAAAAAAGATATTTTTAAAAAAAGATAATTGACTGAAAATAAGCCACTCAAAATATCTTCTTGTGTTACACTACGAGTTGCATACTAGTTTAAAATGACATGAAGGTTAATAAATGATAAATATATATGACAAATTTATTAATGGTGAATTATCCCTTTAAGATCAACTATTACACACTTACACACAAATTTATTTTACCTTTATGTGAAGTTTATCTAAAACTAAAACTAATCATAATTTATTCACCTTTGTGTTAAATAGTTTTGAACCTCTTTGGCTTTCTTCTCTTTTTTTTTCAGGTTACCATCTAACAAAAGTGTTATTAGTCATTACATATAAATAATGACTTTAATTTTGATGTGCTTGTCATGCTATTACATGGCTTTATGAGATGGAATAAAGCACACTTTATGATTCCTAGTGTTACTTAGAGCAGCTTGTGGATTTTACTTAATTAATTTATGTTCTATAGTGTAAATAAAGTGGGTGAATTAAGTATAAACTTCATTTTTTACAGTACACACTTAATGTCTATATTCTGTGCTGTAACATTTTGCTGATAGAAAGGAAACCTTGCGGCTTTCTGCGATGATTTAAGAGCAAAACGTGATATGCGCTTGGTTTGTAAATCCAGAGCCGCACCATTTTGTGTCCATTTTGTTGACACTGTGTTTTCATGCTTCCTCTTTCAAATGTAAAGTAATTCTGTGGTTTCCAAATACATGATAGCTCAAATCACAATAAACAAGCATTTTCTGCATAAAAGAAGTCAAGATGTGGGAAACTGTGTGAAAAGCTAACCAAACAATTTCCATGAAATCACGGTTGGCATTTTTAACCAGTATAATTTTGGCATGATGGGAAATGATCTGGTTGTACTAGTCATAAAAAAGCAAGACTGATGAGTATTTCTCTCTCTATAGTACACTTATGTCGCTCCACCGTTGTACCCCCGGTCACCCATCCCTCACTGCAGCACTGATGATGAGGAGCCCGGGGGGCACAGCCCACCCTTTGAGGTATCAGAAGGTGAAGATGACAATGACAGACATCCAGGCACATCTAGTGCTCTGATGGGTAAGTTATGAACAGATTAACAAACATTTCATCTTATTTTTTTGTCAGCCCTTACATAACCAATGCTTTATTCTACAGGAAACAAAAGAAAAGTCCGTCTCTATCAGTTCCTTCTGGACCTTCTTCAAGACGGAGACATGCGGGAGTGCATCTGGTGGGTGGACAGAGAAAGAGGTGTCTTTCAGTTCTCCTCCAAACACAAGGAGACTCTCGCTAGCCGATGGGGCCAACAGAAGGGCAACCGCAAGAGAATGACCTATCAGAAGATGGCCAGGGCTCTGAGGAACTACAACAAGACCGGCGAGGTCAAAAAGGTGAAGAAGAAACTAACGTACCAGTTCAGCGGCGACGTGTTGAGGAAGATGTCAATGGAGAGGAGGCAGTATCATCACTGAAAGGACTGATATCACTCTGGACATGACATGTTAATACACATTCTCCTGCACACTATCAATATACAAAAAGGATGCTGTCAAGCAAAGGGAAATTTTCATAATCATTTTAACTCAGGGATATCAAATCTGAAGAAATATGTATATAGCACATACTGAAAAAAATGTCTGCATGTATTCTTGTGTAAGCGAAGTGCAGACAAATAAAGGCAGTGTGATTTTATGCCTATAGTGAGTCTATAGTTGAAGTCACTTGTTAAGTTTTTAGGGGTAATTTTTAATGCTAATTCTGTAATATAATGAAATTATGACTTTCTACTGTTTTGGCGTTTTAATTATAGAATTTAAGTTAAAACGATATTATAAAAAAATATAATCCAGAGTGCTTCAGCAACATAATGTGTGTTGAGCAGATTGTAAATAGCATAGAGACTGGACATTGAATTAATTTATGAATAATTAGTACACTGCAACTCACAATATAACTGACAAATCCAATAAGAAATTGTATTTACTATAAAGAGTACATAAATGGGTCATTCTATATCTCATATCCATGGAATATATTTTAGTACATTTTTATCATTATAAAGCACTAATTCCTATTTACTTGTAAAAAATTACTTACTAGTATAAAATTATATTTTTTACAGTCACACCACTATGTGGAAAAAGTCAAAAACGTTTTGTAATTCGACCTTCGATTTTGTAAAGTTCTTAATTTACTCTTTAATTAAGCATGAAAATGATCTTAAATATATATTTATTTTAATTGTTTTGCCAATAATTGGGTAAAATAGCAAACCTGTCTTAAAAGTTTGAATGTAACTGTAACTGTGTTACACAAAAATTATTTCTCCAAATTTAATCAAGAAAATCATACTACACTGTAAGTTTATAAAAACATATATCTAAACATACCATGTGCTCTGTAATTTTTAGGCTTTCAAACGCCAGGTTACCCGCGTTGCCCAGGAAAGGTAAAGTTGCTTGGAACATACTGTAATCAAACATCTGCTTATAAAATCAAAAGTGATATAATCATTATGACAAGATGATATACAGATGGTGCTTCTCTGCTGCCATCCAGTGATCTACAAACAAGATGCTCCACATACTTTATAAAAATTACTGGCAAACATTGGGAAACGATTTATAATTTAAACCACATTCAGTTATTTTGTGATACAAGGAAACTAAAATGATATCCATTTCTAAAAATTGTGGGTTTAGTATTTTAATATAATTTTATAATAATATATTATTATATATAATACTATTGACTTATACATATTACATACATATTTTTCATGTCTGCTCTCTTACACCTTACAAATACTGATTCTGTTTGTTGTGCTGTTATCATGTATAAAACGGTCTGCCTAGGTCTGTCTAAAATCCTCTGCCCTATGGCAATGACATTTGTGACGCTGTGCTGTCTGAATGGGAAGTGACATCATCAGTTCAGTTATTGTCTGAGGTTGTAACATTTTATGATGGTGAGTAATACGGGGGGAACAGCTCACCCTTTGAGGTATCAGAAGGTGAAGATGACAATGACAGACATCCAGGCACATCTAGTGCTCTGATGGGTAAGTTATGAACAGATTAGCAAACATTTCATCTTATATTTACTTATATTGGTGAGTAATAAGCAAAACCCCTTTACACGATTACTGGTGACTGATATGTTTTGGACATGCTAAGTCATATTGTATATGTAAATGTTTGCTATTTACACCCAAAAATTAAGGAAGCAGTTTGAAGTGTAATATATTCAAAGAAGGGAGTTTGAGTCCCGCAACCCCAGAGAAGAAAAGGGTTATGTGCATAAGCCTATAAGTTTGCATTCTGAGTGGCGTGTGATGTTAAATTACCGTTGTTCGGCATGTGGCGGCGCATGACATCAATTTAGGGCCAAATGGCTCTTATTTAACATCTGTCTGCGTTAAGAAAATGTGTTTTAATATTAATACGGCGTTAAAAAGCATGCAAATTGTGACCCATACAGTAGTGTCAAAGTTGGATTTCCATAGTTATCATGTAATCACGTGTTAACGCGTTTTGACCAAAACTGCCTTCCGTATTCCACCTACTTCAGTAGATGGGCTGGGCCGCTTTTTAAGCCATCTCTGTCAGACGGAAGCGCCGTAAATTATGGCATCATAAATGACGTTGATGGCAGGGTTAAAAAAAACGGTGATAATAGCGTAATTTGCTGCGTTTGTACTACAGAATGGCGTACTTTGCGGCGTCTTTTTGTCTTGAACGCCGTAAAGACCGGCGTTCTGAGGATGAAACGCGTTCAGTTAGTGACGAAATGTGGCACATTTGGCGTTCCATATTCCATAGTGTTATTCCTGCAGAGGGCGCTTCATGGCCCAGAAAACCTCACCTGTAATCAGATCAGCCGCATATAATGCTTTTTATCATGCAGAGATATTTGCGGCATTTTATGGTATATGATATTTAAATATTACATTTAAATATATTTAAACACGAGACATAGCAGACACATTGTATGTCGACAGTTTGTACAGTAATTACATATTAATAATAACTACTAAGAAACTTCACAGCTTAAAATTAATAGCTACTGAAACAAAAACAAATGGTGAAGTCCCATCTACTTTATCCCACTGCCATTGCTGTCCTTTAAAATGTGGGCGAACAAATGCTATTTTTTCTTTGTAGAAACAAAGGACATTTTACATATAAAGCAAATATCTGTCATTTAAAAAAACAATATTAACGAAAATATTTTTTTCTTCATTGGTCATTTTTCTCTAGATTTAAATACACTATATTTACTATTTATTGTACTCTTTATTGTTGCATTTTGCTTTATATCAGAACTTTATGTATTTTTAATATTTAAACAAAATGTTGTATACAATTCTATTAATATATTTAGAAACATTTGTTTGTTAAATTTTTTTTAAAGACAAATAAGAAATTAAATAAGAAACAGAAAAGGATCAGAAAATCATTTTTTTTACATAATTATATGTTTATATATTTTTAAAAAATCCTAACTTGGAATACCCCTGACAAATATAAATCAATATTACATTCTTACCAAAATAAAAATTACATCTAACATTGACATACATATTGTAATAGTAATAAAACTATTTGCAGAAATGAAATTTATTTTTCCACAGCTTATTCTCAGTTATACTTTGTTTTGTTGTTCGCTTAATTTGATTAATTAAAATACGCATTACATGCAAAAACATGCATTTGTGTGCATAGTGATTGTAGTTTAAATAACTTTACATTTCTTAGGATGTAAAGCTGCACAGGGAATGAATTTTCATTCATTCACATTGAAGGATTTCCCAAAACAATTTTCATATGTATGATCATATAACCACTAACTTCATTAGCAATTCTGGAAATCCCTCATAAACATTGACCATGGCAGCCACAGTTTCTTCCAAAATAGCATAGTTGCTAAAAAAAAATTAAAGTTCCTGTAGCTTGATTAATAGATCATATTGTTAACGGCCAAAATCCTGGATTTGAATCTCAGGAAACACATACTCACAAAAACATCTATACCTAAGTCACTTTAGATAAAAGCATCTGAAAATAAAAATATTTGTAGTAACTGTGGTATTTTGATGAAAACCATGGTTGCCATGGTAAAGCTCTATAAAAGGATATCAGAAATGCTTTTAATAAACCATGGCTGTCTCCTCTGTTTTGTGTGGCTCACTACTGTAAATAAATATTCACAATTGTGAATAAATAAACTTAACACCTTAAAATAAAGTGTTTCTCACCAATTTACACTTTTGTTTGTAAATTTCAAAACAATGTCAGCTTTTAAATAATGTAAATATAACAATCTACAGCTACATTTAAGATGTAACAGAAAATTGTTTCCCTTGATTGTATACAATAACAATTCCTAACTGTATTTTCAAAAGGGTCCCTTTTGTCATAAGGTCATCGGCAATATGACACATTCAGTCATGAAGCATCTCTTTCATTTTGCTGGTGATGTTGTCTCGAAGCTCACAATGTCTGTTTAGATCTCTGACCTCCAGAGGAAGTGAACCGCTCCACACCATCAGCACTGAATCCTGACCTGAGACCATCACAAACAGCCGGGAAGAATAAAGAAATGCCCAGGTTATGTTTTTATATGGACCAATTTACAGTATACTAAACCCCAATTTAGTATACTGTACATGAACAGCATGATCTTACCTGACTGTGTTTTGCTTTGGTCTTTTGGCATGCGTTGCCGTCTTCCCAACACTAGAATGACATTCTTTCGATTTAGCGTTTCTGTGAAGCATAAACAAGTGAAAATGTATCAACTATCATACCTATTGTTACATATATTTTAGAGGACCCATGTTCAGGGCATCTTCCTCCATTGGTCAATACAGGAAGTGTCCAGAAAGTGGTCAGTACCTAGCAGCGCTGAACCCATGCAGCGTATGGAGTAACAGTGAGGGCTGATGGTCTGCAGCAGTTGACAGCTAGAGGTCTCCACCAACAGGACGTATCCTGATCTGGTCCCGATCCACAGAGTACCGCTGTGCTGAACCAGCAGAGCTTTGACAGTTGCCATTGACGACTCCATTTCTCTGCACGTGTCTTCACTCTGAACTTTAACCTTTCTGGTGGAACCTAGCCTGTTGTGAGTAAATGAGAGAGTTAAACGTGTGTGAGTTAGTATGTGTGTGTTTGTGTGTGTATGTTTGCTCACCTGAGTAACTGTGCGCAGTCAATGAGGTTTATCATCCTCTCAGTCTTCTTGTCCCAGACCTCAACACTCTGTCCTCCTGTTTTACTCACATACACGTGTTTGTCCACTGCTAATCGCAATACGCATGCGTCACTGCTTGTACGACCTTGTTGCCTGAACAAACAGATGCATCAGTGTTAGCATAACTTCCTCTTAACATATTTAATCCAACCAGTGGATATAACTCTATAGTTCTGCCATCATTTATTCACCGTAGAAACATGTGGGTTTCCACATTTGATGAGGCTGGCAGGCTCTGTAAGAACATACCTCACAATGGGGTGTTAAGTTGTACCCCTGGGGCGTAAGAGCCGCCCGAATTTTCCCATAGACTTATAATGGCCCATGCTATAATGGCCATTAAAACATGCTAACTTCATGCTAAGTGATGTTAGGTTTATGTTAAAACATGTTAGCTTGATGCTAAATGATGTTAGCTTCATGCTAAATTATGCTATTTTTATGCTAAATAATATTAGTTTCATGTTCATTTTCATAAAACATGTTAGCTTAATGTTAAAACATTAACATCAGCTTCATGCTGAAACATGCTAACTTAATGCTGATTCATGTTAAAACATGATAGCTTCAATGCAAAACATGATAGCTTAATGCTAAACAAATGCTAGCTTAATGTTGAAACATGCTAATTTCAATGCTAAATCATGTAGCTTTGTGTTAAAACATGGTAGCCTAATGCTAAATCACGCTAGCTTGATGTTAAATCATGTTAGCTTCATGCTAAATCATGTTAACATCATATTAAATCATGTTGACACAATGTTAAATCATGTTAGCTTCATGCTAAAACATGCTAGCTTCATGCTAAATCAAGCTAGCTTCAGGCTAAATAATGCTAACATAATGCTAAAACGTGCTAGAATGTTTCTAAACATTCTAGTTTAGAAACATGATTTAATGTTTAGAAACATTCTAGTGCTAAACATTCAAACGTTTAGAAACATTCTAGCATGATACTAAAACGTGATAACTTGATGTTAAAATGTGTTAGCTTACTAGTAAAACAAGCTAGCATAATGCTAATACATGCTAATGTGATGTTAAAACATGTTAATATTATGTTAAAACGTGCTAGAAATTATGCTAGCTTTATGTTAAAACATGCCAGTTTCATGCCAAATTATGTTAGCACCATGTTGAATCATGTTAGCATAATGCCAAATCATGAAAGCATGAAACTATTTAGTTTTCAGGCTAGGCTTTGTCAAGCCAACATAAAGTTTGTCTTTAAACTTTACTATCTAGTTGCATGTGTAATCTGTCAAAATACAAATACAACTACCATATTTGATACATACAATGTTTATATTTAAAGCGGTCATATAGTGCGACTGTTTTTCTTTCTCTTTACTGCGTTATATAGATGTTTCTACATAGAAATGTGGCAGTAAAGTTTCCTAACCGCCCAAATGTATACGCAAAGAAAGAATTATGTTAGCACAGACTACCCACCTTTATTCTCACTATTGTATTGTTGCCGCTGGCGCCACCATGTTGTGAAGACGCTGTGTTTTCAAATATAAGGGGGGCGTAACATTTCTGTCACATGCTCACAGTATTTGGGCCAATGATCGCTGGCCAATCAGAGCACACTGCGCTTTTCAGAATGATGAGCTTTGTAAAAATCGACGCGTTTTAGAAAGGCGGGGCAGAGAGGAGCAACAATAATCTACGGTATTTGTAAAATAATGACTTTTAAAACACATTGAATTAAACCAAATACACAAAATAATGTTCTTTTTAGAACCATCATATGACCCTCTTTAAATAAGAGTGTTACAGTTCATGAATAAATTATGTGTACAATTACTAAGTGAATCAGGAAAGGAAGCTGTTCCTTTCATGATCTTATTGATAATTGGCGTTACATTGACAGTAGGATGTGTAAAGTATATGTACTCACAGAATGAGCTGTTTGGGTTTGGTGTCTATGCTTCTGCAGATGTCGTATTCCACCGTGAGGGAGATCACCCTCGTACCACAGGCTGCCCACAAAGCTCTGCGCTCCTGAAAGTGACTGGACGGGCCGAGACACATCAGCGGTGTGCTCACGTCACCCACCTGCAGTGTTTTCACTGGAGCGCCATTCTTCACCTGCAATCAGAAAACATGTACAACTCGTGAATGAATCATCTGCACTTAATTACGATTACATCATTTCCTATTGACCAATTCCCAATTATTTTAATTAGAAATTTTTGTATTTTGACCTTAATCATACAGTAAATAGACAAATTTATATTAAAGTAAATAGAGTAAATTTAATAAACAGGTTAAGGTCTGGAAATCACATTTTTTGTTTTCTGATATTTCCAAACCCCAGAAATAAGATCGATTTCCAAAAGTAATACCTTCAAGACTGAATCTTCATAAACGACTAGCGTTCCATCTGCTGTCCCCACTAACAGGTAACTCTTTAAACATCTGAAGAACCAAAACAGAATAATCTTAAAGCACATCATTTGACTAGCCATGTCACTTCCTGTTGAGATGTCTAGATGTGATCACCTGTGCTGAAGGTCACTGTGGAAGTACAGTGATGTTACCGAGTCCTTTACACTCTTCAGGCAGTTTAGAATCTCAGCGCTCTTTGTGTCCATTATAAAGAGTGAACCAGACTGAGTACCAGCGACTAACCAGTCATAGTTTGACCCTGGAGCTCTCACCGTCACTAAACATAGGACAGGACTGCTGTCAATCTCCTAAAAGAGCGTGGAAAGTCAGGAGAAAAAACTGAAACACTGTTTACTTGACAGGGAGGGTTAAGACATTAAAACTACAAAACAAACCAGTAGTCCCAACCCAAGCTCATGCTTATTGCTGATTGGTTAAGCCAATCTTACTGTGTTGAAGATTCCAGTGTTAAGCGTTAACCACTCTCCTCCTTTGTATTTGTAAAATATTGTTTTGTGTTGATAAAACAGTTATACAGTCAATCTACAATAGATCTTACTGGTCAAAGATCTGTTGAATACCTGGCTCAAGCTCTTTCCAGTCTCCAGATCCAGCGATGTGACACTGCCCAGTTTCTGGCTGCTGCTGCCGCCTCCGATCCACACACAAGAGTCTCTTTCTCCGTTAGGACCCCCGGTGGAACCAGACACCGCCAAACACTCACCAGGCAAACCCAAAACGGTCAGCTCTCGCAGCAGACACAACATCTCTCCAGACTTCAGACGGTCAAACACCTACAACGCGCACAGAGAAACTCATTCACATCATTGTAAACATCGGAGTCCTCCTGCAACCCTTCCCAAGCCAAAATCAGACGTCAAACCTGATTGGAAGTGGGTCTGTCTTGGGGGTTTGCTCTCAAACAGTCCCTCATCAAGCACTCAAACTTCGGCCATGGTGAACAGCCATAGTCTTTCACTGGATCTACATGTCGGAGACAATCAATCAAACATTATTACATGTGAAGGCAATACAACACTGTCTGGAAAATAACCATGACACGTTACCTGGTAGCTTTCCCTGCACAGCAACCTCGTCAAATTCACTAGGAAACTTCATCCCATCTGATATTCGCTCTCCGTAGGTCAAAAGGTCATACATCAACAGACCGAATGAGTACACATCCGCCTGGACATTATAGATGACGTTTCCCCGAGCCACCTCAGGTGCTCTGAAACCTAATAGCGATGACAATGAGTATACAGCGTCTCATAACTGGTCTATAGTGAACGGATGTAAAAATATAACAGAGACCTGGTGTTCCCTCCGAGCTGCGGACACCCATGCTGCAACAGTACTGCGTTATGCCATAATCGGTGATCTTTGCGATGACCTCACAGTCTGTCTTCAGGTTAAACAGGAGAATGTTGTGTGGCTTCATATCCCGGTAGATGATCATGGAAGAGTGCAAATATCTGGTTGGAAAAGAATAGAAAATGTAAAAAAAGGTATGCATGTTTGTGCTACAATAGTTGGGAATTTTTTTGTTAAAATACAAATTCTCACAGAAACGACATCAGAAAAATATCAGTCAACACACAAGTTATGTATTTATATTCATGCGTTATGGATGTGACAAAAAAGAACACACAATTTTGAGTGGCAACATACTTCAGCATACCAGAAGCAATAACAACTAACAAATGAAGAAGAGATGACTCTTTAAGGAACGTAAATATAGTTATTTTATTTAAATTTTCATGTGTTCATTTACAATGAATATGGACTGTTATGAATGTGACAGGACTTTTTCCTGACTATGTAAAAATGCTTTAAAAACTCTGAGAGAGACCTCACATGTAAACCACCAAATATTGACATCTGAGTTATTGGTATGGTGAAAACCTTTTTTTTAAGTAAGGTTGGCCGGTTTAAATATACACACCTAAGACCATCTGCGACATGCAGTGCTATCCTGTGCTGTAGTTTGCGACTAAGGCTGCTGTTTTCACGCTCAAACAGTGAGTCCAGAGATCCACATGGGGCCAGTTCCATCACCAGGATGTAAGGATTACATCCGGCGGCCGACAGCCCAACGAGACTGGGGTGACGCAGTCTCCCAAGTACTGTCAGTTCCTGCACATAAACAATAATACTGTCACGACAATTATCACGAATGTGCTAATGCAATTTGTTTCTCACTTGGTTTCTATTGTTTCTATTGGTACGTTGTACCAAGCTGGATAGCCTTATTAGTCTAAAAATCGCACTCTGCGTAGTTGTATAGTAAACATCAAATGTGTTCTGACTGGCTTATTTTCCAAATCGTATTTGCCAATGTAAAGAAACACATGAAGACTTTGCAAGAATAAATGAACACTGTGGGAGAAATCGAAACATCAAAGTGAAGTAAATGCAGGTATGTTTTCTTACCTGTCGGACCAGTCGGTGAACATAAAGTGCAGATGCATGTTTGTTGAAAAGTTTCACAGCAACTTCCTCATTCTTGTACACAGCTTTATATACAGATCCAAAACCTCCATCACCTTCAGTAAGAATAATCATTTTTTTCCAATGATTTTTATGTTTTTATCTACATTCCTGTCACTTATTTATGCAAATGTATGGTGCACTTACCCAGCAGATACTCTGTAGACAGCTCCATCTCAAGCTGTTCAGGATCCAGTATGATGCTTGATGGCTGGTCACTCAATACCAGGTCTGGAGAGATCTGAGAGATGGGCAGAGTACAGCTCGGGTCTTTTGGGTTCACCAGCAACCCATCTTAAAGACAAGAAACCACAAATAACAGATGCTCAAGAGACAGACACTAGGTTAGAAAATGTGTTGTGTTTTAAAGCGTGAAAGAGAATAGACAGACACCTGTATCGATACTGGAAAGCAGATCTTCCAGCAGGATCTTCTGGTAGTTTTGTCCATCACTAAAACTGTACAGAGCCCATTTCTTTAGCAGCGTCTCTCCAGTGCCGTGAACATCAGTGGTGAGGAGACCTGGAAACCACTCTTCCAGCACGGAATCAATGTGATCCACCACCTGCCCCAGCAACACACGACCTACATAGAGGACAGAATCTTCATTATTAAAACACTACAACATCATCACCATAATCATGACCACAACCACATCGCAACTATCACCATAACCATAAGCAGCTTCATCACCATTACCACCATCATATTACAATGGCATTATCATCACCACCACCAGCATCATCATATTAACATCACAGCATATACATCGCAATTATAATCATTACCAACATGGAATCATTACCTCTATAATCATAAACATCATTACCGTTACTGTAACATAGGGTGGTCAATAAACACACTGAGACATCTCATGTGTCTCTTACCTTTGCGAGAACAGGGGACAGTGATTTTGATAAAGCTAGCTGGGTTTTCCTCCAGGGACGAGGCCTCCACCAGACAATATGCCTCAGCAGACCAGCTCAGATAGATGCCCGTCCTCCAGTAGATCCGATTTGGTCTCAATGTTTTCTCTAAGAGAAACACACACAATAAAGATCATATACATTTATTCGGCAAACCCACTTATCTTCTGCCAGGTTGCAAAAGTGTTGGAGCCTATCCCAGCATCTCAGATCGTAGACTAAAAATCATATCACGCAAAGCAAATATCATATCTTCATAGTATCACAAACAATCAAATGTTTTTACTTTTGCATCCAAAGGTTAGGTCAGGTTGTTGTTAGTTACCTCTTCCATACAGCATGAATGAGGATACCTCCAGCAGACGACTGATTTGTCTTGACCAGTAGCCCATGGGAAAGTAGGGCATCTCATAGAGCCGAACAATGACCTCTGAGTTCTCACTGTGAGGGAGCTCGATTACTGGCCTTTGATCTGACAGGCTAAAAAAAACCAAACAAAACTTTTTAACAGTACCAAACTTTTGATATTAATTTAATACATATGTACAATGGCAAAAATAAGTATGTGAACCCCTTGAAATTTGCCATAAAATGTGATCAGATCCTCATCTAACCCCTTGGACCAGCTATTAACTCCAAGGGTTAAATTACTGTTTAATGGGTAGGACGCAAAACATTATAATTGTTTGTGAGCTATCATCTTAACGCACTCTGTTTGTCTACTGTTGTAACTTAGATAAGGATAATAAAGATCACATGTTACGCCAAATTACCTCAGAAAACCAGTTAATTGGGGTTCACATACTTTATCTTGCTATAGTATACCAAAAAGCTGTAACCTGCTGGGTATGAGTAACTGATCGTCTCCGAAGGGCAAGGCGATCTGAAACTTCTCCAGCAGTTTAAAGTAGTGAGTGAGGTGGTCTCGAGGAAAACTGAGGTTTTTATCCAGAAACTTCTCCACAGTGGAGCGCTGCACCACTCCTCTAGCACTCTCCCATTGACCTGAGCTCCTTAGATTCAGCATCTGTCCATTCATAAAACAGACATAAGAGAAATATAACAGCTTTGAATATATCACAGAGAGCAGAGCTGTGTGTTACCTGTGAGATGATGTTGCAAAGCCACTGTGGGTCAATGAAGAACAAGTCCTTTAGCTGCAATGCTGGATCGTCAAAGTGCAGAAGGACACCTGGAGACAGAAGAAGAGTCCGGACTCAGTCCATGGACTGTTCACTGACCATCCGCTGCATATTGCAAACAGAAATAGCAAAGAGCTTTGCAAAACTACAAGCTTTAATCTGATGATATCTACGCAAATTCTGGCTATTCAGCCTCCTTGTTGGAGCACACTGGACTGATCACCCATTCAAGTCCCACTCTGAGCATGTTTGAGTAGGACCACTTATGGTGGTGCCGTGACCCGGAGTGAGACTTAATGCTAATATTCTACTTTTTTTTCGGAGTTTGATCCTAAGTAAAAAAAGAATCAAGGGAAATAGCAGTGAGATTTACCGGCCTCGCTGAGGAAGTGGATAGCGTGGGGTAACTCTCCCTCCTCCAGCTGCAGTTGTGTTTCCTGTATGAGTTCCAGCAGTCTGCTGTGTCTTAGCACAGGAAATTCAGCAGGGACATGGCTCCTCTCCTGCAGAACTCTCTTTTCCAACTCCACGTAACAGTCTGGAATCAGCTGGCCCATCACTGGCTGTCCCTGGATCTGCCAACCACACCACAACCAAGACTAAGTGACATTTTCTGACTGGCACTGAATTTTCAGTAAATAATGTAAAGTGGGTTTAAAAGTCCCTAGAATTATATCTTTACTGTGAAAAATGCAGAAAATGTACTTGGTTACACCACTAGAGTCATGTGATGTGAAGCCTCACTGTCGATCCAATACCTTAAATCCCATGAGCTCTTTGTAGATGGCTTTGCGTAACCTGCTGATAGACTCTGACTCCTCGCAAGCACACAGTATGTGACTCTCTCGAATAACGGGAAAACCCGGCTGGGACAGAAGCTCCTCCCGCAGCTTTAAAACACAGTCCTGCAGCTGGCACTCTTCACACACATCTGCATGAGTACCGACCACAATCACAGGAGACTGGCCAGCCATGGCCTGACAAACACACATATAACATGCATTTTTTCAATTTAATAGATTTTTTAAATGTGTTAAATTCAATACTAATTCTTAGAGCAAAATAAACTAAACTGAAAATAAACGTGAAACACACGTAGTATATACATGTGTACATTCTGGCCAATAAGAATAAAGTGTGTCATCATCAAGGCTGGTTTCGAGCAACTGCACAATTGACCTAGGCGGCTGGTCTTGTTTAGCTCTTGCGGTACTTTGATGGTACATGTGATTAAAAAGCGGCTGCAGCACCGTTCAAAGTCTGGCAAAGAATGCATTGCATTTGTCCGGTGGCAGTCGGTTTGCCGCGGAGACAGGAAGTGCCTTGATGCCTTTCTACTTTGGAATGCAAATATTGTAAAACAAGAAATATTGTAAAACATTTTGTGCTTGCCGGCAGAAGATGAATGTCAAAACTTACTTTAATGTTAAAGAGCCAGGGTTTGATGGCATCTATCTCACTCGGTCCTTTACTGAGATCATACAGCACCAGATACAGAGCTCTAGAGCTCATGAAATGAGGGTGACATCCACTGCACTCCTCACCACCTGAACAAAAACGCATGGAATTTAACATTCATTGTCCCTCATGATGTTTTCCTGTATTATCAAACTAATGCAAAGAAGAAGCTGACCGGAGAACTCCCACACGTTCAGCAGCATGCTCCTTCTGTCTTTGTTTCTGATGGTCCAGTCTCTGACGCTGATGCCTGTGATGTACTGATCGGACCTCCACTGAGATCTCTTAAGTCTCATTAGATGCTGGATCAGAGAGCTTTTCCCGCTGCCGGGGCTGCCCACCACCATGAGCTTCATGCGGTAGTATGGCACGGCCTTCTTCAGACGCTGCTGGAGGAACCTGTGAGAAGCCACAGCTTACAAACCATAACAGGAAAAAATCAGTGCAATGCAAATGGATAGACACAAATGTTATCACAGACCTGATAATATCTTTAGTTTTGCTGCCGATGTGTTTAAGGTCCATCTGGAGTTGCAGGCCGTCCAAAGGCAGATCCCACAAACGTACCAGTTTTCCCATCTCATCTGGAAAAGAGCGCAAACCTTTATTCTGACTCACATCCAGACACGTCAGGTCCTCCAGGAGACCGATCTGAGGAGGAATCTGAAAAACAACAACAAAAAACTTTGGAAAATAATGTATCATATACGGGAAATACACAGTGTTAAATTGGTGTGAATCATTGTACCTCAGTGAGTCTGTTGGCACTCAGGTAGAGTTTTTCTAGTCGGACCCATTTATACACAGGGCCGCTAAGGTCCAGCGCAGAGATATGATTGTGACTGAACATCAGCTCTCTCAGGTTCACACTGGCCCACAATGCCGGACCCGGAAGAACCCTGATGCTGTTATTTCTCATGTCCACTGAACGCAAACTGAACACAAAGGGACTGAGATGTAATGTTTGATTCATTTAATGAGGTTAATCTGGGACAGAACGAAAATTCACTTACTATTGTAGGTTGGTAATTACTTCAGGTACGCTTGAAAAATTGTTCTGTGCTAATTTAATGGTAGTTATCTTTGAAGGAAGGTGCAACAAGAAACCTGTACCAAAAAAAGTTTCGACCATTTCAAGTAAGGTTTTTGATGTACAACAAACGAATTTAGACATACAACAGTCTGCTTGTCATACAGTATCTATCCCCATTCTTCTTTAATGTTTACAAAAGAATATCCTATTTTATATTTCACAGAGGAAAAAAGTCATACAGGTTTAAAACAACATGAGAGTCAATAAATAAAGAGAGATTGTTTTGTTGGTGAACTATTTCTTTAAGAAGAAATAAAGACTTACTGATTAGGTTAACTGAAGCATTAAAAGTCTCCAACTTGACACATTCAGTGAGAAAGTTTTCTGAAACGACTGTAACTTGATTTTTACTGACATCTAAAACTTTCAGTTCAGCCAAAGAGAGAGGTAGAGACAGTTCTGATATTTGATTCCTGAAAGACAAATTATTACCATTTTAATTTGTATTGATCACATACATCTGAATACTGATCATTTCATCGTTTATGAAAAACGAATCTATTAACATACCCTTCCAATGAGAGCTCCTCTAGTTTGTCCGTGACCTGACCTAGTTGGAATGGGAAAATGGTGATCTTATTGAATGACAGGTTCAGTTGGCGTAGGGTTGGACAGCGCACAGATGGGTCCAGTAATAGTAGTGGACCGATGCAGTTGCGGGATACATTGAGCATGCTTAAAGCAGGAAGGCCCAGAAGTTCAGCAGGAAGTGACTGCAGTTTGTTACACTGGAGATCAAGTCGGGTCAAACTTCGTAGACTCTACAAACACAAATGAGGTTTGGCAAATCAACAAATTAATTCACTTAGATGGTGCACTCGTAAATAATTTAGGATAAGCAGACAAACATTCACGCTATATATTATGAATAGCTTGTATCTTTCCCATTACTGCTATTTTGATTTTGTCACCTGACAGAGAGCGCTGGAAAACTGTGATAGACAGTTGTTACTTAAATCCAGTCTAAAGAGGTTCTCAATCTGCTGTTTGACAGAGCTTTCATCCATTAAGCAAGACAGATTATCCAACTCGTTTCCTGACAGATCCAGCAGACGGATGGGTTCTTTGTCGATGCCCAGAGTAACAGCAGTTGGAGAGAGGCTTTCAATCAACCCTGAAGGGTTAACAGCACAGAAGACACATTAATCATAGTCTGGTGAAATATGTAGCGTTAGTTAACTACATAAAGGTCTGCGAATTGTACCTCTGGTGTTGTGAGAGTTCCTGGCAAACCTCTGAGGGACGTTAGGATCAGTGCCTCGAAATTCCTATTCATCAGGTCAGATTGCATAAATAAAAGCACACAACCCAACTAAAGTGTATACAATGATTTGATCTGTTACCTCTGAACTGGCACGTCTACGTCCACTATGTCGCCTCCAAGCAGGTTTCCTGCTAAATTCCGGTGAATCGCTGTAAAGCAATGACCCATTTGGAGGTCCATCACTCCCTAATAATGAAATTATCTCCAATTACATTTAAAGATTGTATTTAAAGATAAAGATTGTAATGTGATTTTACAAAATATCTTGGTTGAGATCTAAATAGTTTTTATTGATGAAATTTGATGACATATTTTTAGGCTTTAATTTTTGTATTGTGTGGTAAAAGTTTTAAAAAAGCAATAAGGTACTCGAGGCTAGTACCTCACCGCCCCTCAATCGTGACTTACTCATGATAAAACACAGCCCACTGTACCTTATTGCTTACATATACACTTATTTTCCTCTACAGACGAACAGTTTTCTGTCTGTTCAACTTCCGACTAATTCTTTCCACCCTGTTGGTATGTGTAAATGGCAGATTAAACAAAATATTCAAACTAAATATCACATTTCACAGGAATTTGGATTGATTAACACTATGTAATCATCATATTCTCTTTGTCCCACTCTCACATTCCACCCTGAACACTAAAATCTATGGCAAATAGATAACCGAATTAAAGGATAAAAGGCATGACACAAAGATAAAGCAATTTAAAAAATTTAAAAGGAATTTATAAATCATGTAATAACAAAAAATATACATGTAAAGTATTTTAAATGACAGTAAGTGATACTTTCAACCCTGTTACGGGTTCAAAGTTTGAATATACACCTTATTCCAATAACATTACCTTTACATATTTTAGCAGAATATCCTATCAAAAAATCAAAATAAAAAAAGTGCACAGAAATGATCCAAATCCTGCATGAGTGTTATTTAAAGCACAATTGTGTGTGTATATTTGGTTTTTCTCACCATCACTCTCCCTGTCATCCAACACAAAGGCCAAGCTGTCATCTAAAGACATGTATGAGTCGTCACTTTCCTCATCAGTGTAATATCCCGATGTGCTGACATCACTGGAATGTCTGGAAACTCCCACAAACCCTTTTCTTCTTTGGAGTAACAGGATCTGTCTAGCCAAAGCCTGACCTTTACCTTCAAACACAGACACAATAACAAGACTTTACACATAACAATCAGACAAACATCCAGTTATGTGGGTTATGTTGAGCTCTGTAATGACATTACATGTACAGTATGTAATGTACAGAAGAAACCACAGATGTCACTTACTGCTTTTGCTGTTAACTAGAGGGATAGTTTTGCGCTCAGAGAGTAGAGCGGTAAGCCAGCTGGCCTTCATCCGGCCCAGACGAAAACCTCCGAGGCAGAGAGCGCTGTTGCTGTGGTCCAGCCCCAGACGGCTGAGAAGGAGTGTGACCGCAGGGTCGTCTCCTCTCCTGACGCATACGGCCAGAGCTGCGCGCAGCTGCTGCTCGTGAATGCCTGCAAAAACCAGCAGCTCCAGCAGGGCCAGAGGAGCTCCTCGATCACAGACCTGCAAAAATATACCAACACCTGCTATCAGCGTGTAAAAGTTCTTCAATGCCTCAATTACCAACATAAACTGTTTTTTGAGAAGCATTGTGTTGTGTGTATATATATATATATATATATATATATATATATATATACTGCTGTATATATATATATTTTTTTTTTTTTTTTTATTATTATTATAGGTATTTAAAAAAAACATTACCTTAATATAGTTTATGTTTATTGTTATGAAAATGTATTGTCAAATATTTATTCTTGAGTCTCAGTTCTTTTCATCAATAAATAGTTTGTCTATAATTTAACTTTGAAATATTAAAGTGAATACAGTTCCACCTGTGGAAAGGTGACAGTTAACAGGAGCACAACGTTTTTGATGATGTTGTTTGCGTCCCATCAGACCTGATTTATAAGAGAATCCGTCTTTGTTTTCTTGTTGATGTCAGCACCCAGCTGGATGAGACACTCCGCCATGACCACATCCCCGTCCTCACACGCTCTCTCGAGCAGCATGTACATGATCTCGCTGTCTGCCACCATCTTTAACAGACACAGGCAGCTCAATCCCTGTAACTGGACCACAACACGGGGATTCATCAGGAGATCTGATCTGACCTTTTTAGTGTTAAAATGCTCTTAAATCTCAAGTGTAGTATAAATGTCTCACTGGATCCCTGCATTGATCTGGTGTGTTTTCCCTTAAGATCTGAAAGATCTCCTTCTCGAATCCCTCCTTCTGGAGCTCTGCCGCAGCACTCGAGCATGTGTCCAACAGCTTCCACACCACCTGAAATCCCTGACCCAAAAGACACACTAGTATGACCTAAAACATCTTGAGAACATTTGAATTGTGAAATTAAAGTATTGAGCTACCTTGAGGAGCATGGTTGTGTCTTGTTTGTGTTGTCGTACAGAGCTGACCACAACAGAGGCCAGTACCGGCACCATCATACGTGAAAGCTTCTTCTTGGAGATGAGGTGAAATAGAAGACTAAGGCCCCAGAAGTGAATATCTACAAAAGGGAGATCATTTCAGTTGTTATACATTAAAACATACTAAGAGCAGGTTATGGTAAAAAAAGTGGTAAAATACGCAGGAAAACATCCCAGGTTACGTATGTATTATTACGTATTACTTTTCATAATGGATGTGCTTCTTGAAGCTTTAAAAACAAAGACCCCATTCAATTGCAATACAAGCTTACAAGAGCCAGTATGTTATTTACTATTACTCTGATTGTGTTCAAGTGAAGAAAAGAGTCATAGAAAGCTGTGATGGCATTAGGATAAATAAATCGTGTGAAACTACTTCTTTAATACTCACCACGGTGTAGTGGAAACATCTGCAGTGTGTGAAGCACTGTGTCTATCGCCCCCTGCTGGCACATGAGGTCAACAGCTCCAGAACAGTCAGCTAGTGCAGTGAGAACACCAAACCCACACTCCTGAATCTCCTCTCTACCAATAAACTAAATACACACACACACACATCAAATAAAAATCCTGTGGCGTTGATATTATGTCACTGATGCAGTCCACAGAACTTTTCTTATACTTAACCTGAAACATCCTTTAGGGTACCATGTTAGTAAAGTTTGTTAAAATATTATTAAAACTTTTTAAGCCTGGAATAAACAAGTATTTACCCTATTAAGGGCCTCTAAATATACAGCGTGAGCTCCTTCTAGCACACACTGGTTCTTCAGCACTCGCAGGGACACATCCACCATGTCGGGATCCGCCACTGAGATGCCATATTCCCTTAAACTCCTGTCTGCTCACACCAAGAGACAATTTTAGTGTATACTAAAAAACTCAAAACAAGAAGAAACAACAAGATAATTTCCCACCTGGGTTGAGAAGAACTAGACTCGCTCTGAGACCTTCCAACTGAACTTCGGGAAGGAAGTTGTGCATCTTAAGAACGATCAGAATCTGACCGAGAACCAGGGCTCCTTCATCCAGACCTGCCCTCCTGGAAAAAGCAAAAGAATTTGGATAAGGCACTAGATGTTTTCTCTAGATCAGGGACTCATCAATGATTGCTTGCATTTGTATGGGACTTTAACATGTACTTACACTCCCTGGAAGAGTGTGTGAAGCAGTTTGCAGGCACTTTCACACACATCGCTGGAGTTTGAGTGCTTTTTCATCAGATCCACAATGTTAAAATGAATGCCACGAGACAACAACAGAGCTCGCATCCTACCTATAGTCAGAAAAACACCAACAATGCAACAATGACTTTAATACATCACACATTACAAAAGTGTCTATTTTTAATCTCTTTTTTGTCACATACAAAGTACTAAAAAAAATCTGAATTCAGTACAAATAATGATCGATTCAACTTCAATTCACTCGAATTATTATATACTGCAAAACTGTAGGATAATTTTTTTATAATGGAAAATGATGTCATAGGGTAGATTTGATTAATCATGAGCCATTGAGAAAAATACTTTTCTTTCTAGCACTCACAGTTCAAAGGTTATGAGCAAACGTAAGTGAACATTTGAATTGTTAAACTGTTTGAATGCCAAACTTTTGTGACTTTTGGACCCCACTGGATATATTTATTACTGTATCTAAGAGAAATTGTGGCTCACTGTTGTGCTGTATAAGTGTGCGCAGTGTGGAGGAAGCAGCTTGGAACACCTTCACACTGGACGAATGAAAGAGGATCGAAGCCATAATGAGAGTATGAAGAGGAGGCCTGAAACCGAGAAAAACGTGGTGGTGGAATATATTCAGTGACTTAACATGCCCTTAAAAACAACAGCATGACCTATGTATGCAGTGGAGGTATTTTTCATATAAAAGTCTTAAAGGTACAGTGTAAAACTGTAACAATCAGGGAGGATGAAAATGACAACATTATTACTGGATTACAGGAAAAGAATAACATAAACTATAGCAAAAGGGAATACTTAAGCAGTGTAAAGAAATCCAACCTTCCTTCCAGCTCCACATAACTGGAAGCATTGCAATTAATCAGCAAGCTGTTTAAGGCCCAACAAGCAGCCTCCTGATTGGACAGAAAGTTACAATAAATGTAAAGTAGCGCAAACCACAAAATTATTTGATTTGATTTCCGCACAGTGAGCTGAAGTATGACCCCGTCACCTGTACTGTGGCATTATCGGCATGTCGCTCTAAAGCCGTATAACAAGCTTCTGTCCATATAAGGCTTTCCTCCGCTTGGATAGCATCTCTCCTCACGAACACTTCCTGTTCTGCCCTATCCACCTCACTGAACTCTCTGTCCAGAACTTCATTCTGTACGATAGACTCCGCTGAGAGAGAACCAATCGAGATCACATGACCACAGTGTCAATTTGTAACAACATGCGATGATAAGACAATTATAATGAAAACGTTTTATTTAAATGTTTTTAATTTTCATAAGCTCTACAAAAAAAAGTAATACAGAATTAGACAAATAAATGACAACAAACATTACATTTTTAGGTCAACTAATCCTTTACGTGTGACCTCCGAGGGCCCTAATGGAGGGCTAAGGTTCTCCAAATTATGATGTATTATATTTACTCACCAAGCTTGCTCAGACAAGACAGGGCAGCAGCCTGCACTGTTGCATTTTCAGGGTAAGAAACGCAAGCTTTCACAGCCGCTTTGTGGACTCCATTCCGCACCAAGATATTATAATAACTCTCTGCCAAACAAAATCATATATTTGCATTAGTTTTGTACTCTACATTGTAAAAACAAGTTGCTCCACTCTGACCTGGGATCACCTGATGTAAATTTCTGTAACAAACAACATCCAGCCTCTTGTATTGCTCCAGAGTCCAGCCACGCTTCCATAGCCCGACAAATCAGAGTGTAGCACTTAACGGTTTTGGACATCAGCATCTCAACATTGCTTGCTAGACTCGAAAAACATAAGCCAATTTAGGACATTTGCTAACAAAATGACAGAACCAAGAAGTGAGCCGTGGGGTATACCTGGAGCAGCCAGCAGTATGATAACCCTCAAAGCTCCCAAAACCACATTCTCACTGTCCATAAACCTGCTGAGAGCATTCATAACCACATCATGGTCCTTCTTCTCAATGAACTCCACCAGATGATCCTCTGAAACTGATCATCAAAAATGCTGGTGTCGAAAATGAACAAACACTTACAAACGACATCTAACAATAAGCTTGATTTACAAAGACTATACATCAATGATCCTCTAAGTGTGTGTTTACAGATTTGCTTGTGGGTGTATGAGTGTGTTGTCACCTCTCTGCATCAGCAGTTGCAGAGCTCCACATCCCTGCAGCTGAACCTCTTCACTATCACTGAATGACCTCATCGCCCTCAGAACCAGGAAAAACACATCTGTTTCTTCTTCGTTCAGAACCTGCATGGCAATCTCATCTGGTCCACAAAACCAGAAAACAGTTTTAAAAAACTGTCAAATTAAGGGGCACCTTAGGGAAATGAAGCATGCTAACGTTATGTTAGCTAACATTAACATTTACATTATGAAAGATGTCTAATCTAATCAGAATATTCTGATAGTTAGATTAGACATTTTACATAATGTAAAAAAAACATTCTGTGAGAATATAACCTTGATATCTTTAATAAAATCATAGTGAAACGTATAGGTGAAATCAAACTTATTAGCTTGTTATCTAATAATTTTTTTGAGACTTTAGCCTGGTTTTCACAGACAGGGTCACAGATTGTTTGGATGCGTTATGAGAATGCAAGCTTCACCTGAATTCAGTAACGAGGCAAGAGCTCTGAGACCCACCATCATCATTTTAGCATCTTTATAATACATGGACAGCACATTCAGAATATTCCTGTGAGCAAACATGCATACAGTCATAAATACGATAAAACATGAATTAATGCACACACCCTTGCATAAATAAACCCATTCACCAGATATTATAATCAAGTTTTCTAGAAAAACAAAGTAATTTTTTATATTTTTACTTTCAGTTTCACAGAAAGTGGGTCATTCCTTAAGGATATTCAGACTTTTACTTTAGACACCTGAAGAATTAGGACATCTACTGTACATCACTTTTATTGAGATGGCCTATAAAAATATCTAAAACTTACTGGGGCACACGTATTAAGTCGAGGTCCGCTGGGGTTGACAGATTGTCCAGAGTGGAGGGACAAATTTCAATCAGACGACACAGCAGAGACCAGCCAACCTACGATAAAAAACACCACAACACTTTAATCACTTTCAGACAGGGCATTCCAATATTTTATAATTCTGTGTAGTCTCAGAAGTTATCCATTGAAAAATGGTTACATGTTATTTTATGTAGTGTAAACAATATTTATTTTAACAATGTAGTCGATCACTATTTGTTTGAGTACATTTGAATTCAACCTAACCATTTAATATACACTTTAACAATTCAAACCATTCAAAATAATGTCGGTTTGCAAAATTGTAGCCAGTCCCCATTCATTGGCATACTAGTTGGTCTTTTTTTTAGCCTTTTTTAATTTATGTATTTACTGTAATGCTTGTTTTTGACAATATGTTTCTGTGCAGCTGCTTTGAAGCAATGCAAATTGAAAAAAGCGCTATATAAATAAATCTGACTTGACTTGAATAGTATGTAATATTTGGGTAAACTGTTCCTATAAGCATGGGAAAACTTGCATCTATAGAACATCTGTCCAGTCTCGAACAAATTATACTGTAGGTACCTGCTGAACTTTGCTGTTGAGATGAGTTGACAGCACCAGCATTAGAGACACATGGACATTTTGATCAGCAAACAACTCAACTGCAGGACAAAAGAACAACACAAAGCTAAAAATATAATCAGCAGATGTCCCACTGGAAAAAGCACAGGGGGAGGTAGCTTTATACTGACACTTTGCATTTCAGTTTAATACACTTTTAAGGCATCTACGCACTGTTAAAGGTACAAAATCCATCAAAAAGCTAGTTTTATTGGTTATAACCCACCGCAGTGATCTGTATGGGACAGGAACAGCAGATCCTGTATGATCTGGACCATGGTGCCCAACTGCTTCCCCTCCTGTAGGTTCAGTCTCACCAGGAGCTTCTTTAATCTGATCTTTAATTCCTCTTTATCGGCCATGATCGATTATTCTCCGACATAAAACAAAAGCCAGAAAAGCATCTCCTGCTACTGAATGGCCATGTGGACACAATGTTGCAGTAGATTATCATCTCGTGTACAGCGCAGGAAGTTGTCTGCCATACTGATGGAAATAAGCAACATCACTGAAAAGATGAGAAATGGTCGCGTAAAGCTGGTGTGAGTAGTACACAGTTCCCGATTTGCGTCTCAGTGGTAAGAAGAACAAATCTCGGTCATGTCCACGGCTGCGATCCGCGCTGTGTTATTGCATATGAATCATATGACTGCAGAAATTCACAAACTTCCTGTTTGAGCTCAACAGAGCGAAAGCAAGCGTGAGCATTCACGCCATCAGCAAAATACAGACGTACAGACAACTGTTTTCACGGTAGGTTAAAACAATCACAGAATATATGCATTTGTTATGTTATTTTACATGCACACGTTACAAGACATCGATAATAATGTCGCATATGAAGCACTGTTACAGTAACCGATGCGATTTGTGCATATAGGAAGTTGCACGGTAGTTTGTTTAATGAATTAATATATTTTAAGAGCCTAAATGTAAAGGATTCTTTACGAATAGTCACGCTTAGCTGTATAAGACAATATTTATTCTTAAATCCAAACTATTTTTAGTTATACACGTGCTAAAATAAACGCGCAGTATATATTACCGCAGAATTTTAGGGTTTTTAAATGACAAAAATGCGCATGCGACACACACTTTGTACACTCTGTAGAGCTCACAGGGCAGCGTCTTTATCGATTATAAACAGATTGGGGTAGACACAAAAATCCGAATCATTTTGGAGAATCGGTTCGTTTGGACTTCATTTCGTTTGACTCGAGAATTATTTCAATCAAGTCATGCCGTTCTGCTTATGGTGATATTTAGTTAAATGATGTTCATTTTTAGTTAAACACTCTATAACAATGTGCATTTATTGTAAAAAATTGTGTTTAAAATATTACTGTGAGAATCGAGTGTTTGTTCAAAAGCTTACTGAATCGTTTAAAGGAACCGATCAAACGATTCATTTACGAACCACTAGTCAAATACTGATCACTGGTGTATATTTCCCTTTTCTAGTGTTATTCCATGGTGTTGTTCGGTAGTTTTTTTTCATCTGTGTATTGTAACAGATGTGCTTGACTAAATTTGATAAAAGAAAGTGTTTAATTTATAAATGTGCTGTGATAATGAGGTGAATTAAGGTGTGTCCAGCCAACATGGCTGTGCTTTCAAGTTGGGTTTGGCTGGGATGTGTGGCTTTTGGTATTTGTTTTGGGTGTGATCATGTTTAAAGGAATGCGTACAGTTTCATGTGCTCTTTGGTTTAGGAGACAATGTGCATAAGCTACAGAGGATGGAAGAGGTGAGAGGAGACAAGAGAAGTTTGATCAGGACACCGTCCAACGTTACGGCCACAGATCACATCAGATCCGTCCAGCGTGGCACGCCATGTTTCATGTACATCCTCGCCGGCTTTTCGGCTCTGGGCGGGTTCCTGTTTGGCTATGATACAGGGGTGGTGTCGGGAGCCATGCTGCTTCTCAAGAAGGAGATGAACCTGAGCTCTCTATGGCAGGAGCTGCTGGTGTCCATCACCGTAGGTGCCGCGGCCCTGTCCGCTTTGGCTGGAGGATATCTCAACGGGCTCTTCGGCCGGAGAATCAGCATACTGCTGGCTAGCTTCATCTTCTCTGCGGGTGGGATTATTCTGAGCGTGGCTCCCAACAGAGAAGTTCTTCTGTTTGGACGGCTTACGGTTGGGATTGGTTTAGGTACATTGTGTAGCTGATGTATTTGAATTCAGCTTGTTTGTGTACTTCTATAACTTTTATTTGTTGCAGGTATTGCATCTATGACCGTGCCTGTCTACATTGCTGAGGTTTCCCCTCCTCAACTCAGAGGTCAGCTGGTTACTATTAACACTCTGTTTATCACCGGTGGGCAGTTCATAGCCAGCGTGGTGGATGGGGCCTTTAGCTACCTGTCACATGATGGGTGGAGGTGGGTAAAACAGTCTCCAAATAAATATTCAACAAGTTTTTTTAAACATCGTGGACCTCTTTCTTTAATTGTACCTTTGAACTATTTACAAATAGATACATGCTGGGATTGTCGGTCGTTCCGGCTGTTTTGCAGTTTGTCGGGTTCCTCTTCCTCCCTGAGAGTCCTCGCTGGCTCCTGCAGAAGGGGGATACCCACAAAGCTCAGATTGTGCTTGGTCAGATCCGTGGTGGTGTAAATGTGGATGAGGAGTATGAGAGCATACGGAGCAGCATTCAGGAGGAGAGGAACGATGCTGGTGGTGAGATATTGCCATATTGCTTAACTATGACATATGTGCTCTCAAAGTATTTTCATGAATTTATAGATTGTTCTTGTAGATGGCCCAGTGTTGTGGCGTATGCTGACATATGCTCCAGCACAACGTGCGCTGATCGTTGGTTGTGGTCTACAGATGTTCCAGCAGCTCTCTGGAATCAACACGGTCATGTAGGAAAAGTGTTTTAAACATTTCATATGCGTAACAGCTGTCTATTCTGATACAATCAGAAGATAAACTTCCCTATTTAATGTCTGCAGGTATTACAGTGCTACCATACTGCAAATGTCTGGAGTCCAGGATGATCAGACGGCCATCTGGCTAGCTGCTGCCACAGCCCTCACCAACTTCCTGTTTACTCTCGTGGGGGTGTGGCTTGTGGAGAGGGTGGGCCGCAGAAAGCTCACTCTGGGAAGCATACTGGGTAAGAATACAAACACACACAACACATTCTTAGTTATCAGTATTTTATATTATGATTGCATTTCTCAGGTACTGCTGTAAGTCTGATGGTGCTTGCTGCTGGTTTCCTGATGTCCGCTCAGGCCTCTCCACCAGTGACCTTTCACCCCAGTGACCCCTCCCACCACAACTCCTCCTGCAATACATATGGGTGAGGCTTTTTGCTTCTGTATACCCTGATCAATTAATGCCTATAAAAACTATTTGTTTATAAATTTGTTGAAATTTAATTTGAAATATAAAGATGTATAGAAAGATATAAGAATGTATTTATGTATGTGTATCTGTTGATAGAGTCCAGACATAAATATCAGTCTATACACATTTACATTTACATTTGGGCATTTAGCTGATGCTTTTATCCAAAGCGACTTACAAATATTAGGAGACAATGAAGCGACACATCAAAAGCAGCAACAATAGTACGAGTTATCTATTTTGAAAAATCTAAATATACATGCGTTATGGATGTGACACAAAGAACATGCACATGGACACGCAAATGGAGAAGAGATGACTTGTCAAAAAACAATTTTTAATTTTCTGTTATGGATGTGACAATTCAGAAAAAAGCACTTTACCTGACTATAAAAAAAATCATGGTTTAACCTCACACCAAACATTGACAGGTTAACATTTGCTTGGAATTGCCCTACTACAGTATTTTAATTTAGCCATAGTATATTATAATGTTATATAATATTGCGTTTTAATTAAAAAATACTGTATTATTAGTTTTAATTATCATTTTGATTTTTTTGCTGCAATCTGTAACTTGTAACTCTGTAACTTTATATTGCCATCTCTGTTAGACACTTAAAATTGTAGGTTACTTTACATACTTATCTTTACATGGATTCAAATCAAATGACATCAAACTAACATGTCTATTGGAATCATACCCGATAACTCACTTAATAGATCATTCGTTTAAGCTTGAGATGACGAGACCGTTCTAAATCCAATTTTTTTATTGTAGTTGCTCAATAACTGGTTTTAACTAAAAAATCTGAGCACATATGTTAGAGGATTTTGTTTATATATGCAGGTTCTGTGAACCGTGCATGTTGGATCCAGGTTGTGGTTTCTGCTATGGGAAGAATGGCACAGCTGTAGTGGATTCCTCCTGTATGCCGGTGGATGCGGCAGGCAGGTATGAAGATATCTATGTGTGGTTTATTAAATTGAATTTAACTTGCGTGTAACAGGATTACGCCTTCCCAGATTTACAGAACACTAGGAGCACTATTGTTATATAAAATATTTAAAAGTATACCAAATATAATTAAATTGGATAAAAGCATTTGAAAAATTCACAAAATGTAAATACATTCTTTCTTTTTGTGTTATATTTTTTGTGTTATATTCAGGTGTTCACAGGAGAGCACAGGTGCATTCTGGGCCTATAACTACTGCCCAACATCCTATTCCTGGATTGTTCTGTTTGGTCTAATTCTGTATTTGGCTTTTTTTGCCCCAGGTGAGTTTAAAGTTGGTAAATACTGATGAATTGTTAAGCAAACACTCAAACACTTCTTTTAAATGGTGTGTTGGATTAGGTATGGGTCCTATGCCATGGACTGTGAACTCGGAGATTTATCCGCTGTGGGCTCGGAGTACAGGAAACGCCTGCTCTGCTGGGGTCAACTGGACCTGTAATGTGCTTGTGTCTTTGACCTTCCTTCACGTGGCCGAGTACCTCACATACTACGGTACAACGCAGTACATGCATATACAAGTCACTGAACGTTGACAGTTTTTATTGGTAATGATTAATAAAAGATTTTATAGTCTATTGAAAAGTATTTCTCTTCACAGGAGCGTTCTTCTTGTACTCCAGTCTGGCTCTGCTGGGCTTCGTCTTCATAGTGGGCTGTCTGCCGGAGACCAAGGGTCTGCGTTTGGAGGAGATCGAGTCTCTTTTCAGCAGGAAACTCTGCACCTGCGGCACCGGGGCTCAGGGCGTACACTACATCAGGGTAAAGGGAGGGAACTGCCGCTCTGATGAAGATGTTACTGATGAAGAATAGATCTTTAGAGCAACACTCCTCTTCTTCTTTCCTGATGGAAATGATTTGTGGTAAGAGGGTTGCTGTGGTTCCCATTCCAGAGGTTCAACGTTCTAGTTGAATCCCAAATGTTTATCAGATCTGTCAGTGTACTTTGGAGAAGCGTATCAAGATGTCAACTTTATGTGCTGGTTGTATTTGCACTTGTAAAGATAAGTAGCATTACAAAACAATGCTCTGGAGTGCGACCCATATGCAAATACTCTATTTAATGTTTGGGAAATGGGGTGTTTTATAGTTTTTCGTTTTATTTCACGGTGTAATGAGCTGTACATATAATAGAACATCTAGTACTAACAAATAATACTTATACTAAGCATCTGGAGTTGAGGATGAGATGTCAGGATGTGGGAGTGGAAAGCGATTTTGTACACGCAGAATTGTTCCGATACTGTAGTTCAGCCAAAAATAAAACAATGAGATTGATGTGGCAGTTGAATGAAACTGGCAGTGTTTGATGTTCTAGCCTCGCTTGGAGTTGGGAGCATTGCATTATGGTACACTGGAACCCGAGGGCAGAATTGCATACATATCAGTGAGTATCAATAGTAAACGTTGATTGATTAATATTGTTTCTAGAACCTCTTATTAAAAGGGAAAGTTCACCCAAAAAGAATTTGTCATTTAAAGCCATAAAATATAGCTTTGTGAAAGTACCAAACCAAAATGAATAATGCCATATTTGTTTAAGGGACAGTAAATGCTGTAATTTTTTAGAACTAACCCTTAACATTCAATGAATATGATATACTAAATAACTTTATAGATTTATTGATGTTACCAGTCTGATTAAATGTTAAATATTTTCCTACTGTAGTTGCAGTAATGAAGCCTTTGTTTGTGGACATGAAGATCTTTTGTGTGATGAACTATTCACCTTTAAAGTCTATTGAAGTTTTTATGATCTTGTATTATAAGAGAGCTTCACATATGGTGTATATGTATTATATCATATAAATATGATGAGTTTTGTATTGTTCTATAGTTCTCATTCAAAAAGTATTTTTAGAGAATGTATCAAATTAATGTTAAAACATTGCTAAATAATTATCTGAAATTTAAAGTAATTACAGCGAAAATTATAGGTGATAGGAAGGATGTATTCAACATTCTGTTGATTTTTTTTGTTTTGTTTTGTTTTTAGCAACAGATTTAAGAGACAAATAAATGTTCTGATCCTTCAAAGACTACAGGTTTAAAATAGCTGCTGGTATATATACTTCCAATCTGTGCAATGATGTATTTGTATATTTTTAAATAAATAAATGTTTGTAAATCACTTTTTACACTAATGGTGGATGGGTTATTTCTGTACATCTTTTGTGTCTATAACTCAATAACACCAGTGCCCTGTCAAACTAAAACCTGTTCAGTCATGTCCTAATCTGACCCACACTGACCTCTGAACCCTTGATTTACCCGTAAGTGGAGTAGAGATCCAGTGCCTTCTGTGTTTGACTAACTCTTAATACTAAGTATTGTGTCACCATGAAACTGTTAAATCCTCAGTCAATTAAATGTATTAGAAATGTCAGTGTTCTTACACTGCACTTAAAAGTAAAACTGTTTTAAAGGGACTGTACTGTACTTTAGTATAGAGTTCCTCTTACAGTAGCTTTGGCTCTCTGTAGAGGTAATCTGAGAGCCAGTAACTGGACACTGCAGCGTGGCAGCAGGTCATGTCAAGTTCTTGGTGATCAACGTTTTACCTCCTACCAGCACAGAGGTGCAACAGGCTCTTTTGAGGGTGGGAGTATGTGAAAGTTAATTCAGGGCACCGTCATATAACCTGCTTTTCTGATACAATGTAAAAATGCTGTATTTGACGGTTATATTATTGCTTTAAGGTTAAATAAGTGTTATTTTTAAATTGATGGTATTCGAAAGGACATTACATCGGTTTAAAAATAACATACGGGACCATAAGTCAGGTCTTAGGACATAAAATTGATTTATTAATTAAATTCTTTTATCCATAGATGCATAGTAGTTTTTCTTAAATAAAAGCATGTTGCAGGAGGAAAATCATATGCTTAAACATTTATATTGTACATGGCTTACCATGAGAAAACCATAATGAAATAGATATTTCATCCAAAAAAATCACAATGGTTGTGCTAAACAACACTAAATAAACACTTAAATGTTTTTTTATTTTATTTTTGTGCTAATATATTTTACTTACTTCTTTATAAAGTATCAGTTTTAATTGTCATACACACTTATAAATGTAAGTAATATTATAATTCCTGGTTTGCATTACTTGGTAAGCTCAGTTTATAAATGTTATGACGTCATACCAATAATAAAGATGGTTTGTTTCCATGCGTCCTATGACGTAATTCTCTGAGGGGCGTGGTTTTGTGACGCATTGCGGCTGGGACTTCGTGAAGCAAGCGTGTACACGTATGAGCAAGTGCGCGAGTCGTTTATTTATGGGAACGCGCGCGAAGCATCACCGCTGTAGCCGGTGTATGTAAATAAAATGCGTGATAATGGCAGAGCTAATCGTCATATGAGCTGAACACGGTGTCGTCGCCTGAAAAAGGACTGCGCAGCGCACTTTTCTGACCGGTTGGACTGTTGTGTGATCGATGAAGATCTGATCATGTCGAGCGGGCAGGACGAGAGCACGGTCCGGGTGGCGCTCAGGTAGGGCACGTGAGTTTATGCGCTAGTCACAGGCTGAACCCGCTGCAAGCACGAGCAAAGCTGCACGGTGTAATAATTTATTTTTATAAAGGGAAATATGTTTTTTGCAGTATTTTTATTATTTCTATTAAATCCCGGATTACACTGTAACAGTGCATTATGTTTTAATCATGTATATATTAAAAATGAATTAAATAATATGATTTGGTAAGTAGATTGACAGAATAATTTGCTCTTCTTGTGCAGTTAAATGCAAGTCATGCAGGCACACATCATCTTCATATGATCTCAAGGCTTTGTAAGCCTATAAGCAGGTTCATACAGCGGTCAGTGGGGTAAAATCGTTTTGCCTAATGTAAACATACATAATATTTATGCTTAGATTTACTTATTGCACACACTAATGGGGACATAACACACTACAGTTGTTTATGTAAATGATCATTTTAGGCACTATAGACTATAGACTATAGTAGACACTTGTCACTATGACATCATCATGTTTAGCTTTTTTCTTTAATGAACTACACTGTCTTGGGTGTGATTGGCATTTGGTTGCTAAAATCAGACAGTTGACTGACAGATGATCAATGCAAGGGGAGATTTATTGATGGATCAGTTCTCTGGATTGTTACCAAGCTAAAAAAAAACGAGACAACATAGCCTGTCTTAGTGTTGGGCCTGACAAGCATTACAGGAAATGGCAATAGTCCTCTATACTATGTTAATAACTATACTTATGCAATGGAAGATTACTGATATACACCTTGGTTTGTGTGCAATTTGCATCTGACTTGTGTTGCTGGTAGTAGACAGTTACTGAAATTACAGATGATTGTTTTGTACGACACAACATTTGTTTTCCATTTAAGAATGAGAGTTGTTTGGATGTACAAAGCACACTTTTATTGATCTGATTGACAGAAATAAACAGATATGCAATTAATATCTTCTAAATGTACATAAAATTGTTAGTTATTACAAGAATTAGAAATTAGGGTTCCATATAGGGCTGTGCCGATAAACGATATCATATCGAATCGCGATAAAATATATGTCGATAACGATGATAAGCTCTAGGCATTTTTACTCGATATGGATTAATATAAGAGCCAATCACACAGCAGAAATATGCGACAACAGCCAATCAGCGCGCAGCTTTTAACGTTCACGTCAAAGAACAAAGTCAATTTCCTACGGCACTTTGCAAAGCAAACTCGGCACGAGGATGACAAAAATAAGTGGAAGCAGCGACCAAAGTGAAACTAACCTCGAGTTATTATCCAAAAATGATGAAATTGTGGACAAAAAACTATACTTTAAAATGTAATTAATGAACCCTCAAATTTTTATGGCTTCAGTCATAGTTGGGATACTCTTTTAAAGCTGGCAGCATTAACAGTTTATATATCGAAATATATATCGTTATCGATCAATATGGGAAAAAATTATCGAGTTTACATTTTTGCCATATCGCCCAGCCCTAGTTCCATATGATCATTATACCATTGCTAAACGATGGTGGCCTAAGACTTTTGCACAGTAATGTACGTCAATTTACATTCATATACATTTTAAAATAATACTATAAAAATCACAGCCAGCCTTCTATATTGTTGTATTCCTATTGGATGAATAAAGTTAGGATTTTCTTTAAAACGTTAAGCGAAATCTTAAAACTTGAGCCCATGTGTGGATTCATAAAGTTGTATATGTAAGCAATAAGGTATGAGAGGTTGTGCTTTATCATAAATAAGCAATAAGGTATTATAGTCTTAGGTATTATATAAGTCTGCAACCTCGATAGCCGTGACTTATCCATGATAAAGCACAAGTCTCGACCTTATTGCTTTTATAAAACGCTTACCACACAAAATGTTACAGCCTAAAATATGTATTAATGTTCATTAAGTAAAATCACTAAAAGTTATTTGCAACTTCAGTGTGACAGACACATGTATTTTTAAAGTGGTAGATACCGCTTAATACTGGCAGTTAAAATATCTTATTGTATGCAATTTATAGACAGCGAATACGAATGAGAAGAGTGCCCATGCTTTTTCATGCTATCTTGACGCGCGCGCGTATGTGTGTGTGTGTTAAACAGGTGTGTGTTAAACAGGTGTGTGTGACACTGCAGTCTTCCTCTGCTTGTGTTCTGCATTCACAGTGAGTCAGCGTCTCTCATCTGAACAAATGTCATTTTGTGGTGACGCTGATGGTGCATAATAAAATTAAAGTGCTGTAAGTCAAGTTTAAGCAGTCAAATCTAATTCTATGCCATACAATGACATTCTGTGTTTTCATCATTTCATCAACAGGCCCATGTGCACACATCTGTATACAGTAAAAATGGTTTACTGGATGAATTAATGGATGAATTAATGCTTTTATATGATTTTTATATAGCAAGATTATGTGTGCTTACTGTTCCAGTGCATGCAAATGATGTTTTTAAAGCTTAACATATCAATCATTTTTATTACAATATATTGCCAATTACCAATACTGGTGCTTTTAATATACCATGGAACTGTACCACCTAAAGCAACTTTGTCACACAACCACTGCAGGTGAGTAAATGAATAGGGAACATAGACAGTAAAGTTGGGAACAATAGACTGGAATAGACTGAAATAATCTGAGGCATTGAGAACTCTTCAGTTTGTGACTCTTGTGGTGGTCGGTTGCAGCCACATGTGGACATGTTCCCGGTCTGTGGCATGAACAGAGCACTGCGCTGTGTAATTACATGTTGTCTAGAAAGCAGCAGGAGCATTATGCAGAAGAGATGTGAAGTAATTATACTGCAGTTTACCACGCCCAGCATGCTTTCCCTCCCGCATACTTGAGTTTTGTTCTTTTTCTTTATATCTCTGACTCTTTATTATGTCTTGCAAGCTTCATATTCTCCTACTTAAGCTCTCATGGTCCTCCTCTGGATGTACTCCTTATCTCCATACACACTGCTGATAGAAAAATTTAACTTGTCTGTTTGTCTATATTCTAGCCAGTGTAATAATAGAAGTTATAACCTTTTACATGCAGTAGTACATATAATCTTCAATATTATTAGTTTTTATAGTCTGATGTTTCGAATCTTAGCACACAGCACATAAAACTGAGCAAGCAGCCTGTACTGTTTCTAAATCTGTTTTAGTGTGATGGAGGGTAGCATACCCCCTACCCATCTGTTCATGTATCATTGTCTGGAGACTGGCATATGATAATCACTTGGACGTATCCTTTGACCTGTACATTAATATTCTCATATTTGGATATAAATATAACTAATATAACATACTGTCTTGTAAATGTATTATATCAGTAACAGGAATGTATAGTCTATTGGTCGTTATTGCAAAATAAACCTGACAAGGTGTTGAGGGCTCAGCAAATGCTCATTACACAGCTACCTACAGTATATTACATTTACATTTCTTTTTTTTAGCAGACACTTTTATCTAAAATTACAGACAGTTTGCCATGAGAGTCAATAATAAACCTAGTACAATATTCTATGTTGATAGTATGAGTATAAATATAGTAAGTACATACATACATGTATGATGTATGATTAATTGTATGAGAGTGATTAATTATACTTTACCAGTCCATGTATACATATATTTGCATGTAATGAATAATTCATAACCGTATTTTAATGAATAATAATAAAATAAACAAAAATAATATCCATATGTTTTTATGTTCCATAACTGCTGTTTTCATCATCTCAAATGTGGTGATGTTGATAAACCCTGCCATTGCACCTGTATGAAATATCTAGACACCTCTTAAGTGTAACACAAAGCAATACCAAGTCAAATACTTTTAATTGTCCATCTGACATATTGTGCAGTAAAATAAAAATATTCACAATCTTCTGCAATGATCATTGTCGTTGATTTTACCCTTCGTACCTGTTATACGCCGTCTTTAATGGTTCTCCAGATGTCATCCCTTTCACTCAGAGTCACTAGAAACATTTGATTAACTGCCAAGAGCGAAAAAACTGAGCGATTATTTCAGACAGAGCCAGTCCTGGTTTATTCTGCCCTATCCCATAATGCATGCGAGTCCATCGGGTATCTGTTTACTCCCTTTATATCTCATGCTGTATTTAGGGTCTCCTCAAGTGGGCCTGCGGGACAGATTTAAGCCATCTTGGCTCCCAGACATGCTTTGGATTTGTGTGCGTGTGATTGTGTATGCAAGCAGAAATACTCATGATGCGAGAAGCTATGGAATCAAATAAAATGAACGAAACTTTATTAAATATACATTGATAAATGAGAAAAACACTTAACAGGGGCTTAACAGTGGTTCACTCCTATTGACTCGTGAGATTTTGATCGGCGGCTCATTGAACCGGAAGTAGTGTTTTAGTGGCACGGGCGCATGTCTGGACTGTGGAGCTGTAATCCAAAATCTTACGAGGCAATAGGAGTGAACCACTGTTAAGCCCCGCCCTCACAAGAGATTTGTGCCAGAATGGCGAACGTAAATTTGCGAAGCGCAAACAAAAACTTGGAAAGCAAAAACGAAAACTCTGGCAGCGCATTTAAAACAGTGTTTAGCGAAAGTGAACCTGAAAGTGAAGTCAACAAAAAATGCAGTTTTATTGAAAACGATGTTACTTTTTTTGCTATTTAGTTGATAGCATATGTATAATCAATGTATCAATGTATATTTTTGTTCGTTCTCGCAAAAGTTTAGTTCGTTTTATTTGGCACCAATCTGATTCCATAAGAAGCACGTCCTGCATCGATGCACTGCATCGATACCTATGTGTAATGTCACATAGAAAGCAAAGTGCACTTCTACTGTCCAAATTAACTATTCCTGACATTTGCTGTCATCCCAACTGATTCAGGACAATACTAGTTAGTGTAATGGTTGCTTTGCAAACCTTCTCTAATCTCAGGGAGATCTTTAGGTGTCAGATTGTAGCTATAATACACAATGTCATATTCACACTAAATGAAAGGTTGTTACCTTTATATTTTACCTCCTTGAATTTTGTTTGAACAAAATTAACTTTACTGGAGTCTGCAGTAGAGACTGTATTGTGTCTTCTGTGTATTTGTATGGTAGAATAATTCCCAGACTGACTGCTGGTTTAACATGCTGTCTCTCTATTCGACCAGTGCCAAAAATGACAAGAGAAGAGCATTAATTTGTTTCATTGCCCATCTACAGGGTATCACGAATGACTGGCTGAGCACCAGCTCCTGTGGCGAGCAGGGTTGATTTACAATTTTTACGAGTTTCTCAGTACCATAAATTATCACCTAATTTTCTCCAGTTTACAGATTAACACTGCAGGCCATGAGATGGCAAACTAAATAAAACACAAACTGAGGAAGTTACTCGCTTCATTTGCTGGCAGAGACCAGTGTTGAGTCCTGTATTTATAATCTGCCCAAACATGGTTCTTTTTATGTTAATTCAGAGCAGTATAAACTCATAAATGAGTGCATGTGAATGGAGGATTTAGGTTAAACTAAAGTACATCCAATAGTGGCCTACATTCTGTCACACCACAAAAATAACACACACACACATGTTGGGTTTTCATGTTTTATGGGGTCTTTCCATAGACATAAAAACTTATATACTGTAGAAAGGTTAAAGGCTAAACACACACACTCACACACACACACACACACACACACACACACACTGCAACAGGCCATGCATGGTTCCAAAATGTAATATGTTTGGTTTTATTTGTGATCCATATTATTGTTAAGGTTTAAATTTTAGATGAACCCTTTCCTCCTGAAAGTGATGCGTGCGGGGTGGGTTCTGTCTGGACATCTCACTGTAATGATTTATACAGACAGTATGAAGCTGCCCCAGGGACATGAACATGGCAGGTACAGACCCGTCTATAGATGTATTATTTCAGAAATGAGATCTTAACACTCTGTCTGTTCTTAATAATTAGTAATTTATTAAAAACTTATTCTTATGGCAAAATTCACAGCACAGTGAATTTTTGGTAAATTCTGTTTCTGTTTCTCTATTTACTGAAAACAGACTTGCTATGCTTAGTTCATCCAAAAATAAACATCCGGTCATCATTTATTCGCCCACATTTCATTCAAACCTGTACATGTATGACTCTTTCTTACGTAAAACACAAAAGAAAATATTTTGAGAAATGTCTCAGTGATTTTGTGTCCATACAATAGAAGTCTATGGGCTTAATGTGTTTGGTTACAGGACCAATATTTTTCAAAATACTTTCTTTTGTGTTGTGCAGAAGAAAAACAATCATACAGGTTTGGAATGAGGGTGAACAAATAATTTGGGGTGAACTACTTTTTTAACCTTTCTCTACAGTTCTGTCCTTGTTTTAAATAGCCAGTAGTGTTTAGTTATGTCACAACCAAGACCTTATGCCACTTCTTATTGCTGGAAATCATCTTTTTAATCTGTGGCACACCACAATTGTTTTTGGGAGACTTAATATGCCCCAATATGACCCAATGTTGTACATTGAACTGCTGTTTGAAATGCAATACATTTTTACATTGTGCTGTTATGGTATAATATCGGCACGCTTGACCGGCATATATTAGACATATATTATGTAAACTTTTATTCTGGATGCAATTAATTGCAATTATTCGTCTGACAGCCCTACTATGTTGTCCTGTTTTGAAGCAAGAACAAACCCTGACCCATGTGTTTGGCATCTCTGCTCATCTCTCCATCACCCACCCGTTTCTCTCTCTCTTTCTGGTGTACAGTACAGGGCAGATCCAGTATCAAACACACACAATAGTCTCTCTGTACTGCTGTCAGTGAATTGTGCTGTGAACAAAAGAGTCTCTTACAGACAGGGAGTCTGAGCTGAGCCTCTGCTGTCAGGTGCACCACAGAAAATCTTCATCTACTCAATTCAGACTGTCTCATTTCATGTGCCTAAGACAATCAGCATTATTACTCAAGGTTAGCAACAAACCAGAATGCATTACAATGCGACAACCACACAGTGACAACCATTTACTGTAGCAATGCACTGGCAACCACATTGCATTTTAATAAAAAACACTGAGAATACCTCAGTAACTGCAGAGTAACACAGCCAAATACACAGATTATGTGTTTTTTAGGTACAACCACGTAGACAGTTTAATCAGTTTCAACGTCGTGGACGTGACATTTTCGCTCAACTTGAAGCATCAGATGGACAATTCTCACAGAATGTATTTACAGTTTTACCAATACATTGAATCATATTTTTATATTTCACAAAATCCCTGTTGATAGAGTTCAGACATAAAAAATATCAGTCTATGCACAAGAAATATACATGTGGTATGGATGTGACAAAAAACAAACAGGGTTTTTGAGAGGCAACAAACTTTGTAGGATTTCTGTGAATGAAAATACACAAACCAGACAAAAGGATAAGAGACTGTTTAAAGAACATTAAATAGTTATTTTATTTTAATTTTCATGTTTCGATTTATGAGGAATATGGACTGTTATGGATGTGACATGGTAAGGTTGACTTTTGTTTATGTGACTCAACCATGACAGATGACTTGCAATAGAATGTCTGTGTTATAAAATCATACTTTTTTTATCTCTGACGTGTAAATCTCTGTCTTGCTTGACAGTTTGCTTTGTGTAATGAAACACCCAGTAATCACAGGTTTATTTTAAGTCACTTTTTTTTTTCTTCATTAACACATCAGCCTCTGCTCATTGATATTCACAGAAGTGTGTTAACATCTGAATCATTTGATCTCTTTCTCAGGATTCGTCCTCAGCTGGCAAGGGAAAAGATCGAAGGATGTCACATCTGCACGTTTGTGACCCCCTGTGAGCCGCAGGTGGTTCTGGGAAAGGACAAGGCCTTCACGTATGACTATGTGTTTGACATGGACTCAACCCAGGACGCTATCTATGCCAATTGCACTGAGAAACTTATCGAAGGATGTTTTGAGGGTTATAATGCAACTATCTTTGCCTACGGACAGGTGTGTGTGGCCCTGGTAAACCCTACAGTGTGGGGACTAAATTTTCCCACAATAATAGTAACGCCACAATTTTTCAACCTTGTAGGGTCATTATTTGGCCACAATGTGAAAAAAGCGTATGTTGATTATATAATTTAAATAATAAAAATATATTTTAATATAATTTAAAAATAAATATTGTATAGAATATCGCATTTTGCTTCAATATCATGCAGTCCTTATGCAAAGCCCCCATAAGGCATGGAAACCCAACATTTTTAAAGGGTTTTTCAACCTTGGTAAATACCCTGTTTTACCCTGGTTTACCCTATTGTGTACTAAATTAACACAAAAAGGAAAGCTATCTCATAATTCTCTTTTATCTGCACCAATATAGTAATTACAATATAACATACACTAGCAGTCAAAAGTTTTTCAACAGAATTGTTGAAAATAAATCGAGAGAGAGAGAGAGAGAGAGAGAGAGACCTTTTGACAGCTATGTTATATTGTAATTACTATATTGGTGCACATATTGGACAGAAATCATATTGTGCCAACATATTAATTTCTTTAATTAGAAAACAAAAATTTTATTTAAAAAATATTTGTGACATTGATTACTAGGACCAAATAATGAATAAATAAAGAGGGTAAGAGTCCAGTATAGATAGAAATTTCATCAGTGCTGTTTTAATAGCAGGTTGAGACCTCAAGAAGCTGGATAATCAGATGTCAAGAGTATGATTTAACGAGTTTACTACTATTCTAAAATGTGTCAAAAACCCCTAAACAACAGTAAGTGTGAGTGTTAGAAATGTTTGACTGGTAGTGTAGTGTAATATTTAACAATATATAGCAATAATTATTTGATAAGTAAGTATAATGTAATACAAAGTATATTGCCTTAATTAGTCTGATACTAAAAGACAGACAGAAAAATGAGCATTTGGTAAAGCAATAATAAAGATTTTGTTTTTAGGTCTAAGAAATTAATGTATAGAAATATAATGTAGGACAGTAGGAAAGACTTCACATCTCCCATGACCCTGCAGAGGATAAGCAGGTTTGGAAAATAAATTGATGAATGAACAGTAGAGAAAAGAAACTTCTTATTTCTTCCTGATGTCCATGTTTCTTTCATGTTCTCTGGCCAGTGTAAACTGTGACCTGCATTTAATGGCTGACTTACCCCCAAACATAAGCACACAATGCTGTGATATGTGTCTGTCTGTCTCTCTGGCACTGTGTTAATCCTGCTTTATATCAACAATGTCACTCCTCTGCCAGACAGACACATCAAACTCAAAACGCTATTGTCACCATCCCTATGAACAGCCAAAATGCTTTAAAAGTTTTACAGTTGTAGTTGAACACAACGTCATGTAAACACCCCTTCAGTTGTATTACAAATGTGATTATAATTGATAAATGTTGACATACTGTAGATCAGAACTCTGTGTTGTTTCTCAGACAGGGTCAGGGAAGACATACACGATGGGCACAGGGTTTGACGTGACCATAGCAGATGAGGAGCTGGGCATCATCCCGCGTGCAGTCAGTCATCTCTTTAAAGGCATCGAGCAGAGACGACAGGCAGCTACAGATCAAGGCCGACCTGTCCCCGAGTTTAAGATCAGTGCTCAGTTTCTGGAGGTACAGTGCTAATCATCAGCTGATTATGATTTTGGAAGTTCGAAAGTGTTGCTGGAATTTGTCTCTCCAGGAACAACCAGCATTCCAAACTCCAACCCTGATCATTAATTACCCCTTAAATTAGAGCAAAGGTATTAGTTGTTTAAGACCAAGCCCTTTGTATAAATCAAAAGATAATGTAATGTTTGGTGTGAATAGCTTTGCTAGGTTGCATACATGGAACATGGAAAATGTTTTAATAAAACAAAAATAGTGCATTTCTTCTCAACAGCATAATGAATATTAACTGAAAATTGTCTGTCGGTGTTTCATTTTCAGTTGTATAATGAGGAGGTGTTAGATCTTTTCGACACCACACGAGACATGGAGATGAGGAAACAGAAATCTCACATTAAAATTCACGAAGACGCCAACGGCGGCATCTACACTGTAGGGGTGACTACACGCACGGTTTCCTCGGAGGCAGAAGTGAGAATTGTTTTTTGACTTATTTATTGTCCTTATATTAGCGAGCTCTTTTCAATAGATAAACTGTGTTGCAGATGATGCAGTGTCTGAAGCTGGGCGCTCTCTCCCGCACTACCGCCAGCACTCAGATGAATGTACAGAGTTCTCGATCTCATGCCATCTTCACTATTCACATCTGCCAAGTGCGTGTTTGTGCCCCTGCAGAAAATGTAAGTACCACATCGGGTCATTGAGATGAAGTCTTTAGGGTTGGGTCATTGTGGTGGAATCTTTAGGGTTTGGTCATTGGGGTGGAGTCTTTGAGGTTGGGTCATTGGGGTGGAGTCTTTAGGGTTGGGTCATTGGGGTTGGGTCATTAGGGTGGAGTCTTTGAGGTTGGGTCATTGGGGTGAAGTCTTTAGGGTTGGGTAATTGGGATGGAATCTTCAGGGTTTGGTCATTGAGTCTTTAGGATTTGGTTTTTGGGGTTGATTCTGTAGGGTTGGGTCATTGGGATGGAGTCTTTAGGTTTGGGATGGAGTCTTTAGGGTTGGGTCATTGGGATGGAGTCTTTAGGGTTTGGTGATTGGGGTTGAGCCTTAGGGTTGGGTCATTGGGATGGAGTCTTTAGGTTTGGGATGGAGTCTTTAGGGTTGGGTCATTGGGATGGAGTCTTTAGGGTTTGGCATTAGGGTTAAGTCTTTAAGGGTTGGGTCATTGTGATGGAGTCTTTAGGGTTGGGTCATTGTGATGGAGTCTTTAGGGTTGGGTCATTGGGATGGAGTCTTTAGGGTTTGGTGATTGGGGTTGAGCCTTAGGGTTGGGTCATTGGGATGGAGTCTTTAGGTTTGGGATGGAGTCTTTAGGGTTGGGTCATTAGGATGGAGTCTATAGGGTTGGGTCATTGAGATGGAGTCTTTAGGGTTTGGCATTAGGGTTAAGTCTTTAGGGTTGGGTCATTGTGATGGAGTCTCTAAGGTTGGGTTGTTGGACTGGAGTCTTTAGGGTTTGGTCATTGGGATGGAGTTTTTAAGTTAGGGTTAGGGTTAGGAATTATTTTTAGGAGTGGGTCAGTAGAATGGAGTCGTTACAAATTGGGGTAAAGTCATTTCGGCAGTATAGTGGGGTCAGGGTGCTGTCTTTGAGGAGGCATCATGAAGTGTCACTTAGGACAGGGTCATTTTGGGGAGAGTCATTTATTTTGGGTCATTGGGGCAGTGTTTTAGCCAGAAATAAAACAATGCCTTTATGAATTAATTTACAACAGTCCTGTATGTAAAAAAATGAGACCCCCCACAACTGTAATCCGAATGAATACACGCCAACCTCTAGCTGTATTACTGTCACATATTTTATTTATCGCCCTATATCTTTTTGTCAGCCCCCAGAGCAGGACAATGAGACAGACAATCGACTGGCCAACAACAGAGGAGAGATGGAGGAGTTTGAGACGCTCACAGCCAAGTTTCACTTTGTGGATCTGGCCGGGTCAGAGAGACTTAAGAGGACAGGGGCTACCGGGGACAGAGCCAAAGAGGGCATCTCCATTAACTGTGGACTGGTCAGAACTCAAACACACATTTAACTCCTTCATGACTCCTCATGCTAATGTTACCCAAAGGTAATGTTTTCCTCTATCCTTGTCTTTGTTTCCTTTGATGTAGTTGGCATTGGGAAATGTGATCAGTGCATTAGGAGACAGAAGCAAACGGTCGACGCATGTGCCTTATCGAGACTCCAAACTCACTCGCCTTCTTCAAGATTCACTGGGTGGAAACAGGTCTGTGTGCGATTACAAAAATGTATTGTTTACTCACCCCGATGTTGTCCTAACCAGTCAATAAAGTTAACGGTTTTTTTTGTATCTCAGTCGAACAGTAATGATCGCCTGCATCAGCCCGTCAGATCAGGACTTCATGGAGACCCTGAACACGCTAAAGTACGCCAATCGAGCACGCAACATCAAGAACAAGGTAATGGTGAACCAAGACAAGGCCAGCCAGCAGATCAGCGCACTAAGAACGGAGATCGCCCGACTGCAGATGGAGCTTATGGAGTACAGAACAGTGAGATTGCGATTACCCATCATCAAATAACTTATTCTGAATTATAGAAGATACTAATACTTAATGTGATCGTTTGACTGTATTTGATCGGCCGACAGAAAAGCTTGAAAACCCCTGTTTAACATCCAGATACTGTAGTAAATGTAAATTTCTCTGTTTCTGTCAGGGAAAGCGTATGATTGGAGAGGATGGGTTAGATAGCATCAATGACATGTTCCACGAGAACTCAATGCTGCAGATAGAGAACAATAATCTGCGTATGCGCGTAAAGGCCATGCAGGAAACCATTGATGCACAGGGAGCTCGACTCACGCAGCTGCTCTGCGAACAGGCCAATCAGGTGCTCTCCAGAGCAGGTACAGTGTCAGTGCCGCCCTTTACATTCATGTGAAATTAAAACCGACCAATGGGACGTAAATGCATACGTTGGCTGTGTTTTAGGTGAAGGTAGTGAGGAGATTGGAAATATGATTCAGAATTACATCAAAGAGATCGAAGATCTAAGGTAACATGAATCCTGTGGTATTTACAACACTATGAAAAGTGTCTACATTTTTGTGTGATATTAAAGCCGATATTGCCTTGCGACATCCTAGCAACCATCCAAAGTACCATTGCAACTGACTGAATGATCCCACATGATTTTGTGTATGTGCGTTTCAGAGCAAAACTTCTTGAGAGCGAAGCGGTGAATGAAAACCTGAGGAGGAACCTGACACGAGCGTCCACCCGCCCTCCGTTCTATGGTTCTGGAACGTTCTCTCCGGCCCTGCTGGGAGCCGACCCAAGCCAGGAGGCCAACGACATCATAGAGATTGCCAAGAAAGATCTGGAGAAACTGAAAAGGAAGGAGAAGAAGAGAAAGAAGAGGTAATGAAAGGGTGATAATCAGTGGGGTAGGAGCTGGAGAGGCTGTTACCATGAGGTTCAAAAGCACTTTCCAGATGAGAAATTTATTGCACACAAATACAGTAATTAAACTGTTTTTTATTTATTTCCTCATGATATTTGTCATGTTGAAAATTGTAAGACAGAAGTTTGGCATCACAATACACAGAAATAAAACAATTGTTAAACCCTTTAATATTCTGAAAAGTCCTAAAAACTCTGAAATGGATTGGTAGTTGGTAGTCTTTCATGTATGTTTTTCTTAGTAAAACAGAAAAGTTAGGCGGGACATATACAAAAACTAACAATATGTTTTGGTTTTAATAGTTAATTGCGTTCCTGTAGCTCAGTTGTTAGACCATTGTTGTGTTTCATCCACAGGAAACATACATACTAATTAAAGGCATACCACTGTGAGTTACTTTGGATAAAATCATCTTTCAAATGCTTTAATTTTGTTAAAATCTGCTACTTTAGTGGACAAAAATGTGCAAAAGGAGTATTTAATCTGTATTTGCTAAAGTCTAGTAACATTTAATTTGCAGCATAAAGATAAAACACATTCGCATTGATGAAATGGCCATACGTTGGCTGTTCAGGAAACACTGGCTTTTCTTTGATCCTAGACTTTCTAAGTTGGGGTCGTGATCTCTGAATATGAATAATTGTGTAGCAACACAAATATCAAACATCTTGCATTATTTAAACACCGTTCCGACACAAATCTTCTATCATATCCTCTCTATTTGTCTCTCTGTCCTCTCCCTCAACCTTCACCTTTGACCTCTGACCGCTGCAGACTCCAGCAGGTGCTGGATGAAAAGAGAGAGGAGGATGAGGAGATGGAGGAAGACAGGTTTGTCCCCGTGTCACCCTCTCCCTCCTCACCCCCTATATTTACCCAGAACCTGTCTCTGCTTGCAACATCTCATTTCTTATTGGTTTTTTACGTCAAGAACGTGCCTATGTCGCATTTCAGCCAGACAAGAAGAGTTTTGCTTCTGAAAACATGCATAAATGACCTCTGTTATGATTGGATGACCGCTTTTGTGCCACCGTAGTTCACACTGTTGTTGCTAAGATTCGGGACACTAAATATCTACATGTAAATGTAGGTGGTTATATGTTTATGAGCTTGTGGTTGTAATGTCATGCCCACTTGGTCATTTTTTAACTAGTACATTTTCTCGTTAATACTTTGGGTGGACTGGGGTGTTGGTGTTTGTAAATGTTGAGTATTTCTAAATAACATATCAAACTCAAAAGACACAAACCAATATTTTTTTATTATATATATAGTAATGCTTTTAATGTTTCATTTACAAAATGTCAAATGCAGAATTCCATACCTTTTCATTGTTTTTTCATCTGCTAAATCACTGCTCTTAATTCATTTTATACATCAAATGTTTACTTTTGTTTTGTAGAATTTGCTTTCCATATTCTACAAATGTGTGTCTACTGATAAAATCTAATTTCTATTTTGTTGATTTCCCCCGCAGTGCCAACAAAGAAGAAACACTCGACAGCGAGCAGAAGATCAGCGAGAGAGAGCCATCAGAACCGACCAATCACGAGACAGAGGTGGTATGACTTTTTCCTTGTATAATGACATTGGGCTGGAACTATCAATTATTTCTCAACATGACTGATTCTTCCTACAGGAAGCCAGTGAAGGTGACGGAGAGGAAGAGGATGAAGAGGTTGATGAAGATGAAATGGACGGAGAGGAAAGCTCTGATGAGTCTGATTCTGAACTCGATGAGAAGGGTGCTGATCTTTACTGTCAATTACTTGTTAAAGCTCAATATTAGTCAATATTAGTTTTCTTTGGCAATTCATTACTGGTTTTTCAGTCTTGAAAATAATACTAATATAATTTTAATGCATTATTATATTAAAATAATACTATTTTGCTATGAAATGTATGACCACTGGCAGTTCATTCAGATTTTTTGTCATTAATCAGAGGACTTCCAGACAGACCTGGCCAACATCACATGTGAGATCGCCATCAAGCAAAAGCTGATTGATGAGCTGGAGAACAGTCAGAGACGACTGCACACGCTCAAACAACAGTATGAACAAAAACTCATGATGCTGCAGTGCAAAATCAGAGACACACAGCTGGAGAGAGACCGTGTGCTGCAGAACATGGGTATACACCATTCAGTAGTTTGTTAGTCTGCATTTTACATATGGCACCTTTTGCAAACATGTTTCTTTTCGTATCTTCTGTTTTCGTGTTTGTGTGTCAGGCTCTGTGGAGTCATGCTCGGAAGATAAATCCAAGCGCATAAAAGCCGAGTATGAAAAGAAACTCGGTATCATGAACAAAGAGCTGCATAAATTGCAGGCGGCTCAGAAAGAACACGCCCGCTTACTGAAGAACCAATCGCAGTATGAGAAGCAGCTAAAGAAACTACAACAGGATTTGGCTGAAATGAAGAAAATTAAAGTAAGATTTACAGTCTGTAAAGATCCCTCTGGAGACCGTACACATACACATTGCATTGGGTTGTGGGTTTGATTCTCAGGGAACACACATACTGATTAAATGTATAGCTTGAATACACAGTACACTGTAAAAACTAAAGGATCCTCGAGGAACCATTTGGGGTTCCTCACACTGCCACACCCGTGGAACTGTCAGGAGGACCTTTAGACACTTTTTTTTTACAAAGAGCAGTTCTCTGAGGAACCATTGGGAGTTCTTGCAGAAACCTATGGGATCTTTTAGGCTCTTTAAATTTAGTTCTAAAGTTCCTCAAGAGGTCCTGACGGTTCCACCGGTGTGGCAGTGTGAAGAACCCCAAATGGTTCCTCGATTATCCTTTAGTTTTTACAGTGTTTTTATAAATTTATGTTTGTAACATTTAATACTGCTATTGAAAGGTGGTTGAGCAGTGCTATGGTTTCTGTTGTCAGGTCCGTCTGATGAAGCAGATGAAGGAGCAGCAGGAGAAGAGCAGAATGGCAGAAACCCGCAGGAACCGAGAGATCGCCACACTCAAAAAGGACCAACGCAAACAAGAGGTGCATGATGGGAAACTAACACTGGTGCGGCGTGAAAGAGTCAGTGAAGTGTAGAATATTTACATTGATGTGTGTTTGTCTCATTTACAGCATCAGCTAAAACTACTTGAAGCTCAGAAGAGACAACAGGAGCTTATTCTGCGCAGGAAAACTGAAGAGGTAAAATATTGCTCTTGAACCCAGACATACATAGTATCAATACCCTGTTTTTATTTTCTGTTTTTCTTTAAATGCAATGCTGTGATGTTTTTGTGATGTATATGTGATTATTTCTGTCAGGTGACTGCTCTGAGGCGACAGGCGCGGCCCATATCAGGAAAGGTCACGAGGAAGGCGAATGAGGACGTCTTTCATAGACCACCTGCAGGTCGGACATATCTGAGCTCCGGAGCACCTAATGGAACCAGGTACATAAAATAACACGAAAATAAAGACTTGTTCATTAACACGAATGACCACATTCTGTGATGGACAACTGTTTGCTTTAGGTTATACCACCGCAGGCCAGTTGGCATATATTCTACTCGTCTTGCTCGCGGCAAATGGCAGAGTCTGGAACGCCGCATCTCTGATATCATCATGCAGCGGATGACCATTTCCAACATGGAGACAGACATGAATCGCCTTCTAAAGGTACAAAGCAACCCGTTATAATAAAAACAACAAATTACAAAATGTAATCTGTATTAATGGACCACTGTAAAATGAAAATAAATCTCAAAAAAGATTGAAATTAGAAGAAAATTGTTAAGCATCCAATCGTTGGAAATCTGTTCATAGCAACGGGAAGAGCTGACGCGCAGACGCGATAAGATCAGCAGGAAGAAGGAGAGACTGCTGGCAGAAGAGCCAGAGGAGGAGAAAGCTGTTCAGTCTCTGAATGAGGAACTAGAGTCTCTGCTGGCCAATATCGACTACATCAATGACAGCATCTCTGACTGCCAGGCCAACATCATGCAGATGGAGGAAACCAAGGCAAGTCGTCTTTAAATCGATTCACTGAAATGAATCCAATCAGTATAATAATCAATTCATTGAAATGTACTAAATTTGATAAAAGTTGTCGAAAAATCTAAATCGAATCACTGAATTGATTTACTAAGATTACTCTAAAACCCTTAGTATATTCACTCATAAAAACCACTAAATTATTTCTGAAAATCTGAAATCACATAATTTACTTCACATAATTTAGGTCAGTTTAAAATTATTCTAAAAACAATGCAAATCATTTAAAGTTCTCTAACTTAAATCATTCTCGATCAATTCACTAGAATTACTTTTAATGAAATTTCTATTACCACGAATCAGTTATTCTAATAAATCAATCAATACACCGAAATAATTCTGATTTGGAATCAATATCACTACTCTGATAACTATGAATCAATACACTGAAATTATTCTAGTAACTATAAACTGATACGCTAAAATTATTCTGAAAACTATAAATCAATACACTGAAATATTCTAGTAACTATGAATCAATAAACTGAAATGATTTTGGATTAGTAAATTTTGATTTTGAATTTTTGAATTAGTAAACTAAAGTGAATCAGCTAACTTTAAATCAATACACTAAAATGATTACGATAACTCTGAATCAATACTCTTTAATGATTCTAGTAACTATGAATCAATAAACTGAAAAGATTCTGCTAACTCAGAATCAATACACTAAAATAATACTAGTAACTATGAATCAATAAACTGAAATGATTCTGATTATTCTGAATCAGTAAACTAAAGTGATTCAGCTAACTCTGAAGTAATTCTGAAAACTGAATCAAACACAGAAATGTTAAGATCATTCTAAATGGACTTTGAATGGATACTAAGAGGATTTACTAATATTCAAGGATTTTACAGAGGACTTCATAACATCTTACCATATTTTTACTGAGCATGTGTCATGTCATAGTAACTTACAGATTGTTTTCCATATATGTCCAGGAGGAGGGTGACACCGTTGATGTCTCAGCCGTAATTGGATCCTGCACTCTGGCTGAGGCTCGATTCCTTCTTGATCACTTTATGTCCATGACCATAAATAAGGTATCAGATCACATAACCATTATCATTTTGATTTAGTTTTACTCAACTCTAAATTTGATTTGGTCATAATCAGGGTCTTCAGGCAGCTCAGAAAGAATCTCAGATAAAGGTGATGGAGGGCCGTCTCAAGCAAACTGAGATTAACAGTGCCACGCAGAACCAGCTGCTCTTCCACATGCTAAAGGAGAAAGCCGAGTTCAACCCAGAACTAGATGCTTTGTTGGGGAATGCTCTACAAGGTAGGGACACTCCTCCTGGCATGTAGACTCCACCCACAAATCTACCTCAGACCTGCTTCCAAGAGATCTTGCGCTAAATAAACCAGTTTGCCAAAGTTTCTTATCCCCCTGCTATGAAAGAGAGAAACCATAGGACTAACATCCAAAGCAAACAATGGTAGCACAGTCATATTATGATACGACAGTCTTTTAAAGGTTGTATGGACAACATGAAGAAATGGGTGGATAGTGTGTGTATGCAGTGATTTTCCAAAAGTAAAAAATAATGGCATCTACATACACAGTACCAGCCAAAAGTTCAGACACAATTAACAAAAGTGATTTTCATGATCTTAAAAATCTTTTCTGAAGGTGTATATGGTAGTGTTTGAAATTTTGTAGACAAAATATATAATGGAAGTTCCTTCAGTGCTGTTTGAAAAGGCTTCCCAGGTTGAGACCTCAAAAGCTGGATCCAAGGCTGTGACTGTATCATTCACATTACTGAAATTTCGACATCCAATTTTAAGATTACTGACAGTTTTGGTAACATTCCTTCAGTAGACTAGGTCGTCTTGTTATTTATTTGTTCTTTTATTTTACTTTATTTTATTTGGTCAGATTTGGTTTGTTTCGGGCGATTGTATTTTTGATTTCTATGCTTTTTTCTGTTCCCCTGTTGACTGATTTGAAATAGAACTAGGTAACATGCCCGCGGGTGAGTACAAGTAGCCGTAAACTCTCTCTGTAATGAGTGCATGGCTACCACCTCGGACTAACCACAGGCTAGCGGTTTTATCCGCAGGTGCATGAGGCTTCTGTTCATCCCGCCACATCTCCTCTGCCAGTTACCATATTAAACCACCAATCCCTAGCAACATGCTACTTATTAGCATTAGCATAGGTCAGGAAGAAAAACTGTGTGACAACTCCAAGATGCATTTTTGTGCAACATACTAATTTTTGTCCTTTTTAATAATCTATCATTTGTGTTCCCTCTTTTCTCTTTTACACAATTTTATTTTGTGCTAATTCGGATGATAGCATATATTTTTTTGGTTGCAGACAATATCAGAAAATGGTTTGGATCAGCTTTTTACAGAAGTTAAAGAAACTAGCATGATAGCGATGTGCTTAACTTATCCTCATTGGCTTTCTCTTTATGTTACTTTATAATATTGAGCACCTCTTTCAAAGATTAATAAAGACCGCTGGAAATCATGATTGGAGTTTTGTGTCTTTCAGTTCATCTTTGTTTGCTTTAAGGCAGTCAAAACGCTAGTGTACTCCTGCATATATGCACATTTATAGGATTTGTCTTCTAAATTTGTCATCTAGATTTACATTTCTACATTTGGAAAACCCTTAAGCGATTGCATTCTAGGTATACATTCATTTATTAATATGTTTGTTCCCTGGGACTCAAACTCACAACCTTTGCGCTTCTAACACAATTCTTTATCAAGTAAGCTACAAGAACATCCTCCTTCTGCCTTTACATAAATGTCTGTGTAAGATGTTCTCTAGGCTGAGAATGTCTTTGCTGAGCATGAGCAAAGTCTATCCCTAGCTTCCCATTTAAAATGAAATACAAAAACACAGGGAAGAAAATTGACAAACCATTTCATGGGGTCTTTAAAAATAATGAGGTCAGAATTATTGATTTCAGGAATGTCAACCCTATTGTTTTTTTTCTAATATAGAAAACGGTGATGATAGTAGTAGCGATGAATCGACGAGTCCTGCTCTGGAAGGAAAGTAAGTTAACATCTGCTAATGATATAAATATAAATTTCTATCCCTTGATGAATGAGCAAACCTCAGTGAATATATTTTCCCATGATGCAGCCCACTGGCCTCAGACATCATGAAGTTATGTGGAGAAAGTAAATCTAGGACGAAGGTATGCTTTAAATTACTTTGATTAACCCTTATCCAATTCTAGATTTATTGAGATGATGTACAGTAGTAAAATGACAGAGTTGTAGGAATTAATCTGGCCTGGTAACCAACTAAGAAAGTTAGATGTTTTAACCATAAAAAGGATGATTCACGAGCGATTATCATTGTGCCTTACTCCTTGCCAATGTACATGCTAATGTAACATCCATGTTACCTAATTTAATGTGCATTTTTGTGTTTATTATTTAGGCTCGGAGAAGAACCACTACTCAAATGGAGTTACTCTATGTTAACAACTGCGACTATGGCCCAGACACACCTGGTCCTGTACACCCAACGAGTGAGACATTTGAAGGAACTGGAGACCTGGAGTCTGCTGGAAATACAGTCAGAGATAGGGACTACATGCTTCCTCCTACTGGCTTGTCCTCCAGGATGGGTGGCATGTAAGTTTAGGCAGATAATGTATGTCAATGTCAAATCTTGCCAGTGCTTACTAACTGCTTCACCACATGTCATGCATGAACTAACTACTCCTGCTTTATGTTTGCCTTATAATATACATGTTTTCATCAAATGAAAAGTGGCATCCCTTGTTGAAAAAGGATGTCACTCTAATCTTTTTGATGGTACATTCATCTCCATTTTGTCAGTAGTGGTAGATATATGCTAAACATATTTTGCAATGTCTTACCAGGAAAAACAATGCTTGCCGTTAGTTGTACTGTAGATATTTGTCAGAGAACTGCTTGCAAGTAGTGGTGGATATTTGTCAAAGATTTGCAAAAGAGCTGTTTACCAGTAGTTTTAAATATTTGGCAAAGATCTGCCAAGTACCTACTTGCCAGTAGTGGTATATGTTTGCTAAATATATTTCCCCAAGGTTCACCAGAAGGATGATTGCTAGTAGTGTTAAATATTTTGCAAAGAATTGCCAGGGAACTGCTTGCTAGTAGTGGTAGATATTTCCCAAAGAATTGACCAAGAACAGCTTGCCAGAAGTGGTAGATATTTCCCAATAAATTGACCAAGAACAGCTTGTCAGTAGTGGTAGATATTTCCCAAAGAATTGCCAGAGAACTGACAGTAAAGAAAAGTTATACTTATTTTAGACAAGGTAAAAAAGATTCTGGCTGTAGTGAAAGATTATATGAAACTGATGCTTGTGTGGCAAACAACTTGTGATCTTGAACAGTTGCGAAAAATGAAAAAATGAACTTGATAATTTGATATTTTCAGGGTTTATGGAATGAAAGGTTTTCTATAAAATCAGCGGACGACCAGTATGTTTGCACACAACAAACAAAATTGTGATAAGATCCTGAATCGTGATCCTGCCTGGAAAACTATTCTTGCCAAAGATTGTTCAGGTTTACCTCTATCAGTTAACATGCACAATCGTCAGGCAACTTCTTGCTACAAATGAATCATGAATGACACATTTTTGGAAAACTTTTTGTTAATCCTTTTTGTTAAAGGGCTTTTACTTTTAAAGAACAGGTACTGAGATTATCTGTTTATAGTTTTATGCATGTTGTCCATCATATGTTTGTCTTTTTGTTTAGCCTTTGTGTTTTTATTTCATGTTTCTGTCTTTCATTGCAAATGGATCTTAAAGTAGCAGCTCTGGCAACAGACTTCCAGCAGGTGGGCAAAAGAGAGTGGCGGAACCGTCCCCTCTGTCCCGCAGGAAGACATATGACAAGGGACAAGTCCAGGCCGACAAGGCTAAAGCCCAAGAGATCACACAGTAAGAGCTGGTGATTCCCCCTGGTGGCAGAATGTTACTATTGCAACTTTTGATATTCAGAAAAGGTTTTGGTTTCTGCCTGTGTGACGAATTTTAAAACAAGGAGAACGTTTAAAAAGTTTGCCATATAATCTAAAAAAGGTTTTGCTTATTTGATTTTTAAAAAGCATGCTGTGTGACACTATTCAAACATTATACAATTATATTTACATGGACCGCTACAGTATAATTATTTCATTTATTATACTTACATAATGTATGTGAGTCTTGAAGACTTGGAACTCATGTTCCTGTTACCGGAGTTATTATCTTAAACAATGCATTTGAACAAAAATAACAGATATTACCATTAGATGCTTCTAGTGCAAGTTACAACCAACATTTATAATGATGTTATAGTAGTCCATGTAAAACGCCACAAAATGTCAGCTTGTCTTTTTTAAAGAAGGCTTAGATTAAGCTCTGCCAAACCCATTGCACGGGTGTTTACAGCAAAAGTCGAAATAATGTCAGATAATTTTAATGGCTAGCTTTGTAGCAAAATAAAGCAACACAGGTTCTGCCACTTACTTCTGAATGTAATATATATAATCATTATAATACCAAAAGACAGTGAGATAAATGGAAGTTCTTGCCTTACGATTGCTGGCTACTCTGATTATTTGCTTTTATTTTTTTACACTAAGAGATAACAGCAAGAAATGTTGTCGTGTGTATTTGTTTTGTTTTGCATTTATGTGCATGTACGTTGTGGGAGAGGTTTGGAATAAGCTCTAGTGCAGCTCAGGGAATCAAGGCAATCCAGAAAATCAAGAAATCACTGGAGAATTGTGCAAAGACAGATTTACTGAAAAGAAATGAAGTTAGCTTTACATTTGAGTTTATTTTTTAATTTGAATGATGTGTTTTTACAGTTTTGTTACATCTATTTACATGCTAAATTTGTTTGGTCAGTTTGGTTTATACAGTATATACTATAGCAATTTAAAAGTTAGGTCAAAAAAGTATGGGAATTGTGATGAGGCCAAAAAATGTGGAAGTAATTCATATGTCAAAACAGGTGAAGTGTCTCCAAACCGACAATTTGACATTAATCACGACAGGAAACAGGACACCAACACGTCAAAATAAAAGACGTGAGAAGCAAAATACACTAAAACACTTATATATTTTCTATTATATTTGACTATACAGTGCAAAACTACGTTACATGTCACTATACATGTGTTTGGATTTGCTCTTTCTCTGATCTTTCCCTGACACACTCACACATGTTCATTTTCTATTCACCTTATTAATTTTGCTTTATTATGGTTTGTATCATACATGTTTAAGCTGCATGGGGATGAATTTCTGGAAGGGTGTCCATGTCCATGGGCTCGCATGTTTTGTTTGTTTTACCCATAGTCCTTTGCAACTGTAACAGTGTTGTTTTTATGACATGGATAATGTAATTTACATGAGTTTTAATGACTGACTGTGAATTTAATTTGTTGATGTGCATCAGAGGAGTGATCAACCCTGTTGCCGCGTCGAAAAGTGGTCGTGTCGGCTCTCTTCAATGTGTGCATGTAGCCGAGGGTCACAGTAAAGCTGTGCTATGTGTCGACTCCACCGACGATCTCCTCTTTACTGGATCAAAAGGTCAGAACGAGCCCTTATCTCTTAACATCGCTCACCCGTGTTCACCAGTATTTAGTTACATTTTTACTTTAAAATTCACTTTAAATTCATTCATTCAGTTTATTATAATACATAGTGGGGCATGTTGTCACACAACATGGGGTAAGTTGTCACAACAGCAACCTGCTGTTTATCGATATTTATTTGATGACCTTTGTGTGGAATATTATCTAAAGAAAACATTTTCAACAATTTATCTGTAATTTATTACAGGTTTTTCAGTAATAAAAATGGAAAATGTAACAACTTTAAGGGTTGGCTGTTGTTGTTCTCCTTCAGACCGGACCTGTAAGGTGTGGAATCTGGTCACTGGACAGGAGATCATGTATCTGGGTGGCCACCCAAACAACGTTGTTTCTGTGCGCTACAGCTCCAGTCTGGTGTTCACCGTCTCCACCTCCTACATCAAGGTGTGGGACATCCGGGACTCGGCCAAATGCATCCGAACACTCACGTGAGTCTCCGCACTACACAGAACGGAGCATCAACATAAAAACTGTTCTGCATTTATTATACTATTCAAACTGTATTGCCATCGTCTTTAGTAAAAATAATAATAGCAATTGTGTTTGAGCCTGAGTGGATCTTCCACATTTTCAATTTTGTCCTAAAGCTTTCATTGGCCAAATCTTGTGTTAGGTCCTCTTAAGACCATGATGGCCAAAAGTTATTATAAGAATTGTGATATGCCAAATTTCTCTTCTGTAAAGCATTAAAATAATCTGGCAGAAAAGATGTTGTAGAGTAACTTAAATCATATCATAATATTTGGTGTTCAACATCTTGAAAATTGTTAATATTACTAAAAACATGACGCAAACAGAAATATTGCTATTATTGCTGATTATTGAGTATTTTTGCTATTTATTTGGGTACACAAGTTTTGTGTGCATCATTACCACTCTGCCCTGGTAATACTGCAATGATTTGTCTGCAGCATCACCTTCTGGTCAAAAAATATGAAGCTGTAAATAAAAATTTATCTGCTCATAGCCTTTCAACTACTTTCCACTGAACTTTGGGAATGCTACTTTAAAAAAGATCTGTTAAACCTAATGTGCATTTTGTAGTTTTGGCCATAAAATTGTACTTAATGTTATGAAGTGCATTTAATTGAATGTAATAGTTAAATAAAATGCTCTGTTTGTGTCTGTGGTTTAGTTCATCAGGTCTGGTGAACAGCGGTGACACGTGTGCAGCCAGTACGAACCGCACAGTCACCATCCCGGCTGGAGAGAACCAGATCAATCAGATATTTCTGAACCCGAGCGGCACCGTTCTCTACGCTGCTGCTGGCAACTCTGTGCGCATGTGGGACCTGAGACGGTATAACTCCTACCATCGTTTACCATATACAGATTATCTGCAACAGGACTGTTGCTTCAGTTATGAGCACTTTGGGTGCTGGTCATTAAAAATAAACAACCTAAATAGACACTTTAAATTTTTTTATTTTGTGTGCTAAATCTAATAGTGAACATACCGTTCTTTTCAGCCAGTGAAAATACAGTAAAAATAACATTTCATAGATTTTGTTTTTTAAATGCCAATATCTATTTCTACTATTTGTATTATTTTATATAATTATTTATAATATGAATATTATTCATTTATAATATTATATTTTATTATTTTAAATATTTTACAGTTTTTATATAATGTAACAAATTAATTATTTAATTAATAAGTAATTCATCATTTTTTATTTATGATTAATTGTTTAATATATCGAAAGTATAGGTTTGGAACAAGGGTGAAACAGTCAATCGTGACCTTATACAGTAACATACAGTAAAGAGAAGGTTGTTAAAAAGGTTAACATAAAACACTGTCTTACACACTTGTTGTCTGTCAGATTTGTGTCTACAGGTAAATTAACAGGTCACCTGAGTCCAGTCATGTGCTTGACTGTAGATCAGACGTGTAATGGACAAGATCTAGTTATCACAGGCTCAAAGGATCACTACATCAAAGTGTGTATATGTATTTTTGTGTCTATTCATCGTTATGATTTGGAAAGCATTTAAGAATTGAAAATGATTTAATGTTTTTATCCTGTAGATGTTTGATGTGACGGAGGGTGCTGTGGGGAGCATCAGCCCCTCTCATAACTTTGAGCCGCCCCACTATGATGGAATTGAGTCGCTGGTGGTTCAGGGAGACTGTCTGTTCAGCGGCTCCAGAGACAACGGCATTAAGAAATGGGACCTGGCCCGTAAGGACCTGTTGCAGGTAAAACAAAATATCATGACTGAAATGCTATGATTAAGCACTTGAAACTTGATTTTAACCCTAAAGTAAAAACAAAAGTCAACCTTTAAAGAAATAGTTGTTTCAAACCTGTATGCTGAAACACAAAAGCAGAATATGTCAAGCTTCTTTTTTATACAGTAATCATTTACTGTGTCTAAAACTACCAAACATTATCATAGAAAGTATTCCACATATAACGGTAAACTTTTTACATTTATGACCCCAGTCTTGTTTTGACAACAGTCCAGACTGGCACACACATCATTATTCCCCATATAGACGGTATGGATCCTTCCTCAAGTAATTAGCCAATCAGCCGATTAATCAGATGTAACCTGAGATACGTCAGGAAGAGGCTAATGAACTCATCAGGAAGTGATTCAATCAGCTGTGTTTAATGAGCTGATGTGTTGCTTGATCTACAGCAGGTACCCAACGCTCATCGTGACTGGGTTTGTGCTCTGGGAGTCGTACCTGCTTCTTCCATCCTGCTGAGCGGCTGTCGAGGAGGAGTGCTTAAACTCTGGCACACGGACACGTTGAGTCCTCTCGGGGAGATCAGGGGACACGATAGCCCCATCAACAGCATTTCCACCAACAGCACTCATCTTTTCACTGCCTCAGAGTGAGTATTACAGACAAACGCCAACAAATTCAGTGACATTTTATTGAAAATCGATTGATGGAAATGAATGCTACTTAACAATTGCAATTCCAGCATTATGGATGGAATATTTTTACTAAAAAACTCCAGGAAAGGCAATCCTTGTAGGATTTCTGTGAATTAAATTGCACAAATAAGAAGCAAAAATACCCAACAAATGGAGAAAAGATGACTTATCAAAACATAAAACAGTTTCTTATTTTTTACGTGCTCATTTTTGAGGAATATAAACTGTTATGGATGTGACGATTCTGAAAACAGCACTTGTTTTAAACATAAAAAGCCATAACTTTAAGAGAGACCTCACATTCAAACCACCAAATATTGACATCTGAGCTGTCAGTATGATGAAAGCCTTTGATAAAAACACACACAAACATCCCTCACCTCCACATGTCTTTGCAGTGATCGGACAGTGAAGATCTGGCGTGCGAGGGGAGGTCCGGACAGCACCACAGATGTCACCGACACTGGTGACGACGCTGTTGGTATTTAACTAAATGCAGACGCCACTGCAGTGCCACTGTGGTAGCACTGCCGCCAAAGACATTTGCACTTTGACCCCACAAAAAAAAAAAGTGGATTTTCATTAGATTCTCTGGCCTTCAACACACATATCCCAACAGAATCTGCTCATTGCGGTCCCTTTGGATGTTTCCCAGCATTCGTTGCTAATACTGGGGCATCGCTTAAGACGCGAAATCAACGTCACATACTAAATAAAGCTCTTTGTCCTTAAATAACCATGCCAGCTTAGATAATTCTAACAATCATCAAGACAGCACTGAAAGCGGGCACTGACGCCCTGTCGGACATTTGGGAGAAAGGAACCGGATCTACTGTAGCTGGCTTCAGTATTCTGGTTTCGGAAATGTTCACTAACGTCATAGTGTCTATGAAGTAACTTGCGTGAGGAACGGCCATATTTTACCCTTACTGTAACTTAAGGGAGGCGATTTTTACATAAAGATCATGAAAGCTATTGTGATGGTATTTTAATATCAGTTAGGCACATTTCTCAGTATCATATTACAAAATAAATCTCCTTTTGATTATTGCAACATGGAAAAAATAAAATTTCAATTATTAATTTTAAAAATGTAGACGTATTTGATTTACTGAATATAATTTAAAATGTGTGGTATAATAATACAAATAATCAATATATAGTTATTAAAAAACATGTTGCATCACATATCTAATCTTACAAGAATTATCACAACCACAAAAATAAAGGTTTGAGGTGCATCCACAATAATAAAAATTACTTATCCTCTTGACTTTTAACACCATACTGTTTATCAGTGGAACAGTTAGCACATTATCCAGACTCTTGTTATCCAAATAATGAAAGAGAATGATGACCAAGACTGTCAGGCAGGATTTTGACTTAAAATTAAATCCCTCACACAAAACATGAATGTCATCAATGTTTATGTCTCATGTTTATCAATTTTCTTTGTTATTTTTAGAGATTGACCAGTCCCTGGTCACCATCCACTTTCATTGTATTGAAGAAAACAACTTGAATATCATATTAAACTTCCCCACTAGAGTTCAGAAAAAGGTCTTATTTTTTGTGGACAACGTAAATAAATGACAAACAATCCTTTAAATTTAAAAATGTCAATGGTCCTAATAAGCCTTTTTTATTTTTATTTTTTATCTTATTTTTGGAAAGAAATATGACCTAAATATGTTTTAATCTGTAGGTTTACAGTATAAAACAAGAATCACTTTGACCTGTAAGGTTTTTGTTAGAATTCAGTGCAACATGCAAAATATACAGTTAGGTGACCACATTTTAAAACCATCTATAGAAAATATTATATCAGTAAAGAAGACAGTAACAATAAAAACACTTGTCACTCACTAGAAATCTGTTCTGTGTTTTTCTCAATATCCATTTCTCTGAAATATTCCTGCTCATGTATGTCACTTAAGTCTATTGAGTTTGTGTAGTTTACTTATAAACACACTAGAAACTATACTGTATATATAGTGTATTCAGATGTGAAAGAGGAGTTACTTGTGCCTGTACCACCTATCTACACCTACTCACAGCAGTCCATTACACGTGTTTTCATGTCAAACTGTCTCTCATAGTGTTGTGCTAAATATGAAGACTAACTTGAACGCTTTTGTAGGGCATATGTAGGGTTATGTTTAATGCTTTTTTTTTCTGGCCACGCTTTGGCCTTACCGTATTTCTTATGCCTAAGATTTCCACTGGAGGTTTAGTTGTGAAACCACAATGTCTGACCCGATAGTGAATTTGAATGTCAGATGCCAATTGAAATAAATGTCATCTGTCAAAAACTAGTCATGTGTGCAGCTGTGTTCATTCAGTGTGAAGATATGATTATCGTGTTTATAATATGATCAACGAGCCTATTAAATAAAAAAAATCTAGCTGAAACAAAATAAGCAAATCTATAATATGGAAATCTGACAATGGAAATCATTATGATTGTTAAGATAAATAATAAATAATATATTAAATAATAAAATATATTTTGAAAGGGGGCCATACATCTTCGTTTCTCTATGAAAGCACAAAAAGTGTGATTATAATTATTAAATTAAATGACATATCAAAATAATCATTATAAATGGCAAATTGTTGAACTTGAATAAAAATATGTTTTTTATATTAATATACCATCATGATACAAATTTGGATGATGATTTTTCATGCTGTTATTTTTGGTAAACTGTTTTAGTGTCCAGTTCAGGCCACTAGAGCGCAGCATTTATCAGAATTATGCCCAGTGTCATTAACTGTAACTCTCTGTTTACATTTATGATAAAAACAGACAGTAACAGGTCAGACTGTCTATTATAGGTTTTAAAATGCATATCTGTTTTTTTTATTCTTTAAGTTGGCAAGTTCTTTGTCACCCAGGATCTTTTATTCTGTGCAGTCCATCACTGTGGACATGTGCACCTGTCCAACACATCATAACTAAAACATCATGAAGTTTCCACACCTGGTCCACACGTTGCAGCTCCGCGGACCAAATTAACTGCATTACGATTGCGCCGGCTTCCTGTTTAGTGACATGGCCTGTTAATAGAAGCATGAAAATCAATGTGAAATATTTATAATCTCTGGCTGTGTCTGTGACAAATGAAACTTTGGTGTGCGGCCACTCATCACGGCAAAGCACAGACAAAACAAAACAACATCGTTCAGTTGTCATCACTCGACTGCGTGTAACTGTTATTAATGGAAAATGTATAAATGAGTAGTTGACATGACATGTCAAACAGTGACGGCAGGGAAACATGTCCTATATTAGTCATGATGTGACAAGTGATAACAGTTTTACATTGATGAACAGCAATATATTTATGCCTGCACTGGATTCGTACTGGATGTAAATCATGCATAGACTTGTTGAAAGTTTAGAATCTGATATTACTGTATATTATATGACAAAATTTTACAATAAAACCACAAAAAGCTTGACGTTTGGTGAATAAATGTGGAAAAAATGAAATCGTTCGTAAATGTTGCTGCCATTTTGGGAAAGGGCAAGACTGCACTATAACCACCAACAGCTTTTACATTTCTCAAACGATTTCAGTGGTTTATGATATACTTGGAGTTAAAAAAAAACCATATTAAAATCCAGTTATTTTAAATTTCAATAGTTAGATAATTAGTAATTCGTTATTAGAATTGTGAAAAGTCACCCATGTCAGGCAAAGATTTGGTTTGTTTTAATTTATAATTATATGTGACATTAAAGTTCATTTATAAACAAAATGCTGTGAAGTCACTGAATGGCCTGCTGCTTTGGAATCTAGATGCAACTAATTAGCGTATTGTTTCAGGTACAACAGGTTGAAAACACCTAATGGGACAAAACTTTTTTTGTATAATTCGTAACATTTAGTTTTATTTGTTATTTGTTGTCACACACTATTTCCATATTTTATAATTACCATTTAACTTTTATGCAGTGCAAATGCTCTCATGTATTTTCTGAGAGGGGTCTTAACCTTTGCAGCGTTTAATATGTGCATTTTATTACATTTTAGGCGGATTAAAATCTCTAAAGTTCTGTATGTGTTAAATCAAAAACACTATTAACATAATTATGATAATGAAATCAATATATTAACATAAATACATCTGTGCAAATTATATAGTGAAGGTTAATGTTGATTGTGTCTATAAGATTCTGAAGTAGAATTTTTAATGTGGTTGCTGAGGTCTGGTGTTGATGAAGTGTTAATGTGCACTGTGGGTCCCAGTTTGCTGTAAGCACACTAAGATGTTTCCAGGTGCTCTGAGGTGTGTGATATATAATAAACACAGTACTAAGAACAATTATGTACAACAGTTCAAGGAGAAGCTTTTGTTTATCACAGTGAGAAAGAGTCTGTGTCTGACACCTGCAGTAATGACACAAGACTGTGTGAACTCACTGTGATCGTTCACATTTCTGATGTTCCTGTTAATGTAAAAACAGAAGACTCCAACAACATTCAGATTCAGAGATATAGTTATACATATAGATTTAGAACAGAGCATTGATCCAATAGAATTGCTGGACGTGCCTTGTGTGTAAACGCAAACACATCCCGGGGTTGATCTCATGATGGTGACCTAGTAACATTTAAATCCCAGGACACAATTAGCAGTGTATTTCTAGAATCCCTGTGTGGAAGTGGCTATAGAAAATAATATGGGATAAATCTCAATCTTTGGTAAGGCTTTATATTAGCATACTCTTTCTGTAATGTGAAAATTGGTTTAAAGAAGATGATCATGCATACTTTTAAAGTAATTCCAAAACAGCTAAAAGCAATTAGTCTTTTTTGTGTGTTTATGGTCACTATTAAACCACAGTGCAAGTCATTACCTCCAAATTAATGAAACTTTTTTTTTTAAATCCGCATAGAAGGACTAAGTGTTCTTGTTCTCAGCACATTCTCATTGTTCTTATTTTCAGCACAGTTTAATTGTAATAGGACATTTTCCCCTTCGCCGTGGGCAGAACACAGCGATACACAACAATTGTAACGAGCTGATATTGGTTCAGGAAGAATCCAGGACCATATAGTGCCATTTTTGTGGTTCTGTGCCTCAATACCCAATAATCTTATGTTTTACAATTCCCAGTGGAGGCTACTGGGAATTTTTTTTCCCACTTTATTTGAAAAGTTTTACAAAATACAGTACTTATAGAGAAATGAAGGCTTTCTAGCATCCAAAATGTTATGTGCTTATGACCCGAGACAATAATTTGCTCATTTTTCACAGAATAATATATTCCCACATGTCTCCTGATTAGGTGTAATATGATATGACATCACAAGACATACTAGAACCAATGAGTTTTGAAGTTATAGATGTGTCACCATATTTGAATTTAGTGCTCTTATAGGCTTGCTTGTTTTTGGTTTTATTTTGGCTAAGCAAGTTCAAAATATTATTGGTTTTCTCTCTTTAAAAACATTTATTAACCCACCGGAGGCATATTGATTACTTTTATGATGGATGGATGTGCTATATGGTGCTTTGCCATTTTGGGAGCAATACATATAAAGTGGCCATATTTATTTGTGTTTAACTTAAAAAGTTATCTGGAATGGCATGAGGGTGAGTAAACAATGGGAGAACTTTCATATATGGGTTCAGTATTCCTTTAAAGGAGACGTTTATAAAGGTGCTGAAGCCACAAAATAAACAGATATTAAACTCAAGGGGGCATGTTCTGCGTTTTGCTGTGCAGAATTACATTTTATTTAAAAACGTCAAATTATTAAGTTATTTTTATTAAGTTATTAATTGTTGATAAAAGCAATAAAAACCTATAGATAGAAGGTAAAAATAGAAGGTATTAACGTATATATAAAATAGCTATAAATGTAGTATAGAGAACATTACAGATACAGACGCAAACTTCATCTGTTTGTTTATTTATTTATTATCCTTATCATAGCAATTAAGGGGCCGTTCCCGAATCGCGGTGTAAAGCGCGAAACCCGCAGCAATCATCTCACGCTTGGAGCGATCGCGCGCCTGTGACGTCGCCTGTGAAGCAGGCTGAAGGATGCTTTGCTTGCAGTGGAGCAGCGCACACACACACACACACTCTAGCACTCGCACAGCGTCATGTCCACTATGATGAGTGGATTAGTGAACATGGCGAGCGTGGCGGATTTCGAGGCGCTCGCGATCCCCGCCACTAAAGTTGAGATCACCGTGTCATGCAGGTGAGTCGCGCGCGATCGCGAGGGTCGTGTCTGATTGACTCGCGCATGGAGTTTCTCTGATAACATGCGCTGTCTGGTGCTGTGGGGCTGTATAGCCGCTTTACATGTACACGTTAAATTTGTTTTACAGGTATTTTATATAAAAGTATCTTATATTTGAGTATTTCATTAGTTTATGTTCATCTGAGCGCGTGCTGATATTATAGCAAATTACATCGCCGATAAAGGATTTTGACAAATGTGGCATTAAAAAAATATTATTTTATAATAATTATTTTTTAATTAGCTTGTGTATTAAAATGTCTTTATAAAAGATTATGCGATCTGTTTTTGTTTATAATAATTACGATACATTATTATACTTACCTATTCATGGTTAGAACTAAAATACATGTGGTTTAACTTTTATTATGTACCATAATGCATTATGTATTATTTAAGTCATGCATTTAAGTCTTTCCATACACATGCAGCTCATTTTAAAGTGTATTGTGAGAAATTATGCATTCTTATGCATCAGTTGATTTTTGGATATAGGCTTGAAACGTCACCATCTGTATGACATACTGCTCTATAATGAAGTTTGTCATTGTGTGTGTTTGTCTTATGTATTCCATCAGACAGCTCTCTGTTCCTCAGCGTTACATAATAAGTGCATGTATGAAGCCCTGGTGTCTTGAGAAGCAGCAAGCTTATATGGATTCAAAGAGATCTTTAACTTTCTTTAAAGACCTCAGTATTTGAATCAGACAATGGATATGCATTTATATTTTAAAAGGAAAATTATTTCTGTTTCCATTGAAAAGCATCACAGTTTATACCTGCTTATACCTGTTTATACCTGCATTCCAGTCTTTTCTGGGTCTGCTGTGATTAAATGAGCGTTTCTGTTTAGTCTCTCTGGGGAGAGAGAGAGAGAGAGAGAGGTTTTGCTCTTAAACAACATTTGGAAAGAAGTCACGCTCATGAATCCTGTGCTGTATAAGATCAATGATGATTTATAGCATCAAGGGCTGATTTGAAGTACTTTTTAGATGTGCAAAGTGGCCTTTTTTATACATTTTACATTAAAACATAATTTAAGTAACATTTTACATTTTTGTGTTTTACTGTACCTCATTTTTCTGGTAAAAGAAGCTGCATTTTTTACACTGTAAATTTCGGTCCTATTTTTTTTATATTTACATTTACATTTAGGCATTTAGCTCACGCTTTTATCGAAAGCGACTTACGAATATTAGGAGACAAAACCTATTAAAACCGTATAAGGGTAGTTGACAAATAAATATGTGACTGTGTGTGACTGTGTGTGACAGCAACAAAAACTCAACAAAAATACCAATTGCATGAAAGAGTTTCCAATTTACCACTTTTTCGTCACACCATAGGACACAGTCACATGTTTATTTGTCAACTACCCATAAATGAAAAAAAAGACCAATGTCAGCATTTAGGTGCATGTTGACAAAATACTCAAAATAAGCACTGACAGTTGTGAAGGCGAAAGGAAAAGCTATTCCTGGATTGAAGCTTTTGACAGCGAGGACTCAGAGAGCGTCTGTATTGACCAATTGACTTGTTTGGTCTGAGCGTATAGAAGCGAGACCCTTTGGGCTGGAGGTCGTGTCAATACACACAGAAAGAGGAAAAGGTGAATCTGAAGTCTGTAACCTTTCCTGTTGTCTTTAAAAACTGTAGAGACATGAGAGATTGATTCAGTTGTGCAGTGAGTTCTGACTCTCCTGTGGCTCAAATGCTTCGTTCTTTTAATTTTACAGAAAAAATATTTGTATGAAGTTTTATGAAAGTAAAAAGTATGAATCAAAATATATACTTTAGCAGTAAATTGTTAAATTTGTGAAATTGTTAAAATGATGTTTTGAAAGGGATAGTTCATTCCAAAATTTAAATGATTTTGTAATGCAATACTTTCTGTAACTATACAGTCAACCAAATTTTATAATTTAACATGATTACTGTATTTTTTTATTCTACTGTAACTTGCAGTGTATTAAATAAGCTTATACCGCAACATATTTTATACAAACCTTTTTATTTCAGTTTCAGAGGCTATTAAGATATCAAACCATTGCAGACTACAAGTCTGATATTACTGATATTTTTTCTGACGTGAGCATTTTCTCTTATTAAAGCTGTTCGAAAGCTATACTTTTACAGCTATGATTCAGTCAGCAGTTTAAAATGCATATTGATTTCATACTTTGCTAGTCGTCAATATTCTTATAACATAAATTGCACGTCAATACAGTGATCTTTACTTAGCGTGTGTTTGGACTCCAGCTTTATTTAAGCACCACGGAGGTCAAATCCTCATTAGCCGCACTAAACTTTTATTACACTTCAGGCTTTAATTACCTAGCTCATGAATTATTCCTCTGTGTTTTACCGTTCATGTACTAGATATGAATGCAGGATGAGTCCGGAAGAAGCGCAGGGATAAACATTCATTAAAATCATAAGAGGATCGGGAATGTCGGTGAATGTGATTGGCAGTCTGAGTTCTTTACGATGTGGGTGGAGGTCTCCACTTCGTCGGGATCTGTAATGGAAATGTGCTGTTTTGTGGGGGGACAACTGTATAAATGTTTTATGAGAATTCTTGTTCTCCAGCGTTTGGCTGGGATGTTTTAGGTTTGCTCTGTAATGGTCAGGTGGCACACAAAGATGTGGGATGGGTTGAGCTGTTTAATTTTTAAATATTCAGTATACCTGTAAGATGTGCCCATCCCTTAATGTTTAGGAAAGCTTTTATCGTATACAAACGACTGACAGTATTCAGAAAGTATGAGACAGATACCATACGAGCAATAAGTATTGTTTAGAAGAGGAAAAACACACGTATATGTGACCCGGTCTGTAAAAACCCAGCTAAAGTCATTTTTTGTAATTTTTCTGTTTTCTACATAAAATAATTCTACGTAATGTAAAAAATAATCTGTGTGAATTTAACATGAATATATTTAATATTGTCTAGTAAGGTTAAGTGAAAGATTGAAATCATAGTAAAATTAATAGGTGAAATCAAATTTTGATGCTCGTAATCGACTTTAGCCTGGTTTTCACATACAGATATATACACATATATGTATTGCAAATTTCTCTAGGCCTTAAAACATAATATAATAATTAAAAAAAATCTTAAAAATAAAATCATTAGGGATTTTTATCAGGTAATGTATTGGAGAAGCATGAAGGTCCCTGGTTCGAGTCTCGCTAGCACGATCTCACGGGAATTTGTACATATTTCACAAGGTGGCTAATTTATACGAATTCATGAGATCTAATTTGTACGTTTTAATTCTATTTGCCTTCTTAGATGTGGCCCTTTTATTCTAATAATCATGTTTTTTATGATTCACTTCATATGAATTTATACGAATTATGCATCTCAAAATACATCCATAAATTCATATATAGAAATATATATTAATTCCTGTGAGATCAGGTTGTATCAGCTGATGGTGCCATTTTGTGGTTTGCGTGTTATTCCTGGTAGTATGGTTTCATACTTTAGTTTTCTCACAGATTTGGTGATTTTAAGTTAGTAAATTGCCTGTCCAGGCAATCTGTCCAGGGTGTTTTCTGGATAGATGTATTTGCAGCAGCATTTTATATTTACCCGAGAATAGATCATGTATGTTTTTAAAAATAATTTGAAAGAATAGAAAAGAAAAGAATGTATTTTTTGTGTTTAACCTCATGATCTCGATGCAGGAACACATGATTGTGTCTGCTGCACCCAACATGTATGCAGATGCTCTCTGTTCTTTGTAGCGTAAGACCCATGAACCTTTTATCAGTTTAAACAGCGTAGGTCGTGCATATACAGGAAGTGCTGACTGCAGATTTTTGATCTAAAGTGCCTGAACATCAGCAATTCTGCCCACAGAAATATCTTATTTACTCAATGAAAAGAGCAGATTATAGTAGATAGCATTGTTTATTTAAAATTAAACAAGGCTATGTACATTTATGTATAGCACTTGTTTATAGGTACGCACCAATGTATCGGCTGTCGATATTTATCGGTTCATTTTAGAACCATCAGCATATTAGAGATAGCATGAAAAAGGTCGATTTAACAAATCCTTTTATATGTATGTTTGAATAACACTGTAAAACTAGAATGGGGGTTTTTACATGCAGTAAAAAATGTGCCGTGATTTATTTTTTTTATTGCCAATATTGATTATGTGATAATTATATGTGAATAAACATGAATAAACATGCAGAGTGCTTAAAAAGAGCATTTGAGAAATATTTCTTATGAAATATGGAATTTTTATGAGATATAGGTTAAAAAATGTTTTGTTGCTTTGGTAATGTTGGCTTGTTGAATGGATCCAAAACATGATTAAAACACTGCTCTTTTTTAATGACAAAAAAATTTAGTAAGTGAAATATGTGTATTGGCATCTGTATCAGCCAATAGTTAAGATCAGTATCAAACATATCGATGCATCCTCCAATATACTATAAAAAACACAACGTATACCTTGAATTTAGTCATATTGCATGAAAGTGCCTGCCAGAGTGTATAAATGTAAATATGCAGCAACTTATTCTGTAACCTAAAAAGGTCAGATGTCTCTTATTAGGAGTCAGTGGTGACAGTCTATTCACCAGACAGGCAGAGAGACAGAGAAACAAACAGGTAAATCACTTTAGACATTTGCTTTGCAGAATGTGTACACAATTAGAATTAATTAATTAAGATGTCCTATTGTTTCCTCTTGCTTAACTAAACTGCACATCACTAACCATGACAGAATTTGCTCTAATGCTATTATTTGGCAACATAAATCAAAGTTCCTCTGTTGCATGGCACCTGTAACAGCATAATTTATATTACATTTATATATGTCTTTTATTATTTTGCTGTTGCCACCTGTTCATTGCTAAATAAAAATATGCTTTATATGTTAAATCAGGATTATGCTGCAAAAAAATTAAGAAATCGAAATTATTTTCTGTTTTTTTAATGTACTATTTATAGGTATGTGTTTAAGTAAATTTATCATTTTCATTTATTTATATAAACTATTGACAGTGACAACTGCCAAATTCCTTATAAAATAATGCTGTTTTCATTTATGTATTCATTTTTAAACCACCCAATACTAATGATTTTACATGTATTTTAGGATCAGTTCAAAATTAAATATTTAATGGAATAAGCCTGATTTGTAATCACAGTTTTCGTGTCTTAGTATCAGTCTTTTACATTGCTGTTGGGTTTATATATTATAAATATGTTATAAAAGGTTATTAATAATAAAAAAGATACCTATAACATAATCATATTTGTCTGAAAAGGTTACTATGGCAACAGTACGCTGCCTGAGCATTTTCCATACGGTATCGAACGCTATATCGACAAAACATAAATAGGTACTGTTGTTGTTGTTTCTCTTCTTTATGATGGAATTTTGACATCACAAGATAAAGACATTTTGGACTGTGTAAGACGAATTTAAGTTTCCCTGCAAATCTGTTATAGAAAATTCTTATAAAACATTTAAGAAATTGCACACGCAGGCTTACAGTCAGTGGTGTATTTTCCAGAGTAATAGAGAGCTAAAATGTATTTTAAAAGGGTCCTAAATTATTTTCTTCTCTTATCTTTCTTTCGCAGAAACCTCTTGGATAGAGACACTTTCTCAAAATCAGACCCAAGTAAGCTCTTTGTCATTGTTCCTCACACATAACATGAAGAAGATGCACATGTGTTTATTATTGCTTGCATTGACACAAAAAACTGATCCCAAAACTAGCACATCTGAATCAGATCTCGTAAGGAACAGTAGACAGCTGGACTGAAAGCAGGATGGCTAATATACTCAACAGATATCTGTATCACTGTAGGGAGCTTCATTACCTGCCTGCCTTCATTATCATCTCATCATATTACAGCTCTTGACTGGTTATGAAACCCCGCTGTACTGCAAAATCAACACTGCTTTAGTCTTTTAGTAAAACTTCAGAATCGTTTCTCTTGTTTTAATCGTAAACATTACTTACAGTATATATTGTTAATTATATCATTGAACATATTCTATTCAGTGTTGCTTATCTAAGTTCTTTTTAAGGCTGATTACATTTTGCTACTGAACAACATGATAAAAATAATGAGTTTTTGTGTTTTTGAGTATTTGACAAGTATTTTGCATTTACTACATTTTTGTATATATTCACGCATATTGTGTGTGTGTGTGTGTGTGTATGTGTGTGTGTGAAATGCAGATGTTGTGTTCAGCTGATTACAGCGGCTGACATTCACAGCTTTAATGAACATACAGATGCATTTGACTGCAGGCGTCACATCGTTCATTCTGTTGTGTGGCTGATTAAACTGAGACACACACACACAATTATATGCTATAAAAGCCTTCCTTTTATATTCATCCTATAATCTTAGGTTTGCAAAGTGCGTAACTTCTCTATATGCTTTTAATTAGGTAATTTTCTATATTTTTGTAGATGTCACACATAATATTTACAGTATTGTATAATGTTGGTCAAGATTTCTTACACCAATGGTTTTCATACAACATGGTTTTTCTGACCCTTACTAAAACTGCCTGAATGTGTGAATTTCTTTCCATCTTAAATTTTTATAAAAATATATTTTTCAATGATTAATGAGTTTACTATTTTTCTAAAAAGGCAAATATGTAAATAGCCTGTTATGATAATTTACATTTGCCATTTAAAATGTGCTAATATGTACTGTAAATGTGGGTCGTCATATGTTTATAACTGTAACGTTTTAGCAGATTAGTTTTAATAATTTGTTTTTTATATTTTTCTGGATGTTTGGGTGATATGAGAGGATGTTACTACACTAGCAGAGTAGTTAACAAACAACTAACAAGATTAGTTAGGTTAACTAGTGAATCAAAATAAGTCAAAAAAGTTATAGCTGTTACCTGTAAAATCAAATCACAACAGAAGTAGCATTAAATACACAAGAAAATATGTATTGTGTTACATATTACCATAATAAATACAGTAAATACAGTAGATGAACTGAATGGCATATAAAACGTATAGTTACATAAGTGAACCATGAGGACTTTATTCTCTTCCAAATATTTTACATATTGGGTCATTTTTACCACATTTGGTGACCCTGATACAGCCTTGATTTTCACACATGCCTCCAGTGTTGCCAGATCTTCATGTGCTTTTCTTGTTTCATCATGGCGAGTGTAGTGATGTTCCTCTCATGTGCTGAGTCTGAGATGTGCTGACGTGATCGGGTCAAACTCCTCCTTACACCGGCCAAAAGACTCGAGATTCAGGAACTCCAAACAGCTAAATATAGATTCTCCGCTCATACCCGTCACCACTGTCTGTGTGTGTGTGGTCATCCACAGAGCTTGATGTGATATTTAAGGCTGAATTTTCGTGTGTTTAGGAAATGCATCATTTCTTGTAGTCATTTCTTTATAGATGCGATCAATGGCAATTTGTGTCCTTTATTACGGATTGCACATGCTACGGATTGCAACTATAACACGTCATGTCAGGGTTTTTTTCTCTCTTAAAGAGTTTTTTTGAATCCCTGACCACTGACTGTTATCTTTCCATACATGTAAAGCTGCTTTGGTACGATGACCTTTGTGAGAAAGTGCTATACAAATTAAACTGAATTGAATTGAATTGTAGTGGCAGATTTCTAGTCCTGATTTTATTCTATATTAATCATTTAATGGTGATCAATGGGCCCATGCAATTGTGCATGATGATAAACAAATAATTAAACAATTAAACTGTTAATAATCAGTCAGGTCTATCAAGAATGGCTTAAGTTGAGTATACTATAAATCATGGAGACACAGCTGGGTCAGCTTCCAAAAAATGAGCCGTACATAGTTATCTGTGTTTTCTAAATAATATGAATAATATGTTAATGCTGGAAGTGCTCACACAACATTTGTTTATTCAATACGTTTACATTAATGCATTTGACAGACGCTTTTATCCATAGCGACTTACATTGCGTTATACTGTACATTCATTTCTGAGTATGTGCATTCCTAACCGTCCTAACCCATCCCTGGAATTGAACCCATGACCTTGACGTTGCTAACGCCATGCTCAAAACACTAAATAGATAGAGTAGTTAGGGCTGCACGATATTGAAAAAAAATGTTATATGCGATAACATGCTAAATAATGCGATATGCGATAACATGCTAAATAATGCGATATGATATTTATTTTTCTAAAGCCCATTTAAATTATATTAAAATATATTTTGAAAAATTATATAACAAACATACGTTTAATATTTCACAGAAAAGAAAGCATCAGCTGTGAAAACTTTGCGGCTTGTTGACTGTCTTGCATCAGAGAATGCGTATGACACACTACTATGCACACGCACACATATCCCAACTGACACCCATGTGCCAGATACATTATCCGCTTCGACCTAAAACTTTGACCACACGTTACTTTTTGAAGTATTAAAATTAGGTCACTGCATGTATAGGAAACTATTGCGATATGCACATTTGCGATATTTCGATAATTTCGATATATTGTGTAGCCCTACTATCTACTGCATTAGTTTTTTTAGCTCATTTGTTCGGCACCCCTCGCATCCCCATCTTTATATTTGAATCCTTGTTGTTGTAAATACTGTATATATAATTATTTCCACACTTTACGCCTTACCCTTATTCACTGACACTTTCAACAAATGTCTCTTTTTTCTAATTTTAAGAGAATCTAATTTTGAAATTATGCTTTAATACTTAAACACAAGTAAGGACTTTTAAGTCTCTGAGCAATAACACTTTGCTCTGGGTCAGTGACGCAACCTTCTGCACACATCAGAGAAATGTGATTTTTAAAAAAAAAAGATTTTTCATCTTATTCTACAAGCATTATGTAGTTGTATTTTGAAAATATCCAGGTCGCCATATGCATCTACACACTCAGCTGAACAGTAGTACAGTTAGAAGAGATTCTCTGTGTATGTGGACAGCTGAGGCATATCTCCATCTGCACACACACACATTAATCTCCCAGGACAGAAAAGTGTGTGCAGGCAGTCATATAGTCACACACTATAAAGTCGACAAGGCTCCGGGGTCCAAACGTAAAAAAGCACTCAGCGGATGATGATGATTTTTTTCTTTTGCAATAAGACATATTTTTAGACACACTCGGATGGCAGGTATTGGCTCGTCTTTAGAGGAAGGCCCTCAGACAGCCAAGCAGATGTTTGGAAACTGAATTATTCTAGCTGCCAGCTGTTGCTTGTGACATGAATTGGCATGACGTCTAAGTGTGTATGTGTTAAGTGCACCTCTCATCTCACTGAATGCCAGACAAATGTGCCAGTAATGTCCAAAGAGCCCTAGACATCTTTGTTTTATGTCGTTTTGATCTTATTTATTGAATTGGCAAACCAAAGCTGTTTCAGGGACCCATGAAATCAAATGGCTTTTAGTTCATGTCCATTGCTTTGTGGTCATCCATATGTTAGTGTATACTAGCTGACATGTCCACCATGTTGGAACAGTCAATGTTTCAGTTGCTGTATCATATTTACCCTTGCATTACAAACAAGGAGAAACCATGTCTTTAGCCAAAGTCCGTTCACGGACGTCTGTTCACTCCGCCGCTGTGTTTGCAACGCCTCTCAACAAGACAAGCAAGACAACAGTCCCATCTACTTGAATGGGGGAAAGTGGATATTTCTACAATTGCGATAATGAAATCGCAATTTAACAACATAGTTCCGACCAACAATTAAAACTGATATTACGTGTAGCATAACCTTTGTTTCTTAAGCTTAAATTGTGCCAAAAACACCTTTTTCGAGCTCGCTTTAGCTACTGCGCATGTACACAGGTTGGCTAGCGCGTTATGAGCAGAGCCATTGGCTTACGAGTCTCCGTAAACAGCCCCTCCCCTAGAGAAACGTCAGTCTTTATCGATTGGTGATTTGTTCTTTTTACTGGAAGGCGGGACTTCCGCCGCTAGAGCGGCCATATTGAGTGTTGCAATCCGCTCCAATCATGATAACTGCAGTGGCGCATCTTGTTAATATTAAGTATCTTTGCTTGAGCATAGTCGCTCCAAAATGTGTGCAGCACAGGGTGGAGTTTTGATGTTTCATAAGCTCTTTTTATTGTCTTACTTTTTATTGGTTGAATATTTGCGAACCCCACAGATAGATTGACAAAAACTATAATTAGCATTTTTATGGCCCAATCCAATGGGAAATATGTCAACACAGGGAAGAAAGTGCAATCATTAAACCATCCCATGGGTTCTTTAGGTTAATATCTGCAAGTATGCAAATATAAAACTGTATCTTACTAATAATTACTGTCAAGCAATATATTTTTACTCTTATCCTATAATAATATTTCCTCCATTTTAATGTTTTAATGCAATTTTCATATTGTTTTGTTTTTGTGTAGTTTGTGTGCTGTATACTCAAACAGTGACAAATAGGGAGTGGAGAGAGGTATTGTATTTTCTACATTGTCTCTTTTTATTTATATTTTAAGTTTTAATACATTTAACTGACTGAGAAATATATACATTGTCCTCTGTTTCTCAGTTGATTTTGTCCTATTTTGTAGTTTGGCAGGACAGAAGTGATTGACAACACCCTGAATCCAGACTTTGTGCATAAATTCATCATTGACTACTTCTTTGAAGAGAGACAAAATTTACGCTTTGACCTGTGAGTATTATGGGAAATCAAATGTACTGTATCTGTGTGTGTTTTTAAATTTGTAAATCTGATTTGTAAATTTGATTTTTTATTAAAAAAAAAATACAAATCTATAGAAATGCAATATTGGTGTTCATGCTGGTTAGTCAGTCCAGACATATATGTGACCCTGTCTGTGAAAACTCAAATCTAAAAATCGAATTCTGAGATAACAAGCATCAAAGTTTGATTTCACCTATTAATTTCACAACTATTTCAATCCTTGACATGATCTCACTCAGACAATGTTAAAGATATCAATCACAGAATATTCTTTACATTATGTAGAATGATTTTATGTAGAAAACAGAAAAATCAATGACAAATGACTTTAGCTGTTTTTTCACATACTGGGTCACATATAATGACGTCATCGGCAGTGTGATCGTGTTGCTCGTTTAGTAGAGCATTGCGTCAGCAACGAAAAGGGCATGGGTTAGACCAGACATACCTTCAATATACCATAAGTCACTTTGGATAAAAGAACATGCCTGGGAAAAAGCACAGATTTACATTTTTCACTGTAAGCTATTACATAATTAGTAAGTGCTGATTTGCCAAGTAACAAGATGTTTAAATGCAGTTTTGTATGATTTTACACACACTCACACACACGCGCGGCCTGCAGGGTTTTGGTTCGCTTCTGCTCAGTAAAGCACATTATATACAGCAGTGTGTTAGAAATACATTTATCTGTTATTCACCATAACACACATGAATGTGATCAAACACACAATGCACAACCTCAATTAGAGGATTTGCACAAAATAACACTCCCTGCATTTAATAAAATTCATTTACATTTTTACAATTTAATATAATGCACATTGTTGCAGTGCAGCTTTACAGAAAACATTTAAGCACAGGGGAAACCTGCGGTACATTACCACGATATATCATCTCAAAGGAAACGACACTTGTTATTCATGAGTGTTTATGAAGTCAGACAGCAGGCGGGGCTGAACGAAACATTACTGACGTGTGTGTGTGGTGCTCTGGATTAGTCATGTAACCAGCTCGCTGGTTAATAACAAAGGTTTATCCCTCTGGGTGTGAGGGATAAAATATATGTCATATTTCCAGACTGTCTACTACTTGTTATTGCTTATATTGAGTATATGAATCTGTTATTTGAATTCACGATTTGAAAGCAGTGTCTTGACTACCTCCAATCATCAGCCTTGTCGAGAAAATGTGTGCTATTGCTAGTGCTATTGTGCTATAGAACCTAGCAACTACATAGCAACATCCCAGCAAACACCTAGATCATCCCAGCAACCACCTAGAACATGCCAGCAACCACCTAGAACATCCCAGCAACCACCTAGAACATCCCAGCAACCACCCACAACATCCCAGCAACCACCTAGAACATCCCAGCAACCACCTAGAACATCCCAGCAACCACCTAGAACATCCTAGCAACCACCTTGAACATTCCAGCAACCATTACCAAAGTAGTGCTAAAACTCAGGAAGCATTAGTTACCACACATCAACACTTTGACAACCACACACAACACAGCAATGCTGTAGTCATGAGTTTTGCACAGGAAAGCACATTTTCTTCAGAAACTGTAAAAGAGTGTGTGTATGAGATTGAAACATGCCTGTTCAGTGAGGTGAAAGCATGTCTTGATCTTGGAGGTTTGCACATGCTGTCATGGCTTATTTTTTACAGGAACAGTGCAGACAAACAGAGAGACAGCCAAGTGTGTAGATTCATGCTGAGAAGGAAATAACATATTTCCCAACTTGACAGATATTCCTCAAACATGTAGGTTGTTGGCACCCGCTGAGCTTTCATTTTAGCTACAGGTGAACAGACTTGTGTTCAGTGAGAATGTGCTGGAATATTTTGTGTTTTAGCAGCTATCTTTGAGGTGTTGCATTGAAAACATCAAAGTAAAAAAAAGCCTAAAGGTGAAGACGTGTCATGTTTTAGATCCCCCAGGAAGTCTTGTTTATTTGCAAAGGTGGTTGGCTGGTTTAAGTTGGTCTCTCAGCCTGGTTTAGCAGGCTGGTTTTAGAGGGGTTTTCCTGGCCAAGTTGTTTGGACTGGAAGTCCAGCTTGACCAGCTTTGCCAAGCTGGTGGGACCATCTTAAACCAGCTAAGAACTGCCAACCAGCTAAGCTAGTCAAGCTGGTGTTAGCTGGTGGGAGAACTGATTTTTTTCTGTTTGGAAACAATTGTTAGTGGTGTTCGCTAAGGTAAGCATCACTTTTGCTCGTAATCCCCTGAACACGAGTATAAAACTCTTGTGCACATTTTGTCGAGGACTGTTTTGCTAAAGAATTGAGCAACTCATATTAATAGATTGTTGAGAAGAATGACTATTATTGTTGACTAAACTTTTTTACTTAGACTGTAGTTTGTAAAGGGTGTCTTGGGTTTGAATGCTTATCAACGATGTCTTATGAATGTTTCTGGCTTTTGTCTAGGTATGACCTTGACTCAAAAAGTGAAAACCTCTCTAAACATGTAAGTGTTGCACAATCAAAACCTGTACAATCAAAAGTGACATCATTGGTTGTTGTGAAGAGATGCTGGTTACAGATCTTGTATCAGCTTTTTCTTTTTATTCTTGTTTTTTTTTATTCAGTTCTGACCAGGAAAATATTTCTGCTGCAAATTTTAACAAATGTATAAAAGCCAGAGTAAACCTTAATGTAATCTGTAAGATCATGTTCTCATTCTAATAATTGTTTCAACTACAGATTACGTCCTGAAGGTGGTTTTATATTAAAACTAGAAAACCTTTTTCTGTTACAGATATATTTTATATTAAAAATGACTGAGAAACTTTTTAATCACACCTTCATTATTTATTTCTTCTCATTTTTAAAATGCATTTTGTTTTGACAACTACATTGTCAAAAACTGCACTTTGTTTGGCAAACATCCCATACATTACAATCATATTCCTAGTTAAATAACACTTGGTAGCTTGGTTTCAAGTAAAGCTGTTTGGGCGAGGAGGAGTGTTTTTATACTAAAATATACTAAATTTGCATGACCCCTTAACCATTTTGATTTGTTGTCTAAACTGTGTTGCACTTCTAAGTGATTTTTCTGGTTATTAATGGATGTGTGTGTACAGGACTTCCTGGGCCAGATGTACTGTACTCTGGGAGAGGTGGTGGGCTCTCTGGGTAGTCGAATGGAAAGACCACTCGTGTAAGTCCTGCTTTTACTGAATTATATTTCATCCTCACACTTCTTTGAAAAACACATCCCCATTTCCTGTGTCAAAAAATGGATTCAATTCTCACCATACTACCTGCATTTTGTGCTTATTCCTGTGTGTGTTTGTAGGCAGCTGATGTGTCATTTTACAGCATTTAAAGAGAAAGTCTCTTCATTCCATTGCTCTTTTTTAGCAATTTTTTACTTAATAAAATGTGAAATGTCCTGTGGTGTGACTGTTGTGGATAAATATGAATGTCACCTTCATAAAATATATACAGTAGTATGCATGCACATATTTGCATACTTTCATATGTGTTTAACAACGCCTACATACTATTATTATTTCCGTGGTTGTTTTTAATACATCATACGGGTCACATGACAATGAAAACATGACGGCTGTAGTATGTCCGAGGTGTATTCTGTACACTGCACCCACACATACTATATACAACATACAGCTATTAGATTAGACAACAGTATATACAAACTGTCTTCAAACACATTTACTCTTTGCCAATATGTAAATATGTGTAATAGTTTTGTATGCTGTGTGTGTGTAGTAATATTTTGGCAGTAATATGAAATTATATTTTATTCTGTGGATATTATATAACCAGTGCTGCCTTCACTAATTCATTCACTCAGTCCTCTAAATACTCATTTCATGATTTAGTCGCAAATAAATACATACATTCAGACACGCTTATTGCCATAAGCTGTTCATAATCACTTATGCGAGCGCTGAATGAATTCATTTCATTCTTGAACACGCATCTGTTGCCAACAAATGGGCATTTGCTGTAGCACATTGCTGACATAAACTATTATAGCGATAATTCTGAAGATGGAAGACACACAACTAACTTAACAAAGCAAAATGTCATGGTTACCAATGTTACCCAGCCCTTCTGAATAAGTAACCAGAAGGTGTTGCTTAGTTTTGCCTATTAAGGAGTCATCTGTCCCTATAAGCGGGCTAAACCGAACAGTGTCTGGAGAGTATCAAGACTAAGAGTACCACACACACTTCATAAAAATACAAAAATATTCACAGGGAAATGAGTGCAAGAAATATACTAACATTCGCTGGCCTGTCACCTGTTGGCCCATCCATAACCATTAAGAACGATGCCCGAATTCAGAGGGTGGGGATGTTTCCATGTCAGCAGTGTCTTATAAGATCGCCGTTTTAGTCTGAGCAAGAGATACATAAACCTTTTGGGAATTCGCCCAACATTTAAATGGTATAAAAGATTTTCAGCGCAATGACAGTGTCTTCAGGATGATGCAGTGAGTAATACTGACTGCAACAAACATGTGGGAGGTCCATGGTTGTGTCGTTCTGAAACTACCGCTTTATCAACTCTGAACAAACTCTTAAATTATATAGAATTATTATTTCCTAAAATGTGGGAGGGATACTGTCAGTTGCTGCTTTTGCAAAACAGTAGTTGACAGCTGTGTAACTAGAGATGTGAAAGATGTTCTTGGGTCAACATCTTACAGTAGTTTTATTCTTCATCACTTTTTGTCTTGTAACTACTTCCGATTTCAGGTTAATTTAGTGGAGTACCTTAGAGGGCTTCTGTACGTTTAGTGCAGATAAAGAGATTCTTCGGTTAGCATCGATCTGTGTCTGTAATCTCAATGACATTAGTCAGCACTACTTAGTGGAATTGAAACAAGCACTCAAGGCAGCACAAGTAAAACAAAAGTTTGTAGTCTTCTTCAAAATCCTTTCATCATTCATCTCAGTCAAACGCCGGAAGCTGAAGGGTCCATATAATTTCACTTCAAGTCTAGCTTGGTTGTCATGGGTGTAGTCTTATATAAGATTCTCATGTCTGCTTCACCATACACACATTTATTACGCAGCACAATCTAAAATAAATGCATTCAGAACTGTTTATCATCACAAGCTATGATCACTTTGACACGATATGAATTAGATATACTGTACGCCCATTTACAGTAAAGTTCGGCGTGCTGTAAAGTGCAATCCAGACAATGACCTGAATAATTAAATCTATCTTTTATTTCATTGTAAACTCCCATATTCTCTTGTTGCAGTGCCTGATATAGTAGGGCGTCTGAAATGGTAGCTGTCATGAATAATATGATTTGAGATGTCAGCGCTTCTTCTGTTTCTTATATGCAATAAGACACAATGTTCCTTCTCTATCTTCAGAGGTATTCCTTGCAAGAACTGTGGGACCATTATTGTGAAAGCAGAAGAACTTGGAAATTGCAGGGTACATCATCTTACTTTACCAGCTTTCTCTTCACTTTTCTTTGTGCTTATTTGCTTTTTACTGAAAGTTGCAGAATATGTTTCACTTCATTTGTATTTATTTTGCTCATCAGGAGTCAGTATTGATGCAGTTTTGTGGAAACAAACTGGATAAAAAAGACTTCTTTGGGAAGTCAGATCCTTTCCTGGTCTTTTACCGTAGCAATGAAGATGGAACGTAAGTTTATTTCATATACCTTCTGAGTTTGACACATTGGGCAGAGTTCACTGGACAAGGACATAAGACATTTACAGTATTTGCATTAGTACATTTCATATAATAGAACTGTTCATATAAATGGAACTGTTCAAAGTGACTCTTTATAGAATCTCATCTTGGTTTCTCTCTTTATGACTGATGCATATTTAACTCCCAGTAAATGATTTCTGCCCTGTTTGACTTCGTCTGCAAGATCTCTTCTCACTGACCTACTTTGATTTCTGCTCCCTATGTGTTCTGTTGGATTCTTTTTGTTAGATTCACCATCTGCCATAGGACAGAAGTGGTGAAGAACACACTGGATCCAGTGTGGCAAGCCTTCAAGATCCCTGTCCGAGCGCTGTGTAATGGAGATTATGACAGGTGGGTCAAATATAAGGAAACTGAGCATCAAACCAGTCTTGGTAAATGGTTTGTTTCATAGAGAATAGTGTTAATGTTTTGGATTTGATCCCAGGGAATAAAAGCATCTGTCAATTACGTATAGGTAAAACAGTTGATTGAAAACAGTTGATGACTTTATCTTTCTACATTGCTGTTTGCCTGCAAATATTTATAATGTCAACCCTGTTACCATGATTTAGTTTAGTAAACAATGCACAATTGAAATCTTCTGTGGATATTGTTTTTATAATATGCATCCTGTCCTGACCTTAAGAACAATGCTTCTGTGCTTAACTGTCAACCCTGTTACTATCAACCCTGTTATCTTTCTAAGGAACCCCTTTAATAGACTGAATGTTGACTGAATGTTTTTCCATACAGAGCAATAAAAATTGAGGTGTACGACTGGGACAGAGATGGCGGGTAAGAAAGAAAAACAAACGGTTCTTTACATAAGGCCCATGAAGTTAGCATACAGCTGAAAACAGTATGCTTATGTGTTTTAGTCATGACTACATCGGAGAGTTCAGCACCAGCTACAGGGAGCTGTCTAAATGCCATACACACTTCACTGTGTGGGAGGTGAGCCACTTTTCTCATGTATTTTTCATATACACATCCCCCATCTCATAATTGTGTGCTGAAAATATCTGAGACGTTACCTGCATGTAACACTTACGGTTTAATGGCTCAGATAGTACATTTTATTACCCCCTTTAAGTTCTAAAGTTTGTTACTGCCACAACAATTCAAGAGCACTTGTCTATGCCCTTGAGTATATGTTGCCCTAAAAGGATGTTTTGCTTGCTTTCATAGCAAAATCTCATCTGTTTTTCATCTTCTTTATGAGCTTCACATCACTGGAGCATTAATCTATCCTGTAAGAGATAAGAAGACCCATCAAGAGCCCGATCCCGCCGAGTACGCCAAATGTCTTCAGATTGTCATCTCCACCAAAAGCCTGATATAATTTAGTCCTTCAGCACAAGATGAAATCCATCATCTCTTTCACACAGTTCAATTGCACAGTCTTACTGGGCCCACTTGTGTTCTTCGTGTGTTTTAAAGTCTTAATATGCCATAACTCAAAACCCACCATGCCATTGGATAGACAAACCGGTAGTCCTGAACTGCCATTGGTTGGACACTGACATTGTTTGCTTAATTTACAATCGCATCATTTCCAATACTTTATGCCACTGCTAAGCTCTTTTGCAGTGATTTCCATTTGCATTTGGACTTTTATGATTGTTGAAAAAAAATCAGGATTTTGATTTACTGTACACAGCCTTACTTAAGATCTCCATTCTGCAGTTTTGAGGACTGTAAACAATGTTATTCTATGTGACTGCTGCCATTTTTCAGGTGCTGAACCCCAAGAAGAAGAAGAAAAAGAAGAAATATCTAAACTCAGGAACCGTGAGTGCATTTATAACTCATTCATTAATAATTCAGACAACAAACTTAAAGGACTGATGAAGGCACTTTACCTTGTATGTGTTCTAACAAACAAACATCCATATTGGTAAGACTTCTTATTAAAGGTCCTACGTTATATCTTCATAAGCAATGCACAATGCCCTCATAAGCTGTGCATATAAATATTCATAAACGTTGATGTAGCTCATTGCTAGTCTGCGTCGGTACCGTGACTCTAGTGAGTTACATCATTACCGGGGACATGAATATTGATATGACATTTATGATTAAAGTATGCATTGCTTATTGAAAGTGTGATGGTGCCGTTTGGGACTGTACATAGGAAGTGTTACCAAGCTTTCATCTCAACAGGTCACCCTGCTGTCCTGCTTCATTGATGTTGAGGTCACGTTCCTGGACTACATCAAAGGAGGGTGAGGATTTGTGTTTGTGTACAAATTAGATGAATATTGTCTCATTATGTACACTTTATCTGAAGTCTATGTATGTCTATAAAACAGCAACAAAAGCTGGGTTCTAACCATACTGGGTTTTAATAGAAAAATAATGTTTTGGTAGCTCAGCTGGTTACTGGTGCAATGGTTGTGGGTTCAAATTCCCATGAAAACACACATGTTGATCAAATGTACCTGTCATGGTAAAAGAAGGATATTTCCATGATGAAGAAACGCGTAGCTGTGCAAAATACACTTCACTCTCTATACAGAGTCTTGTGAGCCTCCAAAAGGGTAATTTCTTTAGCGCAATTTATGCTGAAGATAGCAAACTGTGCTGTTCTGCCATTGGAAAAGCTAATAAACAGGAAGATTACATGAACTCAGAACAAAATAGATTGCCCGCACGGATAATGTCTTTTTGTAAGCAAATCCCAGAAGCATTAGTTAGCATTTTAGCACTTATGATTCATCCAGTGAGTAGATACCTATCAGGGAAGGGTTTATATCTGTGTATAGCATCATGTTAGCTTTTTTTCTCTGGTTATTGTATTTAGGCTTTAAATTTTACCAAAAAAAAGAAAAAGAAAAAAAGACAGTCAATGAAAAATAGTTGCTCTGATGACAAATGTGTGAATTTCACACAGTTAAATAATAAAAAATAGTAAATAAAAATATAGGAATTTAAATATTACGTATTGCTCATGAATTTAGAGATAATTAAGACATTACATTAAAATGCTTTACTTTGTTGTGAAAAATAGTCTTTTAATTGTTTGTCTGATACAGAATATGTTGTTCTTTGGTTGCATACTGTACTTTTTACCAGTAGAACATATACAGGAAATGTACATGTTTCTTTGCATTCTGCATACTATAAAAATAGTATGAATTATAGTATAGTATGCTCTTCCAAATACCGCAATCTCATCTATCAAGACTGTTAATACATTGTTGTGCCTCACCAACCATTCATAATTCCTTCTTCTTTCCCCCGTCTCCTATCCACATCCACACACACATACGTTTACAGAGCTCGCTGCATTATGATGCAGTAATAAACTGAGCTATAAATAGCTTCTCTATTCTGAGAGATGCAGAGACCCCAGGCACATGACCTGGCCTTCAAACAGTTGAGCAAACACTGGAAATATCGGAGGAGTAATTGGAAGGTTGAGCATAAAGACAACAGCTGAACATTGTTGCGACGTTCTGTAAATGTGCGTTCTGTCGAAGAGGCCAGGAAACTGCAGAGAGAATATTGAATAAACGCAGGAATGCTCTCAGGGAATAACTCCCTTCATTTCTGCCCACAGATTAAATTGAAGTAAGACACAGTTTTACAAAGTCAGCCCATTGCAGCTCGCTGGAGATTTCTGCAAAGAGCTTTATTATGCTTTGATGAGCATCATATATTTTTATATATGCTTATTATATATAATATTATATATTATATATGCTTACTTTTCTATTTTGCTCTGTTTACTTTTAGCACACAAATAAATTTCACAGTGGCAATTGATTTTACGGCATCAAACGGTGAGTTTATCTTTCATATGAATTTGATGATCATTTATCTGATTGCATATAAATTCACAGTTTATCTTAAAATCTATGTGACTAATGATGTTAGTTTAAGGAGGTACAGCAATAAAAGTCTCACAGTACTAAATTTACACTTTTTGGTTTATTTATGGCAGGCAACCCTTCTCAGCCTACCTCTCTGCATTACATGAGCCCGTATCATCTGAATGCATATGCGCTGGCCCTGAGAGCTGTGGGGGAGATTATTCAGGACTATGACAGTGATAAGATGTTCCCTGCACTGGGGTTTGGTGCAAAACTGCCTCCTGACGGTCGAGTGTCTCATGAATTCCCCCTGGTGAGGAAACATCATGATTCTTTGTAGTTCACATTTATTCAGTTTGTTTTCAGATTACACTTTTCCTTAAGTATCTTGAGTGTTCACATTAATCATGCTTTATACACAGACAAGAACGTGTAAATGTTTGTAATTAAAGCTGCAATCTGTAACTTTTTTCTTAAAATAAACACAAATCTGTTAATGAGCAAGTAGGCTACATTAACAGTGATTGTTCAAAACTCTCTCCCTAATTCACAATGGTAAGCTTGTAATGGTGATTCAGAAGTTGAGCTGTCCACCCACGTAAAAAAATAAGTAACTTGCAATTGTATGTTTCAAAGGCGAAAGGATTTCAGCTGTATGTTTGCACGACGTCTTCAACTAAAATCGGAAAACCTTTTATGCATTTTGGCCATCAGTTTACATAAAAATGGCATTTTAGGGGTCTGAAATGCAAACTTTTGAAAACGGGTTTGAAACTGCCCTTAGCCAACTGAAAGGTGGTAAGGCTGATGTCCCTGTATCATCCTTTATAAAAACCCACATCACTATTGCCACCATAGTGCATCCTGTCCCCAAATTAACCATGGTCTTACTGTAGTAAAAGTGTAGTAACCATGGTTTTACAACAGTAACCATGATTTTAACATGGATTTTAAATAGAAACCATTGTTATTTTGTGGTTACCATGGTTTTTCTACAGTTACCATGGTAACTGGACTGGTAACCTAGCCTGATACTTATCAAAAACAATTGTTATATCCTAAAAAAACTATCCCAACAATTTTAGTTTTTTTAATTTTTAAATTGTTAACACTAACATTGTTTATTGATATGAAAATTGGTCAAATATTTATTCTCAAATATAAGACCTTTCCATCAATACATAGTTTGTCATGATTAGATTAGAATTCAACTATGAAATATTAAAGTGAAATGTGAAATAACAGTGAAACAACCTGTGGAACAGTGCCAGTCAACATGTTAAAAAGCACAGATTCAGATTTATATTCTGATGCACCACTTAAAGAGCTGATTCAGGTGCTTAAATTGCAGTGTTGGAATGATGATGTATAGATGCTAGATCACAGTATCGTACCGTATTCTACACAACCTAGCACCTGCATTTTCTGGGTGTCTTCACCAGCAATCATTTTGCATAATTCCTATAATATAGTGAATATAGAGTAAATAATGCTAAAGCATTGACAGTGCCTGCATATAAATGACACTGTCAGTGGCTGCAATTCATTCTGGATTCCCCTTCAGCATGTTCTGAGGGCCCTTGTGGCACTGCACATCTCAGGTGTCTTACTTCTCTGACAAAATCAATTTATATCATGAAACTTTAACTAATGTTCTGATGGGGTCTACTAAGACAAGACTCTTTATTTACCAAAAAGCTTTTAGTTTACATCACAGTCTTAAACCATCATTTCTTAATTTCTTGTAAGTGCTATTAGGATGGACAATTTTTCTGGAAAGTGTGGTCAAGTGTGAGTACCAGTTAAAAGTTTGGAAACAATTACTCACTATTTATTTAGATTTTAGAAAAACTTTTTAGAACAATAACAAACTTAAAAAAACCATGAAATAACACAATTGGAACTGTGGAAATTATGAAATTATTTTGACATTTTATCATTCATGTTCTTGAAGTCTCAACCTGAGAAGCTTTTTTTTTCAAAAAAACTTTTATTGGCTGCTTTTTATTTATTATTTGGTCCAAGTAATCCATTTCAAAAATTATTTTAATTTTTAATTATATTTTTGTCTACCAAAGTAATTTCAAACATTGAAATACACACTTTCAGATTAAAAGATTTTTAAGATCATGAGAAACATTTTGTCGATTGTTTCTAAACTTTTTGTACTGGCATGTGTCTGCACACTCGATATTTTAGGTATACATGTTTAAAGGTTTACATGACTGGAAATGTGACCAATTGATAAGTACTATATGTGTGAGAGAGAACAACAAAAAACAAAGACTGATAGAAATTACCGAATGGGTATTAACCACAGCCGTCATACATTTTTAAAGAGGATTTTTTTTACTGTTCAACACCCACAAAGCTGCCAGAGAATGTGGGTTACAGATTCTTTATATTGGTCGAAACAGATGCATTGCTTGAGGCTTCAGCTGCCCACATGCATCTATAACACACACACCCCTCAGGGCTGAACGCAGAAGACTCCATATGTATTTAGTAGAGCATTAAAGCTTTACTTGAGCGAATAGCTCTTTAAAATAATTCGTAGAGACTGCAGGACCCTTCTGGTATATGAGCATGTGTGTAAAACTTTTGGAGGCCTGTTCACATTTGTTTATTTCTTTTGTTGACTCAGATCTCATGAATCATTAAAAACTGCTCATAGTAATTATTGCTGATGATCAGTAAACAAATCAGTTTATTTGAAATAAAATGGTAAATAAGCACATGAGTGGACGTGGTATTTGGATGGCCATGTACATTTAGCTATATAGTGTATGTTTGCATATTATTGATTTCTTAATGTACTTACTGTACTTACAGAACGGAAACCCTGATAATCCATACTGTAGCGGTATAGATGGAGTTCTTGAGGCATATTATCAGAGTCTGAAGTCTGTTCGCTTGTATGGGCCAACATACTTCTCACCTGTCATTAATCATGTAGCAAGGTAAGACCAATAGATTGTGTTTGAATCAGTCTCAGTACACACTACAACCTTTAGTCATAATAAAACTATATAATAATTAAGCTTACTGACTGTTTTGCAAAATAATACATTTATAAACATGTTTTGACAAAAAAAGTCAATATTTCATATTCTTTCTTAGGATAATAAACCATGATTTTGAAAACTTAAAGTTTTGTGAAGGATTGATTATCATGTGTATTACGGTAGTTACTATACTGTATGTAATATTTACCATGTATTAACATATGGTTACTATATTTAGATTACAGTAAATCTGTGGTTAAAGTACGGTTGCTATTGTAAAAATGATGGTTAATTTTGTTAAGTTTCAAGTTACAGATGATGTGGGCCAGTCAAAAAATGTAAAATTTTTAATTTATAACAAGTATCCAATTCCAGAATTAGACTCAGTTTTTATTTCTCAACCCAACTAATATATGAATATGAATAAATAAATATGTATTCTGTATTTTTTTGTGTGATTGAACTTTTTATGGAAATGTGGTAAAAAAGGCACAGCATATATGATGCGAATGATGTACTTGCACACATGTACAACATTTAGGAGCATCTTATACTATGTCAGGGAACCTTGCAAACCAGTCCTCTTGCAAAGTGTTATAGGTAATGGCAGGGGTTCCCAAACGTTTTCATTCAGGACCCATTTAAACAGGTATAATTTATCCCACAAACCATTGAAATATTTTTAAATGGAAATACTAAGAAAAAACACCCTTTTCTCATTAAATAGAATTTAGTTTTAATTTTCCCAGTCGTTGAATAAAGTATATAGTAAATTGCAATACCAAAACCACACTTAGGATAAGATATTAAACCATTTCCTAGTCATTTATTAGACTTTTTTTGTGCCATTTACCACAACAGCCAAGAGTCTTTGTGCGACCCACCTTACCCACTGTGTGACCCACCTGTGGGTCCCGACCAATTGGCATGATTAGTTGCAAACCATGGATGTATTCCTACTTTAAAAATTCACTATAAAAACAATATATAATACATTGTATGTTTATGATACTTGGATGGATTGTGTTGTGGATGGATTGTGAATTGGAAGTTATACCTAGTGTCTATTACAAATGCATTGTGTTACTTTAGCTGAACTGGTAGAGCACATGCCCATTGTTATTAATTTAATGCAGGTATCATACATACTAGTAAAATGTACACCTTCAATACACTGCAAGTTGCTTTTATTAAAAATATTCAGTTAGTTTGCTTTTTGTGCAGATATGCTTCGTTGGTAAAGGACGGATCAGAATACTTCATTCTTCTCATCATCTCAGATGGCGTCATCTCTGATATGGCTCAGACTAAAGAATCCATTGTAAACGTAAGTACAGTAACATTCTAATATATACGAAAAATGAAAATGTTGTTTCATATAATCATTTATAAAACAAATCCGAGCTTCATTACTTTGTACAGTAAGCAACAGATCTACCCATTTATTGTTCTTTACACTGAAATATCTGATTATCAGATAAAAATGTGAAAATTGTTCACTAAACAGAGAAAAAGTGGCTCTCTCCCACTTGCAAAACTAGCTGACGGCTCTCTGGGTATGCTATTATAATATGAATGATACAGAATTAGAAAAAAAGCCCTAAATTAAATCTATTTGTCATTACCTCAAAAACACGTCAACCGAGTCACTGAAATGAGATTTAGTAAACTAGATTGTACAGGCTGCGATGAAGAGAGTTTCTTGAAGCCGTGACAGGAATCTTTTATAATGTACAGATGTCAGAGCGAGCGCTGTTTACCCTCGAGCGAGACACATAACCTGAAATTTATGAATGTGCCTCATATTTCATATTTCATAATTACAGCTCAATGGCAGCAACCTTTTTCCATGAATAGGAGGGGAAAAAAGCCCTTGAAACTCTTAAAAAGTTTTACTCCTGAAAACAGTTGTTAATGTTTAAAATTAGATGACTGGCCTTAAAAAGCTGTTTTATTCTGAAATGTGCAGTCACATGAGCATCTGTTACGGTGCTGGGTGGAAGAGACCAGGACAACAAGGAATAAAGTTCACAGGTATCTTTTTACTGGTATATTCCAACACAGAGAAGTTCCAAATACACGAGATAATCAAGTTTCCAGATAACAGGGATACAATCACCAGAGAGTTAACCCACGCAACCACATAAGGTAGACAGACAACAACAATACCCGACAATGTGCAAACAAAAAGGCAGGGTTTAAATAACACTAGAAATGAAGCAAAATAATATAAAACAGGTGCGGGTAATGACAACTAAACAAGTGCTCAACATGATAACTAATAGTAAACAGGTGCGCAGGTGCAGGGCAATGTGGGAAATGAAGTCCATTTAAAACTCAGGAGACCGGGAACGAATGACGGGATGGGGGGAATCCGATGCTGAAGGCATCGGCTCCGTGACAGTACCCCCCCCCACGGACCGCTCCTGCGGGCCGCAGAGCACGCCGACGGGGCCGCCCTCGTGGCCTGGGACCGGGTTCCAGGGGATGAGAGATGTGAAACTCGGTAAGTAAGGTCGGGTCAAGAATATCCGAGCGGGGAACCCAGCACTGTTCCTCCGGACCATAACCCTCCCAGGACACGAGGTATTCGAGCCGTCCAGTCCGTCGACGAGCTCTCAGGATGGCATCGACCTTGTAGATGCGGTCCTGATGGTCCAGGGGTGGAGGAGGAGGAGGCTCCGGAGCCGCTGGTGGGGGTCCCTCAGCATCAGATTCTGGGGGAAGAACAGAGACAGGATTAATGAAAGGCTTTAATAGTGAAACATGGAAGGAGGGGGCCAGACGGTAGGACCGGGGAAGTTGCAGCCGGTAAGTCACTGCATTTATCTTCTTGCTGATGGGGAAGGGACCGATGAAGCGGGGAGTGAGTTTCTTGCAGGGCAGCCGCAGACCAGCTGCCCGGGATGGAAGTCCGGGGTGTCAGAGCGCAGCTGGTCGGCTTGCTGTTTTCGCCTACGAACTGCCGCTTGCAGGTGGATGTGTGCTGAATTCCAAACCCTTTCACTGGCCCGGAACCAGTGGTCCACAGCTGGCACCGTGGAGGGTTCAGGGGTCCAGGGAAAGAGAGGTGGCTGATAGCCGAGCACGCACTGGAACGGGGTGAGTCCGGTGGAATCTTGACGCAGGGAGTTTTGTGCGTACTCGGCCCAGGTAAGGAAGCGATGCCAGCTGTGATGGTTACGATGGCAGTAGGTCCGGAGATATCGTCCGATCTCCTGGATCTTCCGCTCAGTCTGGCCGTTCGCCTGGGGATGATAACCAGAGGTAAGACTAACTGATATATTTAATAGAGAAAAGAATGCCTTCCAGACGTGAGAAATGAACTGAGGTCCTCGATCCGACACGATATCCTCGGCAGGCCAAAATGCCGAACACATTATTAAACAGCCCTCGGCTGCTTGCATAGCTGTGGGCAGACTAGACAAAGGAATTAATTTACAGCTTTTGCTGAAACGATCAACGATAACAAAAATACAGGTATAACCTTCTGAACAGGGCAGATCAGAGACAAAATCTACGGCAATATGAGTCCATGGCCGTTGAGGAACCGGTAGCGGGAGGAGCTTACCCTGGGGCCGGCGGCGCGGTACCTGAGCGATGGCACAGACTGAGCATCCCTTCACGAAGCGATTGATATCTCCGGACATCCCAGGCCACCAGTACCGGGGGGAGATCAGTGAAAGGGTGCGCTGCCGACCTGGGTGTCCCGATCCCGGAACACAGTGGACGGAGTCCATGAGGGGAATGCGCAGATCTTCGGGCACGAACAGTCTCCCCTCAGGACCTCCCGGCGGAGCAGGCTGATCGGGAACGGGAACTCAGGCGAAGGGTGACGGAGAACTGGTGCTTTACAGAAGGCTTCTTTTAGCTGTTGGAAGGCCTCTAGCGCCTCCTGGGACCAAACTAGCTTATTAGGTTTCCCTTTGAGCATTGACGTGAGCGGTGAGCAGATTACACTGAAGCCTTGAATGAATCGACGATAAAAGTTCGCGAACCCCAGAAAGCGTTGCAAACTTCGAACTGAGGAGGGCTGGGGCCAGGACTGAACTGCCTCCACTTTATCCTTCTCCATGAGCACCCCCGTGGCACTAATCACATATCCCAGAAACTGAACCTCAGAGAGATGAAATGCGCATTTCTCCAGCTTGAGGTAGAGATTGTAATCTTGAAGCCGCTGGAGAACGAGCCGAACATGACCCTGATGCTCCGCGAGAGACTTCGAGTACACCAAGATATCATCTATGTAGACAATCACAAACAGATCCAACATATCTCGAAATATTTCGTTCATAAAACTTTGAAACACTGCCGGAGCCGTTTACCAACCCGAAGGGCATAACCTGGTACTCGGCGTTCCCATGTGAGCGGCTGCGGAAGCCGTCTTCCACTCATCCCCTTCGGATCTGAAATTAAGTTGTAAGCGCTTCTGAGGTCCAGTTTCGTGAATACCGAAGCCCCACGAAGATGCTCTATGGAGGGAGAAATAAGAGGCAGAGGGTAAGCAAACTTAACAGTAGCTTGATTCAGAACACGATAATCTATACAGGGCCGAAGACCTCCATCTTTCTTCCCCACAAAGAAGAAACTGGATGCTGCTGGGGAAGTAGAGGGGCGAATAAATCCTTGTTGCAGTGCCTCCTGAATATAGTCACCCATGGCTTTCTGTTCCGGAGGGACAGCGAGTAGATACGCCCTTAGGGGAGAGGGGCCCCAGGCAGCAGCTCAATGGCATATCGCAGTCCCATGGCCTATGGGGGGAAGTTGTGAGGCTCTCTCCTTACTGAACACATTCACTGAACGCTTTCATACTCCGGCGAATCACACCAATCCAGGGTTTAACACCCTGCTCTGGATACTTTCGGAGGTCTGGAGAGAGGAACAGCAATAGGAACATAACAAGTGAGGCAGAATTTTCAGACTGAATGGGCCTTTCTAAAGGCCAACCGAGAATTTCCCCTGTGGTCCAGTCCAATTCCGGACGATGCTTTTGGAGCCAGGGTCGTCCTAATACGAGATCCACCGAGCTCCCCTCCAGCACCCAGAAGGACAACATTTCTGTCCGGGCAGGTTTCCATTCGAGTCGGACATGTGGGGAAAAAAACCTGATTAGTCCATGCCCTAAGGGCTTTCCTAGAATATCTCGCACCGGGATGGGTTGCGCCACTCGGTGCCTAGGTAACCGGAGCCGTCTTAGTAGATCTGGAGAGATGAAATTCCCAGCCGCACCGGAATCGATAAGTGCCTTTACTGGAATAGAGACAGTGGCAGAAACAATGATTAGAGATGTGAGCGGAAGCTTTATACCTGCTTGCGGCGGCTGAACCGCACTCACCCGGGCAGGAGAGGGGCGGACTGGACAGGTAGCGAGGAAATGCCCGGACTCTCCACAATAAATGCAAAGCTGATGCGAGATGCGCCGTTGTCGCTCTTCCTTGGTTAAATGAAAGTTGTCCACTTGCATGGGCTCGGGGGCTGGAGGGCTCGGTGGAGCGGAGAGCGCACCCGGGTAGTGGAACCCCGCGGCGGCTGAGGCACCCGCGGTGTAGAGAGAGAGTGCAGCGGAGGAGCGGTACTGTTCGGCGAAAATCCACGTTGACAGGCCACGAGCCTTTGGGCTATCCGAATCGACTTCTGAATAAACGTCTCCAATTCAATGGAATCATCGTAAATTACCATGTGCATTTTTACCTCTGCAGACAAGCCTTGCCGGTAAGCCGCGAGCAGAGCGGCTTGATTCCAGCTGGCTGGCTGCGCGAAGTAATCTGAAACTGGAGCGCATATTCCGCCACCGAAGATCGGCCTTGCCGAAGTCTACAGAGTTGGTCTGCAACAGAGAGAGAAGAGGCAGAGTGATCAAAGACATTTTTTACTCGCTCAGAAAAGTCCTCCCAGGTGCGGGACTCGCGAGTTACTGACTCCCAGTAGCCTTGAGCCCATCGCAGCGCAGCCCCGGTCATCAGGCTAATTGCAAAGTCTACCTTGTCCGCTGCGGCGGGGTGCAGATGAGGCTGCCGACTGAAGAATAAATTACATTGGAGAAGGAATCCACCGCACTCCTCCGCTGCTCCAGAGAATCGATTAGGCATGGCCATGGGACTGCTGGTGACTGCAGGACTTACCGGCTGGGGAGAGTGAACAGGTAATGCGTTTAAGTGCCGAGTGAGAGCGTGGAGCACATCCGTGGCTGCATCCGTGACGCTAGGGGTAGCGGCTTCCATCCTGGAGACCAAAGCACATTAAAGTCACAGAGAAATAGACAAAGTACAAACACTTGACAAGTAATCCAAAGTCTTCACGCCTCGAAGAGGATCCTTTCAGTCCCGTCTGTCTTTGGGTCGGGTATACTGTTACGGTGCTGGGTGGAAGAGACCAGGACAACAAGGAATAAAGTTCACAGGTATCTTTTTACTGGTATATTCCAACACAGAGAAGTTCCAAATACACGAGATAATCAAGTTTCCAGATAACAGGGATACAATCACCAGAGAGTTAACCCACGCAACCACATAAGGTAGACAGACAACAACAATACCCGACAATGTGCAAACAAAAAGGCAGGGTTTAAATAACACTAGAAATGAAGCAAAATAATATAAAACAGGTGCGGGTAATGACAACTAAACAAGTGCTCAACATGATAACTAATAGTAAACAGGTGCGCAGGTGCAGGGCAATGTGGGAAATGAAGTCCATTTAAAACTCAGGAGACCGGGAACGAATGACGTGATGGGGGGAATCCGATGCTGAAGGCATCGGCTCCGTGACAGCATCTCTCTTTTAACTCTAACAATGAATTGTGATGTGCTTTCTACTATTCTCCTTTTATTAGAATGTATCTTTTATTATGTATTTGAAACTTTATATTTAGTTATTGTTAACGTTTATGGTGTCAATAGGCTTTTATCTTAAAGAGGAGGTAGCCAGTATTTAACCAATTGCATTTGTTTTGGCAAATCATTATCGTTTTTAAGACCATTACAAGATGGGCTTAAAAATACACACAATTTGTGAAAAAAAAACCATGGAATAAAATATTTTACTTTCTAAGAGTGACAATCTTAACCAATTTTTGGTAACACCTGTGGTAACATTAAAGTGTTTATTTTACAGTGTCTTTGTTACATACGTAACTTTCTATTGTAAAACCATTGCATTATGCACAATTACATGCAACTTACCTCTCAACAAATCAATAAAACCCCAATCCTAACCATAGTATTTGATTGTATAATTACACTATAACAAGGACACCTTAAAATATCTCATCAAATAGGAATCATACAGAAACATGATTGAATGTAAAATATTGTACACAGACTATTATACAGATTTTAGAAATTAAAATAAATGTATATTACTAATTCCTCTGTCATCAGCTAAATATCAATTGCCTTGTATTTAAAGGCTGATTGCAGTTGAGATGGTCAGAACCACTTAGGTTGGAATGGCCAAAAGCATCATTTTAAATGCTGTTAGACAATACTATCTCATTCAATTTTTGTGCCGTATCAAAACATGATTTATATGATGACTGTATTCTTGAGGGTTTGTTTAATAAGTGAATTGTTTCTTTCTCTTTAAGGCCTCTTGTCTTCCCATGTCAATTATAATTGTTGGAGTCGGTCCGGCTGAGTTTGATGGTAAGAGTAAAATGTGTTTCTGTGCTGTTTGGGGGGATGGGATATGAGATCAGTCCATCAGATCAAAACATAAACCTGTTTTATCCATCATCCCATGAGACCAGATAATTCCTGAATTCATCATTAGCATCTTATCTGCTCAAATCTTATCTGCTTTATCATCTTTGTTTATTATCTAACAAACATTATACATTTTCTTTCATCTGTTAAGAGTGTGATCAGGATACTTTGAAAGTAAATTTAAACCTGACTTTAAGCTACTTTTCCACTGGCATTTGACTTCTTACACTCATTATTGGATTATTAACTTTTATAAAAGTGTATTTTTAATATGCGAGTCCAGTTGTAATGTTGTCTAGGATTTCAGGTTTAATTTTGATGGTATGGATAAAAGCCAGAACAGTTTAAAATCAAGTAAAAAATAAAATTAGACGATGTATAAAAAACTAAACATCACAAAAATCTTCTAGAAAACAAAACTGCGTAGGATTAATGATGCTTTCCGAGTTAGTGTTTGATAGGCGGATATACAATTTTTATCAGGAAAGCTTATTTTCAATGTTTTGCACACTTGGATTTGCAAACATTTGCTAAACACATGCATTACTATGTAATAATTATTTATTTATTTTCTATAAAACTGAATGTTTATCATTACGTTTTTATGCGTTGCATTCCCACAGATGAAAAATCAGATTTTTAGTGTTAAACAGAGCATAGTATAAGTGCCTTTCTTTGCACTACTAAAAGAATTGAAAACTAAAAGAAAATCTGTTTTCCACAATATGTAAAAAGGCTGATTTTTAGACGAAGATTAAACCTCATTTATATGCAGCAGTCATCATTTGCTCGCTGCACTCATTTCATATCTGCAACATTAAAGGATGTTTTAGACTTGCTATGAAATCCAGTGATAGCTCTCTTTACTATAACAGTTTCAGCTGAGACACTAAGTGATCGTTTTACTGTGTCATTTTCTTCCATTTGACAGAGATGATTGAACTGGATGGAGATGAGGTCAGGATATCATCCAGGGGACGCTTTGCAGAGAGAGACATTGTGCAGGTGATGTATTCTGCCCTGTTCCCTAATGTGTCGTATCTGTTAAAAGAAATATTAGAGCAATATAAGATTGTTTTTAACCAAATGTCTTCAACTTCATTTCATGACCTACCTGGTTTCATGCATAAGTGTAAGACGTGTTTTGAGGAGAATTTTCAATAGCCTGCTACAAATTCTGGATGCTCCTGTCTTGGCTATGACTGTAATGTCTTAAAATATGGTGCCATATCATAAAATATGACATCCACTTCTCAGAATGCATTGCACCATGACATAATTCACCATTGTCTATATATAGATATTATATAATATAACAGATATAATACATTATTATTACATTGTAATAGTCCTTTTATTACACATTATTTATTCATTACCAACATTATCTCACTTCTTTTATATAGTTTGTCCCCTTCCGAGACTACATCGATCGCAGGGGTAATCACATTCTCAGCATGGCCCGCCTGGCGAAGGACGTTCTCGCCGAAATCCCAGATCAGTTCCTGCAGTACATGAGGAGCAGAGGCATCAAACCACAGGCAGCATCTCACTCCACCTCATCCAAACCACCAACAACCATCGTACCCTCTGTCCACTCGCTCCAAACGCAGATCTGAGCCATCGCACAAACAATGCGTCCTCCGTTTGCGTCACTGTCGCTCTCAGGATCAAACACGGTCTCGGAGAGAATCACACATGCTGTCGTTCAGTATGTAAGCCTTTCAGGTGTCTTTTGAGAACTCTTCACCAGATTCCATCTTTCTTCAGCCATGCTGAGGTTTCAGAAGGAGTTTCGGACTGTTTTAAACATCGAGTGGCCTCTTCAGTCAAACACGACTCTGTAATCTCTGTGTCACATCATGTTCTTTTGTCTGGCAATCTCCAAGCAAACGTTTACAATCGTTTACCGTTTTTTACATGGATGGATGTTTTTGTAGCTCTTCAAAACTTAAGCTGCCAAAGCTCTAAGCTGCTGAACACTAGAAGTATCGCTCATTTTCTAACGCGATGGAGAGTCTAAAAGAAGCATGAATACATACAAAAGTGAGAAAAACAGTGGTGCAAGGCCTTGGTTTTCAATTTTTTGTAAAGGATTTGTTTGTGTTACTTAAGTATTCTTGGTTGCTTGACTGCCTCAAATTGTAAAGAATTTGTGCTCAGCTTTCACACCACAAGCACAAGACAGATTTTAAAAAAGCCTTACTCTCCGTTTAAAGGAATGGTTCACCATCATTTTCTCACCTTAATGTCATTCAAACACATATGACTGGAGGACATATATTGCAATTTCCCGGTTTTTGTTGAGCAACTTCTGCTAAGCTTTTCTGTTCCATTGATGTTTGAAATGACATTATGGTGAGTAAATATGAGCACATTTTTATTTTTGTGTAAATTATTTCTCTAAGCACAGAACTGTAGCTATTTGTTTCCAAGCACAGACGTAGCAAACATAAACATGCTTTTACCAGTGGATGCCACACAAATGGCGTGTTTTATTTGTGTTAATCTTAATCTCGCATGCAGTTTTGAGCGACACATGATGTGTTTCTAGTTTTTAAGCAGATTTGTTGATTGGGTCATTCTACAATTGCAGTAGCAAAAGAAGTTACTTTCGAATGACAAGACATCATGGCATGTACTCATTTTTCATAGGAAATTATATTAAGATATGTATGATTAATATACAAATCTGTTTAAATTAATTAGTGTTTGTAACATTTTTAACTAACTTGTAAAAGTATGAATTATCTTAATACTAATATTTACAATTATTTACATTTTAAGTCTCTTGCATGAAAATATGCATGTCTCTCATAATTATGTTTATAGTTTCAAAAAGATATAATTTGTGGCAAAATAATCTTTGGGAAATTAGAATTAGTTCTCATAATGGTATTACTACGATAAAAAAATACAAAAATGACTTTTATGGAAAACACTTAATAAGAGGAAATGGTACAAGGAAAATATATAGTTTTTTGTAGAATGACCCAATTAAATCAAAAGATATTTTGTGTGAGACCAAACAAAAATATGTATAATAACTATAAATATATTTTTTAAACTTCAACCCATATTCTGTTGTTATAACACCAAATGTCCTGAACCCAACATCACTTACTGTCCCTCGATCAACCTGTATTTAACGCAAATAAAATCTACTGACATCACTTAACGTGACCCTTGAGACAGTGTCAGGAGCTCAGATCAGGTTCCTGTGCTGGAAAGCTTTCATATTTCAGCCAGAAAATACTGGAGTGAACACTCAGTCTAGCAGCCCTCAGAGCTCTGACTTCATTTATTTAACATGACAGTGTGTCAACCTCCAACTTACACCCACACACGCTCACATCCATACTGGATTATCTTTATAAATCATGCAGAAAACAAGCATCAAATTTTAACCGCATATGGGATGGAAATGTGTTTCCATATGTGATGAGTGAATACTGCTGTCTTTCTCATTTATGCTTAAATTAAACACAAATGACATCACTTTTGTAGAATATTTTAGCAAAACGTTCAATCAAATCTATCTACTTTATATTTTGACCTTGTGCTAGTAACATTACAATGTCAGATTCTATACATTTATGAATGAAAAACGTGCAGCTGATATAACTAGAAGTACAAATAATGATTAAAGTCAACGTGATGTTAAAAATTTTTTATTGCACAATTCTGGTTTATTAAGCACAATATTGTCTACAATAACTTTTATCAAAATATAACAACTTTTTCCACCCCTAAAATGAAGTGTCAATATCCCAGTGAAAGAATGATGGATAAAAACAATTCTGACAATAATCTTTCACACTGACTTATAAACAATAAAACTGTTTAGTCAATTTCTTTGTTTTAGAAAGAATTCATACTGCATGACTTTTGTTTACAAGTAACAGATATTGTGCATTTTAGCTCAGGTGTGACACCCTCATATGTAAAATAACTGGCAGGTGTTGCTTCGTAGTCTTTCTTATAAAGCTGGTTTACCTGAACTATATACTGTAACTCAATACACACCTCAAAGGTAAGAGGTTGTTATATAAAAACACAGATATTGACTATCTTTGTTCATTTTACTATCACCTGCATCATGTTTGCCTGCAGCATGTGCAGTAGTTTTAAAAGCAAAGGTTGTTTTATAGGCTGTTTATATATCCTTAATTGCCTTAATATATATTATTTATTTGTGCCATGTCAAATTTACGATATTAAATAGTTGTATTCAACATTTACTCCTTTTTGAGCACTTAAAAGTGATATGTTTGTGCAGTGAAAGGCCTGTTATCATGCATGCAGGTGCTGTTATATCAGTGTAGTCTGGCATCGAATGCACTCGAGTAACCTGTAGCACTTTTTTTAAGTCAAGAACTTAAACATTTACAATTTTTATGTTGCTTGAGATCTCTCTGACAAACATCTAAATTGAGACCCGGACCCAACAAGTCTAATAATCTGTCTAATAATAATGGATGATTACTAGGATATCATTTGTTATGATGGACAAGATCAATGATTATTTGCATATTATATGAAGTGTGCTGTAATGACTGTAATAACAATTTATGAAATGATGCCCCTTTTTATATTATAAATAAACATTCAGATGAAACACTTGATGTGATACTGTTTTTGTGTCCAGTTTATTGATTTGGTTGAATTAAATTGAAATTACTGTTATGCTCGGTACTGTATATTTCAAAATGCACTTCTAAAGGTGGGATTTGTTAATAGCATTAATTAAAAAAAACGAATTCTTATATAATCTTTGGTTGATTCAATCGCTTTTATAGAGTGTAAAATCATTACTAAACAAAGTTACCGTTCACAGAGGCTATAACAAACTAGGTCAATAGTGAACCATGATATAATGTTTATTTAATGTTATTAAGGAAAAGTGTTACAGTTACAGTGTTACAGTTACTAGCTAACATTTTCGTATTAGAGAGTCCCTGGTTGAAATTCAATGGGCTTGAAAATCTTGTTTTAATAACATTTTAACTCCCACTGTTCATTTTTTTCTATTATGGTACTGTGTTTCTTTGAGGCAACAAACTACAAAATGTTACATTATTATAATTACAAATATTAAGACAATAAATGTTGTTATGTGTTCCAATTAAATATAAAAAACAGTACAATGACATTACAAATTCATGATTGCAATAAATGCAATTATATCATACATATATATATACATTATAAGAAAACATTTCCATTACTACTGAGCAAAACAAAATCAGTTGTGACACAATTATGATATTTTGGCAAAAACAGATAATTTATTTCCACTCAAGGCGTCTAATAATACTGTATCGCCCTCTGCTGTTAACAGTAAGATTTACAACATTTTATTGCGTTAAATTCATTTCAGTTCACATTGAGCAATTTGATTTGGAATTTTTTATTTCATCCATTTTTCTTGGGTATTCTCTTTGTTATTAACCCTTTTTATCATCACAGATCACAGTTAAAGATTTGATACAGTCTGTGAGGTAGAGAGGAAACAAACCTTTTGTAACTGTACACATTTATTTAAATAGAACTGTAACACAAATGGTCAGAATGATATCTGGATTATATCTAAAACACCACGGCTTTTCTATAAAACAATATCATGCTATACAATAAACGAATCCTGTCTGAAAGGCAGTTTTAAAGGATGTTAGGAGTTGTCAGAAATTATTATTATTATTGAGATCCACTTATTTTAGCTCTGACTGCTGTGATTAGATGATTCTAATAATAGGTGATTCCTGTTCTATAACACCACCATATGTTTAACTACAAGAGATGTCATTATATCAAGGTTTTTTTTGTTGTATGGTGTCACATAGTCTGTGTACTACATACATAGAAGATGAATGGTTAATTATTAAGCAATATAGTTTAAATGTACATGTACATGTTAAGTATATGTTAAATTTGATTTGTGTTTACACTAGATACTTAATTTTGGCATGTCAATTTAAATTGCACCATATTTGAATGTGCTCAAGTAAGTAAGTAAGTAAGCACCATATTCATAGTAAAAAACTTCAGCGCACAAAGCTTTCGGATGGCTTTAAAAAACTTGGAATATGTCTTTTTGTAATTTACTATACCTTTAAGGAAACAATATTACCTCTAAAAAGATATAAAAGATTACATAATCCCACTGTGAGACGCTTCAAACCAGAGTCAATTATCACATTACCATTCAGGTTCAACTCTCTTAGCCTTCAATGCTTGGATGGGTGTACATAACTCATCGTCTGGCAGCTCCTTTGTGTGAGATTAAATTTATTCAGTGCCTTAACCCGAACACAAAAAACAAACTCTTTAAAGTATTATCATAATCCCATTAATTAAACATTCAGTAATTATTTAAATAAATTACATAAACAAAGAAATTGGAGGCCTGTTATCGTAATTTATCTAGATTACCAGATTGATCGCCAAACACAGGACACAGTTGTGTTTTTCCTGCTTCTATAAGGTTATTAAGATAAGGTCCAGCACTCTCACATCTAATGGGTTTCGACTTTTAAGCAAATACCAGTATTGAACATCAAGTGGCTGTAATTTCCCAATGTGAGAGACAGTAAGTGCACACAGATGTGAACTACTTACCCTACGGTAGCATCTTATATACCTTAGTGTTTTATAGTGAGGGTCCGTCAAATCAGCACAAAGCAACTGCACACTCAATAGCACATCAAAAAGTATTTTAACACCTATATCATGAGGTTGGTTACATGTTAAATCAAGTAAACTAAAGTGAGATGGGTTTGATCTCACAGTGTAGGTAAAAGAAGCACAGTCCTCCTTACCTATGCTACAATTAGAAAGTCTACATCCAGAAGATAGAAGTCGCAAGAGTTACAAGAGTTATAAAACTCCTACGTCAAAACCTTTAGTTTAGGAAGTAAAATCAAGCTCGCTCAGAAAAAAATGGCTCGAGCTTGAGTTCTCTTGTGTCACATTACAAAATTTTAGCCTGAGCACTGAGCGACTCCCAGAACATGCTCTACACAGGTTCATAAATACAAATGTTTCACCGAATAAAAGGCTGATTTTATGTGTTATTATGTTCCGAAATGTTAGTATGTGCTGTTGCTAGTGTATGCTAGTGGAAGTAGGGCAAACTTCTTCTATGGTCAATTTTCATATTCAGGTCAACTGCTTTCATGGGACAGTAGTTGCTGAGCCGAACAAAATCGATTGGCCTAAATAAAATTAATAAGTTTAATTGCATAGACAAATGAAAGTAACTCTACTGCCCTCTTGGGTAGCAAGGTCTGTTATCACCATAGCAACGTAAGAGTGCATGCTATGAGTGTATAACAAGAAGATGCACTTGCAATATATTCACCAAGCATTCACATCTAAATTTGCATACCTGCATAAAGTGTGTTTCTGACCTAAACAACCAAGATACTTACAAAGCTAATCAAGAATTAATTCAGTGAAGAGAATACCATTAATCTGCATGTCAAATTGGAGTGCTGAATTGGAATTATCTTTTGTGGCATATCGTACTTTTAAAAGAGCATGTCCCACTCTTCATTACTTATTCATCTATGTTTCATTTGTTGGGCTGCATGATGTATTGTATGAATGGTGGAGTTGAGTTGAATAAATCAGCAGCCTCATAATTCCATTAAAGTTGTTACATTCTGGGATGTGTGTTGGGTTGTTTTCTGTTTTCCTTACAGGTTCCTCATACTCAAACTGCAGCTTATTGGTTTGGGGCCACAATATCATAATGTCTTCAATTATTATTTATTTTTATTTTAAATTAATTTAAGTTTTCAGAATCAAAATACTCAAATATGCAATCATTTAATTTGTTATTTTTTAGCACACATAATGTTAAAACGTATTGGCCTGTGGAGACAAAACAAACATAGTTCGTTAAAAAGGCTAATAATGATTACATCCGAAATGAACGCTGTAAACCTGAATAATTTACTCGAACATGCAAAAATGTTTTTTATAAGTAAAAGGGATTTTGTGCTAATTTTGTGAATGTAGCATTTTTCATAAAATAAAAACATTTGTTAATGCACTACTTATTTTGCTATATAAAGAAAAATATTAATCAGACATTAATATTAATAATTAAATATTAATAAAGTGCTGAATGTTCAATATTACGCTGCTATATGACTTTTGCTTTGCCACAGAAGCATTTCCGCCAAGCGTAGTTTGTAATGACGACGCAAATGACATCACTTCCGACTAAAGGCCTGAAAATGCGGGCTGCCATATTGCTTTAGATACATACCGTAGAAGTGGTTTGTTTACGCTGAGAAGCAAACGTATTTTTCCTTATAGTCTCTGAGTGTAAGTCGAGTTTAATCGCGAGGATGAGCGGAGGTACGCCGTATATCGGCAGTAAGATAAGTCTGATCAGTAAAGCGGAGATCAGATATGAGGGGATTCTTTACACTATCGACACCGAGAACTCAACCGTCGCGCTCGCCAAAGGTCTGAAAATGCACTTTAAACGTTACAAACACCATATGTGTGCTTAAAACAGTGATGACTTTATGGAGTGTTAAGGTTTTGACTTGTTTTGGTACCTACCGAGTCTCCTGCAGCAGGTTTGAGCATCGTTTGCGCGTGTATTTTAAGTGCGCGCCTGTCAGCGATTCACGAAAGTTTTGTTGATACAGTCATATTAGAGAGCTTTGCACATTTTAATGTGAAATATTTCATCTGTTTTTATCCATCTCCCAGGTTCTGTCTACTTAAACCGCCCAACAATAATAAACTGATTTAAAATGGTCATCATGTTTAACACATGTTTAACTTAATGGTTAACTAAACCCTCTGTCAAAAAACGTAAATGCTACAGATGTTGATGTAAAATCATAAAAATATAACTATATACAATACCAGCAAATGTTTATCTGTATTTCAGTGTTTAAAAAAACTTTTTAGAGAAAATATAATTGTACTTACATTAATTTCTTTACAAATATTTTTTAAATGAATTACTTGGAGCAAACGATGAATAAAAAGCAGCCAGGATAGATAGAAATTTCTTCAGTGCGGTTAAAAAAATCCTCCCAGGTATGATTTTGCAGTTTTAGACAAAGGGTGACTACTTTTAAACATGATCATATATAATATAAAGTGATCATTTATTTTGAATGCTATTGGTCACAACATGATTCCCACAATTACAATTGTGTTTTAGTTAATTTGTGTTTTATGGTGAGTTTACTTCTATTCCAAAATGTGAAACAGATCTTTACAACAGTGAGTTGTGTGTTTGGAAACAGTGTCACCAAACTTCTGACTGGTACTGTATCCTGTAACCATGATATGGTATAATTTGAGGTCATCAGGTCAAAGTGTGTAAGAAGCGTTTAAGAGAAAAGTTGTTGTATTTATGTTTCCAAACTTGTTATAGTGCGCTCCTTTGGCACTGAAGACCGCCCTACAGACCGGCCCATCGCACCCAGGGATGAGACATTTGAGTACATTATTTTCAGGGGAAGTGACATCAAAGATCTGACAGTGTGTGAACCCCCCAAACCAACATGTTCTCTTCCTCAGGACCCTGCCATTGTTCAGGTACACAATAATACAACTATACAATAGTAATCTGTATTTATTGAAGACTAAATCGAACCTTGTTTGTTGTTTTTGCATTTATTGGTTCCATTAAACCTGTGTTTTTCTGCTCTGGCAGTCATCTATTGGATCTTCCACTGCTCCTCCATCATCTTTCCAGTCGGGAACCTCTTATGGGCTCTTCAACCACCCACCAGTCGCCCCCTACAGCCAGTATAATCCCACTCCATTGCTCTCACCACAGTTTGGAATCGCTGGAGTAGGTAAGTGTCCAGTCAGACATGATTTTTCTGATGTGCCATGGAAGGATATATGGTAATGGTAAGCAATAATTTGTTGTGCAATTGTATGTCCCGTTTTCTCGGTCACAAATGCTGTGCATTTGCATATTATACATAAGTAGTCGAGGTTGGTCATATGTGAAGACAAATTTATTTCCTGAGATGTAACGTGAGCTTGAAAATATTGATTAAAAATTGAATTTTATTCTCTTTTATGAATCTGTTCCATTGTCCATTTCACTCAGCTCATCATTTGGAATCGGTGAACTCGCCAGTTTTCACTATGTACCTACTGTATTAATATATTAAATAGGCCAAACTCTAGATTAAAAAAAGTGTTAAACTACATTAATTTCCGGTGTGTCATATAGAATGACATCCACAGTGGTGCCAGACAGGACAGGCTTTTGATGGGAGATGATGTGGCACATCTGATGTGTGCGCTGCTCTTCCTCTCCTCATAGGAAGTTCATTGGGCTTGTTCGGTAGTGACATGAGCATGACGGCAGCTCTGTCTCAGAGCGCTGATATTGCCTCTGCTTTCACCAATGAGACTCTGTATGCATTCGGAAAGGAAGGTAAATGCCCACCTGAGACCAAAACAAGGGATAATTTGGGCTAATCTGACAATAAAACACTTAATATTTTGATTGTGAAGATCCTAGGCATTGATATTTGATGGTCTGTGTGCATCACTTCTTTGTTGAGACTCATCACTCTCACTCTTAGAGTCACCTGCATGTTTAGGAAAAACTGAAGGGCTGTGAGTTTTTGTACTACTATAATTATCGAACTGGCCATGTTTACGTTGTTTTTCAGTGATGATGGTATTGTTCTGTATGTGTGTGTGCAGAATGCTTGTCCAAACTCCTCATAAGCTGCTTTCATACAGAGACTCCAGAAAATAACACTGATAATTGTGGCCTGGGATTTGTCACAGTATTGTTTGATTTGGTTTGTTCAATAGAATCTCTGTGTGCATTAACACGCATCTCGTGACAGGTTGTGATGTGTACTGTATGCGTCAAACTGTAGTTTTTTCTAATTTTTTTAATTAACCAGAGCATCGAGTACTGTTTCATTAAGCTGGCGAATGATCTCAGCTTTAGAGCAGATTCAGTAAGCTTCATTCCAGTTTGCAGACATTTTTTGTTCTGATTTATAAATGTTGATTTTTTTTTTTAATATAAATAAATATTTTGCCTCTTTCATTTGCAGATTCGTAAAGATAAGTTTGTAAAGTAACCTGAACATTTGTGTCGAAAGTTACAGATTGCAGTGTAAAAAAAAAATCAAAATCAGTTATTGATACATATCAATTCTTTCCTGATTTACAAAAATGAGGTTATAATAACGATTTAGAAATTGAGCGTTTTGGTATGATTTTGTGGGAAATTTGACTTTTATCTATTGATTCCGATAAAGTAACCTGCAATTTTGATGACAATACAGTTTGCACTCTCTGCATACTTTAGTGAAGAGTGAATTGGGCTGTAATGATTCAAAAGTGGAGTGACACCTGTATTTAGCTACAGTGAACATTCACTCTCATTGGTTGAATATCTGCATGTTTTCACAGGTTTTCAAGGTCGTTCCTAATCATGTTTGAGTTTATTAACAAGCACTAAATTCCTTACTTCAGGGTGTCTGCATTTCCATGTGCATGCTCAGACTGCATCGCTGGTATTCTTATGTGTCTAAAATCATTCACTGTTTCTCTCGTGCAGGTCACAAAAGCCCAGCCGTGGACGCCCTGCGCAAGACTCCTCCAGTGGATCCCGCCGTCCCATCAGCCCCTGCAGCCACCACCGCTCCACCCGCACCTGTGGTCCGCAAGAGCCCCGTGTCGACCCGTCCCGCTTCCACAAACACCCAGAAATCAGACTTTTTGGAGGAGAGGAGGGGTAAGAATTAAGCTCCTGTATGCTCCTGCAGCTTGATTATGCATTGCGTTAGCAGTGCAATGGTTTGATTATCTGAGGACACAAAGAATGTCTACAGAAGGCTAGTCTGAGCTATGTGTTGTAATTAAAATGAAGTGCTCCGTTTAAGATAAAGGCTTTAAAGGACATAATGCTGCAATAACAGATTTACTGATGATGCTGTCTCGATCGCTCACTGGACTGTCTTTCTCGCTTGACGAAAACATACCAGTATTAAAACAAGAATACAATCAAATGCCTTAAAGCGCTGTACTCTCTTAGGCACTGATGGCCAGAAACAAAGCGCCCCAGCGTCCAGTGAGCCCGGAGGTGGAAACAGAGACGTGTCTAAACGTCCCGCAGGTTATAACGCATGGCTGCAGTTATGCTGTGCTATTGAATGCTAAAACCGCATGATTTCTGCAAGAGCCACATCCATCTATGTTTGTCACGCAAACAAAAGAAACTGTTCACCCAAAAAAATCTCTTTTACTTATTTTTTAAGACTTCATTATTTTTCAGCTAGGCACAGGAGAAACGATTTATATCACTTTTTCATTTTTTTCATAATACCGCCATGCAAAAATCGATTATTTTCAGATTTTTGGCTCAAATGTGACCTGAGAATACACAGTTATTGCTTTATTACAGCATGCTCTTACTGAAAAGTGTGGCATTAGGCTTCCTAAAATGTTTTGTAGTTTTACAATTTTATAACTTATTACAACCGAGTGTTTCTCAGAATTCACATTCTCTCAATACTATTTACTTGCTAATACAGAGCACAGTATTTGAATAAAAAATAATTTTATATAATAAAAATGTAAATAGTGACCGAGCCTGTCAAGTTGACAAAGATGCACTTTTACTATTTTAGAAGCTACATCATCCGAAGTCCTACAATAGGTTGGTGTTGGAAAGTAGGTTGTGATCAGAAAGTGACCTGATATTTCTCAATAATGTGTTCTCAGCTAAAGTTGAATTTGAAAAAACGTAAAATGTGAATAAATAATGACAATTTTTACTTTGGGGTGAACTATCAGATTCTCCATGATGCTTATGTGAACTGTGTGCTTACATAAGAAGCATCTGTGATGCTTTAGTAATACTTTAGTAATATTTTCATCAGCTCTACACCTGAGTGGGTTAAATGCATATAGACCGATTTATTATACAGCACATCTATTTGTTTACACAATCTCTTAGTTTTTATTATCTTCTGTGCATTAGTATAATTATTAATAAGACAGGAAATCCTATTATTACTGTTTTATGCCATCAATCATGCTTCATGTTGTTTTCTGTTTTTCTATTTGTTTGTTATCTACTTAAGTATCATGTATTTGTGACTATAATATTTATTGTTGTCATTCTCTTCAGCGTCTGGTCCTCCCGCCGCTCGGCGAGGCCATGGCGGAGGTCACCGTGGTAGAGGACGCTTCCCCGTCAGGAGAGAAGGACCCATGAAGTTTGAGAAAGACTTTGATTTTGAAAGCGCCAATGCTCAGTTTAATAAAGATGAGTTTGACAAGGAGTTCCAGACTAAACTCAAACTGAAAGGTACGAATAGTAAAATGTCCAATATTAACACCAAAACTACAAATGCGAAGTATGTTTTTTACTGTTACTGAGAAGATTGCAGAAAATGTGGTAGTAAGTGTCCAAGTGGTGTGTCAGAACAGCGTGTCCGGGTTCTCAAGGACTGGAAATATCTATGTGTGTGTGTGTGTGCGCAGACGAGAAGTGTGATAAAGCGTTGAACGGAGAAGATAAAGGCGATTCAGAAGTGGACACTCAGAACAGTGAAGGAAATGCAGATGAGGAAGTTCCTCTCGGAACAAACCTCTACTATGACAAAACCAAATCCTTCTTTGACAACATCTCCTGTGATGACACAAGGTCAGATCATGTTCAGTGAACTGGGTTCAGTACACATTTACTTCAATTGACAACTTTTGTGGCATAATGTGACAGCCACCAGTAACTGTAACGGTAACAGTATCTTACTATTAAGTGTGTCTTGATGTGATTATACTGCAAATTCATTATTTTTGTTCACTGGTTTGAAAACAGGAAGGCTTTCGAAAGGTCTGGAGGATCAGGATTCCCCAGGTGAGTACTCCAGTAAAGCCAAGAAAACAATAACATCCTAAATGATCACATTGTAGTAATATCTCATCTTGTTTATTTCGCTTCTCAGGAGACAGACCTGGGCGGAGGAGCGGCGGATGAACTCCGAGACGTTTGGCATCCCGTTTCGGCGGGGTCGCGGGGGCTTCAGAGGTCGCGGAGGAATGGGATTCAGAGGGGGCCGAGGCCGAGGGGGTGGTCGGGGGTCGTACGGATCTCACGTCGGCGGGAGCGGGTTCAGAGGAGGATTCAGAGGAAGTCAAGGAGGGAGAGAATTTGCAGATTTTGAGTACAGGGTAATGAATGATGTAAATCAATGCATGTGGCACTTATTGGGTGTGAATTGCTGTTGCATTTTATTTAACAAATAATGACTTTTTGACTTCTTTGACTCTTTGACTTTTCTGCAGAAGGATAACAAAGTTGCTGCGTAGGGATCAAAGGAGATGGATTCAGAAGAACGGTTTGTTTGGGAAATGCATTATGGCTTACACGTTTGGATAAGAATGAGGAGATGATGTATGTGTTATAAATCTGTCACCAGCACTGGGGTTTGCCTGCTTGAAACCTGGATGTAAATCTGCTCTATTTCTATGAAAGTGGAACAATGCAATTTTTTAAATTGAAGAGTATATTTCCTGGTGGTTTCAAATGTTATGATGTCTGAAAATAATTTTTTCATATTTATCCTCCCATGCTCAATCTGTATGTTGGCTGTAAGATACAGTATACGTATACAATTATTTAGATCACTGACCTATTGGGGGTTTATTAATATATAGTATCTTACGGTGTACTTGCAGTGCAACATAAGACTACTGTAACCTCAGCCCTTATTACAATCCCTTTTTTTGCTATGTAAATTTCAGATTCTCAGTTTAACTAGCATCGTTTCCTAAACAAGTACTTTTCTCTTTCTCCCAGTTGTTTGGTACATAAATGTTAAATATCTTAAAATTGATGCAAACTTGTTATTAAGGATGCTTTGAGGCAAGTGTCAATATTGCTAGAATTTCACCAAGAGACATTTTATAAAACTGGGAAAAACCTTATGCTACATTTAGAGGGAAATATGGAAGAGCACAATTTAGACTAAAATGACATGAAAAGGGTCCCACCTATGCAAAGTGACCCCAATGATAGGTATATGTATGTATTTGGGTACACTTTGATATATGTAGCACTTTGTAGTGGACATTTGCTGATGTGTAAATGTCTAACCTTTACAAAGACAATAATGCTACTTTGTGTGTTACTATGAGAATCTATGCTGCAATTACTTTGATATTTGAATTCTTGAGCTTTTACTACTACTTGTATGGCTGTCATGGAAAATTTGGGTCTCTGTTTTTCATACTTGCTTTGTTGCAATTGAAAAATGGCTAAAGTTGTTTCAGATCCAGTTTTAGAGCGTTCACACTGAGCTATTGGGGGAAGTTTGCTCTCTGCGAAGTATTACATATTTGAGATAATTGAGAACAGTAGCACTGCCTCTCAGGTGAATCAGATAGAATGTGTTGTGCACTATAATACAGATGCCTGTTTACTTTAGCTTATTCATATTATCCAGCTACTGTTTTTATGATCTTTAGTTGCAAATGTTTATTTTCACTAGCATGCTGCCATGATGTGATGACCTCATGCTCCTTAACCTGACGTGCACAATGTGATGTCATTATTGTCAGTACCACTCTTACTGTGGATTGGAAATTTCATTTTGTATTTTGAATTATTTTTGGTCTGTCAACAGTTTTACTTTGCTTTCTCAGTAATGTGTTCACCCATGTGGGATTTTGCTTAAGAGGACATAGGGATATAATAACATCCAGCAACATGCCTTGATTTAAGAGGTAGTGAAATATTTGTCAGTTAGGTTTTTTCAGATTTCACTTTTTTGTCAGACAGTTTTTAAGTGGCCAGTTTTTTCCTTTATTGACCCATTCACCATGAGATTTGGTTGTCTAAAGTCGTGGGCATCACATTACACATTGTTTTTTGTCTTGTTAAATGTTTTTGAAAGTTCGTAATACAATAAACTTTGATTCCAAATTATAGTACATATTTATGTGCAAGTCTTTACATCTAAAATGTTGCATTTTACCTAAAATATATATTTATGCTCTTCTATTCTAATTTACAGATAGTGTTCCTGTAATACCATTTTTGCAGTGTTTGAATTTAACCTTTGTGTCTAAAGTACATGGACATGAATTAAGGTTTAAACACTTTTTGCCCGGAAGTAATTACAAACGTATGCATTTACAATGATAAGCTGTAATGATGTGATAAAACAAGAAGTTGTATTGGTATTTTTGTTTCAATCTTAGATTTTCTAATTTGTTGCAGATTCACAGTTTGTCCTTTGTAAGAAACTGTATACCGCTGCATGCCGATCTTAACTGAAACATATTATAATGGAAAGATTTTTGGTAATCTCAAACACAACGTTTTTTAAGCAATGTTGACATCTATTTCTCTTGTATCCCAACATGCTATCTGTTTACATCTAAAGTGGTTTCGACTAGGTGCGTGAATAAACTAATGAGTGCTATTTTTTAAGGAGGCAAATTGTACATTTATGGACCAATACAGCTAGTAATCATTCTCTGTGAGTATACGAACAACATGACACCTTTGAGAAACATATTTTACATGAAATAACATGAAAGTAACATGATTTATCTTTTTTTTTTTTGTATATCACATAGGACACATTTACAATATATTTGTCAACTACCTATATACAGTTTCCTGTGCAGTTTCCTATTCTAGTGGATACCACTAAATATACATACAAATATAAAAACTGATATTCTATAATAAAACATACAGTTTAAAAAAACTTGCTACTATTACAATCTGAGCGGAGGAAAACCGGTTGGTGTTGTTGGATCAGTTGAAATAAATACGCAAGGTCTACGCAGGGCCTTGCGAATTACACAGAGCCCCGCCTCCCCAATCCCTCTTGTCAAAGCGTGTTTGCAGCGTAGATGACAATATGAAGCGGAACTATCCGTCTGGGCATGAAAAGAGAAAAAATACCATGAAACGTATGTAATCAAAGCACTTGCAGAGCGATTCAATGGCTGTGCATTTAAATCACTCTCGTGGTATTTTTACGTCAACCAGACTGATGGGCCTGCGCAGCGTCACATGAAACGGAACACAGAATTTATGATTAATTGCCTCCATCTAGTGGCCAAGCATTGTAGTAATCCATTGATAGACATTTCGGTGTGACAAATTAAACGTTATTATAATATAAATGTATATAAGTCTATATAAATTTAGTCTTTAACCGAATAATATTGGGTTTCCATTCAGACCACTTACATTTATTAATGTAAAACTTGTCATATGTAAAATATGATTTAAAATGAAAACACGACCATTTAACATTGTATATCTCCCTAAATAACATTGTTGTATTGACGTTTTGCAAGCAACTCAAATGCAGTACAATCAGTAAAACCTATATACAATTAAAAAGATGTATAATAGTTTCTGTATAGTGTTACAAAATGCACAAGAAACAAAGGTAATTTTATATGCTTGTAAAAACATACGTAGAGATCTTGTCTATTTCTCGATAATAAAATATAACTAATTTAAAATAACTAAAAGATAATATTTTTGTTGTGTGTTCATAACTCAAATGTATGTTTAACATCGATGCAAAATAGCTGCTTCATTACTATATTTAACATCCACCTTTTGGTTTCTGCTGGGTGGGCGTGTCCATATGACGTTTTTGCGGTAGGCGTGGTTGCGTAGGATTTGTCATTGCACTTCCTCCTCACGCACCGCTTCTCTGAGAGGTGAATGACTGCCGATCGGTTGTAATTTACAGAAGCAGCTTTGGACCGAAGAACAGTTTAATCCTTTCATAATGGGCCTCACCAGCGATCCAAACTATCGCAAACTGGAGCAATGGTACAAATCCAGCGCTGGAAACCTGAACATAAGGCAGATGTTCGAGGCGGATCCAGAAAGATTCAACAAGTTCAGGTGAAATACGCATCAAACGCGCTTCCCTAATGTTTGTGTGTGAGCTTTAATATACAATTTATAATGCCATTGCATTACATCAAACCTGCATTACATGTTTGTGTATCTCCAGGTATGCGAGTCTTCGTTAGCAATTACGGCCTGTTTGAGCAAATCGTGTACATAATGCAGTTTATGTACTGTATGGTTATAAACCATCAGATAAGAAAATGTAGTGTAACATTAGAGCACAGATTAGTCTATATATAGTCTGATCGATATCATGAAGGTCAACTTCAAATTTTATCTCGATTTCCACATCAGTGTTGCAAGGTTATTGCAACATCAGGCCATGCAGTGATCTCGAGCTCCTTCTCTGCACTACTGCACCTGCTTTTCATCTTTAATTTACAGACAATCTATATCGTTATTTAAACACGCATATAATCTGTGAAAAGCTTCGCGTTTGATATGAACTTCTATTATGTTACTAAACACGCAAGGTCAATCATCGCACACCAGGGCTACTTTATGAATGCAAATATGTGGCAGCATATGTAATCCAGCATGTGGTATGATATTTAATTTAATTCACAGAATCGGGATAAGTCATTGCCTATGCAAAGAGCAGTACTGCACTTATAATCTTGTTTGTTACTTATATATGATTTGTGGTGAATATAGTTTATGAGCTCTAGAGGTGGATATTCTGCTAAATTATTAAATGTAATATAGCATTTAAATCATTGTAGCTTTTATTTATTCTTGGGAGTAGAAGACTTTATAAATAATAACCGGCAGTGGGCGTTACAGCAGCATGTTGTACGTGCCTGTCAGCACAGACACACACACTGCAGGAATGACCGTGTTAGTGTGCGAATCCGTGTGATGTGAATTATATTATAGTAACACATTAGTTGTGTTAACATTTTGAACAGTTATCATGACTGAATTAACAATTATCGTGGCTTTTGACGTAAAAGACGTGACAGTTTAAAAAAGTGAATTCTTAATCGAATAGAATCACGTTACGCACCGCCGGCGTAATGACGTGTGGTCTGTGACGCAACGAGACTAATGATGGTGAAATTGGTGGAAACTTTACATTTCATTGCAAAATATCCACATCCTTTATTTTCTATACAAATGCAATCACATTGTTGAACTGTAATTTAAAAATTTTAAAAATAAATCTCTTATAATAATTGTTTATATATTTTTGTGTAGACACTTTTATCCAAAGTGAAACGTTCCGTTTCAAACATTTTGTTTTAAATACGTTTTTGTTTCCTAGAAAGTACATCACTATGTCCTCTAAGAATTAACAGGAACAGGAACGTTATGAATAAAAAAATAATAACTTATAATGAAAGCAAGGAAACACACAACTGGTATATGTTTGTGTATCCACTGAACGTTCTGTGTTGTCTTGTTTTGAACAGTTTAAAGGTGGAGACAGATGATGGAGATATGCTTCTGGATTACTCAAAGAATCTCATCAATAAAGAAGTCTTAGGCATGCTCTTTGACATGGTATTGTCTATTTATATCCTACATTCACTGAAATATCAACTACATTTTGAAAGCACACATCCACACAGAAAGCAAATTGTTGCATTTTAATTCTCTATAATAGAATAAAAATGCTTGACATTGAAAAAGTATTTTCATAATAATTTCATAATAAGTTATTTGCTTTGCAGAGAGTGATACTATTGAAAGAATCAGTGTAGTTACAGTAATTCCAGCTCATCAACTTCAAATCCATCTGTGTGTGTGTGTGTGTGTGTATGAGCTAATTATACCATTATATAATATATTTTAGTTAGAATATATTCTAATATATATATATATATATTAGAATATATAGTCAATTCTATAAATTATAAAAAATTCTCCAGTGGGGCTAACGAGACCATCTCAGCCTTGACCCCTATGAGTATGTATCACAGAGAACTAAAAGCGTGTAGCATCATGTTAAAATACTGTTTGCTTAGTCATCATGACCACTCTTAAAAAGATTTAACCTTGATTTAATTCTTTACTACCTCTCTTTGGCCAGTCAAATGATCAGTGATGTATGAATGAATGTAAACCTCTTTCTAATGATGTAATTCCAACATAAACAGAAAACTAAAGAGTAACGGTCCGTATGTATAAATATTCGGAGCCGCATGTAACTTATTCATGTCTCATCATGGTCAGGCGCGGTCAGTGGGCATTGAAGCAGCCAGAGAAAAGATGTTTACAGGAGAGAAGATTAACTTCACTGAGGTAACGTCTCAACATTTCTACTTACTGTAGTCTGCAGCTCTTATTTGCTTCTTGACATTTTAAAACATGTATTGAGATTTTTTTTGCATTTAATTTCTATGAATTAGTTTGCTGTAATTTATAAAAACATGTACAAAAATTAATGGTGAAGCCATCCTTTCTTGTATTATTACATTATGACTAAACTACATAAAAATCAAATGACTTCGATATGGAGAACGTTTGTTAGCTTTTTTGCTATTGTATGTCTTTAGGTTACAAATGTTGTGTTTCTGTCGGACTGTATAGGGTCGGGCTGTTCTCCACATTGCCCTGAGAAACCGCTCAAACACTCCCGTGATGGTGGATGGAAAAGATGTGATGCCTGAGGTGAACAGAGTTCTGGAGCAGATGAAGACATTTTGCCATGTGAGTGAAACTTCAACAGCATCTACACTTGCGCTCATCCTGTTTTACTTTTTTATACCACTCATGCATGTAAGGCTGTAAAATAAATCTGTTTTCAAGATGATCAATATCTAATTTATATAAAAATGTATATATATATTAGTAACTCAAATTTTAAATAATAACAAACATATTAACATGTATGTCATATTTTTTAGAAAGTACGCAGTGGTGCGTGGAAAGGCTTCAGTGGTAAATCCATCACTGATGTGGTAAATATTGGCATTGGAGGATCTGATCTGGTGAGTAAACCCTGTTTGCACTGATTTCTTTGTCTGAAATTTACGTGTTTCACTTCATGATGAAAAGAAAAGATCCATTCTACACTTCTTAATAGTCCAACTACAGAAATGTCTTGATTGTGATGGAGGTCATCATAAAGTGAGATAAATGACAGAACATCTTAAGCTAGAGAGAAGTACACTGCCGCTCAAAAGTTTGTTTGTACTTCCAGTAACAACAAACTGGAGAATTACTAAAGAAGTCGAAATCAAGCTGTTGCAGAGAGAAACAGTCACATCGTTTAAGATTAAACTGTGTTGCCGGCAGCGAAAACTATGCTAATGCAGTCTGTCAGTCGTCGTGGGCGGGGCTTGAACAATTTGCTCAGAAAATGCCGCCAGCAGCCTGTTTTACAAGACTGTTGAGGTTTTATGGGGATTAAAGAAAAGGAGTGGGCAGATTTTTATCACAATAGGGAGGTTGTGTACACACACTGCAGACACACATTTGTGTTAAAGCAACATATAAAAGTGAATTTTTCATAATAGTTCATCTTTAATTATGCTTAAACTAAAGAATTTACATGCTGCCTGTAAAATTATGTCAACATCAAATGCAGTAATAGTTTTAAATAATGCGTTAGAAACTATTTATATCACATTGTTAAACGTACAGTTGTATTTCTGTCTGCACTACAGTATCTCTTCCCCATAAACATATATTATATGGTTTCATCAGGGTCCTCTCATGGTGACTGAAGCTCTCAAGCCGTACTCCAAAGGAGGACCCAACGTCTGGTTCGTCTCAAATATCGACGGCACACACATGGCCAAGACCCTCGCTCAGCTAAATGCTGAAACCACCCTCTTCATCATTGCATCCAAGGTTAGGCTCTGGACGAACATAGTTTAATAAAGAAAAATGTTTAATTAAATATTTGATTGGAGTTTTTTTCCAGGTGAAAGAGTAATTTTATATTATTCTCCTTTTGTTGTTTTTATTTTGAATAATTATATGAATGTAATGTTTATGTAATGTAATGTCCCATTAGTAATATCATGTATTGTGCTGTTTATTTAATCTATATTTGGATTGAACAGACTGGACAATATAAACTGAACAAATGAAGGCAATTAATTTCTTAATTTTTTTTAGACGTTCACCACCCAGGAGACCATCACTAATGCCGAGACGGCAAAAGAATGGTTCCTCCAGGCCGCTAATGATGTGAGATTTTCAATTAAATTCTGGTTTAAATGTATTTTACAAATGAGATGTTAATATCCAGTAATAACTCACATTTCAGTTATAAATGATTATGAAATAAAATTGAAAATAATATAATTGTGTACTAATCTTTGGATAAAGTCTAACTCTGTGTAATGTGCTTTAGCCATCTGCTGTAGCCAAACATTTCGTGGCTCTTTCCACAAACGCAGTAAGTATAGAGTCTCATATCTCATGTCTATGATATACATTTGAAATATATAAGCAATTGTCAGTAAACTTACGCATGTTTTCTATCACTTTACCAGCCGAAAGTGAAGGACTTTGGCATTGATACCAACAACATGTTTGAGTTTTGGGATGTGAGTATATCCCGCAAATGTGAAGTATTGCATGAGCAAGAAAACTTTCTTTTGACTGGCTGAAAATTAGACAAACGTTTTTATTGAATGCATAACAATATTTGACTGCTTTGCCGTACTGAATTTGCGAACAGCTTCTCACAATCCCGGACTGATTTTCTAATGCTGAATGCTCATATTTTAGTGGGTCGGCGGGCGTTACTCGCTGTGGTCGGCTATTGGTTTGTCCATTGCTCTGCATATAGGTATGTCTGCTTTTTACAAACAATCCCGTTGAAATAATTTATGCAAGTACATAAATGCAAACTCTTGATGATGTGATTTTCTTTTCATATATAGTTCATATATAGTTCATATATAATTCAGGTTGTATGTCAGCTGTTGAAAAAAATCCCTTTTATTTTTTAACTCTCTTCCATATAAAACATCTTAAAATCAAGTTCCATGATACTTTTTTTTTGTACATTTTATTATACTCCAATTTGCATTACTTTATAAGGTAAAATAGTTGTAAATGTTGTGTCTAACATCTGCATTTGTGTACTTGCATAGAGGTTCTTGTTTGAGTCAGATGAGACTGTGGAAAAACAGCTAGTGCAGCATCTTGCAGCAATACATTTTTTTGCATGTTTTTCAAATATGTTTTATTTATCCTCTTGCAGGTTTTGACAACTTTGAGCAGCTTCTTGCTGGTGCTCATTGGATGGTAAGCATTATGATACTACTGTGTCATTATATATGATAAAATGTGAAGGGAATTGTTACAGTTTGAGGATTCTGGTTCTGATTTATTTTAACAATTTTAGTTTCCTGTCATAATCGTCTTTAGTAGTAGTATTACTGCACAGTCAAAGCCGGTTTATGACATTTCTTTTGGTAACATTTTAATCATTTTTACCGTCTTAAAACTCACTTAAACCTCAAAACTGTGTATAACTTTTATTTGCTATACATATTATATATTTTATTTGGTTTTATTTCATCTCCCACATAAAATTTGGGAGGTTTTGTAAAAAAAAATTCCGAAATTGTTTGTAAATCAGACTGTAATGGTCACACTGCTGTAGATTTGTTGCTGTATACGACTTGTATTTTTTTCTGTCTTTGTAGTACAAAAGATTTGTAAAAGATCTGGTTTTGATTCCGAACCGTGATATTGTAACGTCTTCATATTATTAAATTCAAATTCACGTATTCTGTGTATTTTTAAGGATAATCACTTCCGCACGGCTCCTCTGGAGCAGAACGCTCCAGTCATACTGGCCATGCTCGGCGTCTGGTACGCCAACTTCTTCCAGGCCGAGACGCATGCACTGCTGCCTTATGACCAGTACATGCACCGCTTTGCTGCGTACTTCCAGCAGGTCGGTCTGATGATGTCACCTATCAGGAAATAACCTCATAATCAGACCACCTTAAGAGTTTTTGATGACCTGAATTGTTTTTTTTAGGGAGACATGGAGTCCAATGGGAAATACATCACAAAATCTGGCACTCGTGTAAATTACCACACCGGACCCATTGTGTGGGGGGAACCAGGAACTAATGGACAGCACGCTTTCTATCAGCTCATCCACCAGGGTCAGTCATCTCAAACCTCACCAGTGAATCCCGATTTAAGCATCATGTAAAAGAAAAAGTTCACCCAGAAAATTGTCTGTTAGGGCGTGCTGTGTTTATCAGAATACATCAGATATGCGTCTCTTTTTAGGCACTCGCTTGATTCCAGCTGACTTCCTCATACCAGCTCAGACTCAACATCCAATCAGAGACAACCTGCATCACAAGGTACATCAATGTGTACACACGTCATGTTTTTTTTATTATCTTGAGCTGCGTCTACTCAGATGACACCCTGAGTATATCTTAGATTTCACTGTGTGATGTAATCTGAACCTACATTTTGCATTAAGTTACACAAGACCTTTAAACTGCTGCCTTTAATTGTTAGTAAATGTCTGCTTGATAATTGGATTAGAATGTCATGATGCCAAATGTCAGTAGTCAATACTAATACATATGCTATAGAAAGCAATTTAAGTAGCGTGAAATAGATATTTGGATGTTTCGCTTTTGCTTTTCAGATCTGACATTCACTTTAAATAGAATGAATGTTTATCCCAACTTTTAATCTAGAACTCAGATGTAACACCGTATTTGTTGTCGTTAGATCCTGATGGCAAACTTCCTGGCTCAGACGGAGGCTCTGATGAAAGGAAAGACCCCCGATGAAGCCAAAAAGGAGCTTCAGGCTGCTGGGATGTCTGGGGATGCTCTGGAGAAACTCCTGCCCCATAAAGTAAGTGCTGGTTTACTTGTGTTTGTGCAACTGGACGGGAATCTGTTACACATGTTTCGCTCTGAGCTGTGGCGTTATATGCTAGATACACCAGATAACATTTGATCCTGTTTTTCTTTTAATTTTCAATCAAATTAAAAAATTAAAAACCGATTGCAGCGACATTTACCTGGTAAATGGTACAGAGAGTAAATAGTGGTATGAACACGGATACATAAAATGGCCAGAATATTATATTTGGATTAAAATAGAGCATGTAATAATGTTTGAGTTTATTACAACGCACATGCAGTTCTTTAAATGACTGGTATTTTCAGGTATTTGAAGGTAACAAGCCCAGCAACTCTATCATCTTCAAGAAACTTTCACCCTTCATGCTTGGTGCATTGGTTGGTAAGTGCATAAAACATGTTTATTTCTGGATTTATAGATGTAGCTTTGTTTCGAGACCTTTGTCGGTGATGTATTTTCTTTATGCATTTCAGCCATGTATGAGCACAAGATCTTTGTGCAAGGTGTGATTTGGAATATTAACAGCTATGACCAGTGGGGGTGAGTCCAGTCTTTTCTTTTTCTGCTGTGTCTACGTTTGTAAACAACATCTGATTTGTAGTTACCACAAATTGTCTAATCCAATATTAGTTACCCATAGTGTTCTTATATGTTCGGAAAATAACAAATCTCTTTCCTGTCGTCTCAGTGTGGAGCTGGGCAAGCAGCTGGCCAAGAAGATCGAACCCGAGCTGCAGGATGACGCCGAGGTCAATACCCACGATTCTTCCACCAATGGACTCATCAGCTTCTTCAAGAAGAATCGCTCTTAGACGTTTCATTCTTTTTTTTCAACTGTTTTTAAACCCCCTAACCCGTCTCTGCTAGCCCTCTCATCCGAAGGGATTAGTGAAGTATGTATTACGCAGACCTGTTAGGCCTATTTAAGGAGGATGAGCACTTTATGTCTATCATGTGTAAGCCATTAAATTCTTGTGTGTTGTGTAAGATTTGACTGTATTCATGTCTGTGAGGGAAACACCTGTATGCACTGCTCATTCTAGATATTATGTTCTCCTCTGGACCAACGAACCACAATAAATGTGTTATTTGTCGACATGGTTGCTTATTGTTGTCATTTAGCAAAATCTCAAAAGTTGAGCATTAAACCCTGTACAATACATTCAATGATATTGTTAAAATCCCAAATTCTTTTGTGCATCTCATTTTAAGTCCTTAGTCCCATAAAGACCACAGTTTCATATACTGAAACTGACTATAGCAAGCAAAATATATCACTTTACAAGCTGTAGGCATGTTCAAACAAGTCTAAATATACAACATGGGGCAGACAGTCATTAGGCGTGTGAATCTGAAAGATTTACAAGAATCACAAACCCATCAAACAAGCTGAGGACAATATACGGTTGTTACTTAACTGACGTCATTCTAGATTTACTGATTACATTTACTGGCGACTTCATTCTTGTGTGTTGTAGAAATGGAGAGGATGGCAGAATGCTGTCTGTCCTTCATTTATATGTTGTTTACAATTGTAAGTGTTGGGATACTAGTTGTGCGGATTGTAGAGGGCCGATCGGTGAGGTGGTTGGTTTTCCTTGTGGTTTCTGGAGGGGCATTAAGCTGTTTGGTCCATTTATCTTTTCTAAAAGTTGGATTAGCAGGTGTGGTGTGTGGTTTGGTGCATTATATAGGGAAAGAAGAGATCACGCTACCTACCCTAAACAAAGCAGTTCTGATCACAGGTAAGACATCCTCCTGGTTGTTTCTGCTGCATGGCACATAATCTTGGACATAAAGAAAGCACCTTAAGATATTTTGACAATTATGCATGTTTCCCCTTAAAATATCACTGTTACATGTGCGAACAAAATCAAAACACCTGGATAAATTATGGCATTGAGAAGAAGTCACCAAAAACAAACTTCATTTTCCTAATGCCTAATACAGTTTTTGTTGATGTTGGAGTGAAATGCAACCTGGACGTGTTTTCTTAGTAGAAACAATATTTCACTGCCATCCTGATAAATCTTGGACTTTGAACCAAAACCAGTACATGGTTAAACTCCCTGACTCCCACAAGCCCATAACCTAATGCATTCTTGAGATGTCTGTCTACTTTGATATGATAAGCATGCGAACTATTATGAATTGTCACACAAATATAAAGACTATCTGTATTAAGTCATTTGCTGACTCGTGGCGATGGAGCAACCAGGTGTCCCATTTACTAAGCTTATGTGGCAGAAAGAGACATATTCATTTTTTTAATGGCTGCATTGTGTTTTTAGGTTGTGATTCTGGCTTGGGTCATGATCTGGCCAAGTTTCTGGACAGCGCAGGAATGAGAGTGTTTGCAGGGGTTCTGGATGAATTCAGTGCTGGAGCTCTGGAGCTCAAGAGAACTGCTTCTTCTCAGCTTACCGTCTTACAGTTAGACGTCACAAACAGAAGCCAAATCACACAAGCATATCAGTTCATCCAGAGTCAAACAGGTGAAACAGGTAACAGCAGAACTGATAACGTAGATGATCTTTATCAATATCTGACATTTGTAAGGCAAGCATTATTATTACTATTGCTTATGGTTACTCATGGTTAGTGATTTAAATCCACATTTAGGAAGCAGAGTATCATAGAATAGTATTAAAAAACATTTGCAGGCATATAGGCAATTCCACACGTCAACGTTTGTTTTTAGGTTTTCATCATACCGATAGCTCAGTTGACAATACTTGGTGGTTTAAATACTCATGTAAAGTCTCTCTAAAAGTTTGTAAAGCATGAATTTATGTTTGTTTAAATCTTGATTTTTCATAGTCAGGTAAAGTGCTGTTTTCAAAATTGTCACATCAATAACACTCCACATTCTCATAAATGCACACATGGAAATTACAATAAAATAACAATTTTATGTTCTTTTAAGAGTCATCTCTTCTCCATTGTTGGGTATAATTGCTTTGTGTTTGTGCATTTTAATTCACAAAATTCCTACAAAGTATGTTGCCTCTCGTGTTCTTTGTTGTCACATCTATATCACATATACATTTTCATTGACATAGATTTCCAAATAGATCACACATAGACTGATATTTTTCCAATGTCTGGACTCTTATCAGCAAGGGTTAATAAAATATGAAGGATAGATATGAAGGTTTGACTAAAAATGTGACCCAGTCTGTGAAAACCAGGCTAAAGTGTAAAAATCTAAGTTCTGAGATAACGAGCATCAAAGTTTGACTTCACCTATTAATTTCACTATGATTTCCATTTTTGACATGACATTACTCAGACATGTTAAAGATATCAATATTCTTACAGAATATTCTTTACATTAGGTAGAATGATTTAATGTAGAAAACAGAAAAATCACAAAAAATGACTTTAGCTGGGTTTTCACAGACTGGGTCACAAATGTCACATCCTGATGCTAGAATTGCTCATAAGCACTACCTAAAAACTTTAGCATCCACCATAAATACTCTAGTATCTGTATAGTTGACCATTAGAACACCATAACAGCTAACCAGATTTACATAACAGCAACCAGGCACATTACAGTAACCACAATGCCCTATTATTCACCATGGTGAATATAAATCACAGTAAAAATATTAGTTTTAATATTTAGTTTTTAAATATCAGTCATTCAAGTTTTGTTAAATTTTGTAAAATTATTAAATTCATTTCATTATTCTTTGCTTGTGTGCAGGTCTCTGGGGACTAGTGAACAACGCAGGAGTGCTAGGATATGTATGCGATGGAGAAATTCTGCCGATTGAATTATATAAAAAATACATGGATGTAAATTTTATTGGTTGTGTGGAAGTAACACACGTCTTTTTGCCTCTGATACGGCAATCAAAAGGACGAATTATCAGCGTGTCAAGTATGGCAGGTAAACTTTGCTAATATTACACTTTTTATTTATATGTGAATTGCACATCTAGGTCGATGAAATTGAAACTTTCCCACAATCATTTATTAGTATGGCGAAGGGCCTCCATTCGCAGCCAATACAGCATTAATTCGTCTTGGGAATGGCAGGTACTGAACCGTGGCCGGAGTGGTTTTGAGTTAAAACGTGATGCAAGAAAATGTTTGTCTGAAGTTGTCTGAAATGAAACAAACTAACATTGATCCTCAATACGGGGGTTAAACATATTCTGAACACCTATTGTTATATTGGTTAATATTAATTGTTTAAGCTACTGTAAAAAAACGTTGTTGTTATCTTTTGTTACTGTATATTGCCTAGATAGCATGTTAAAAATAGGATTTTGAATATAGCTGTGTCAGAAAAGTTGTGTTTTTGTAAGTACAAGAAATTGATAAATAAGGTATGTTTTATGAATGTTGTATGAATCTATTGTTTCTGAACTGTATTAAAATTAACAATCAATGTTCTTCTTAACATTGATTCAACATTAAATCAATTATTTTGCTATCTGGGTAGCATTGACTCGGGTGGTCAAAATGAATGAAACGGAACAACTGCATCTTTGGTTTCTTTAGGGGAAATCTCTCTTCCAGGATTTTCAGCATATGGAGCATCCAAAGCAGCTCTGACTTCATACAGTGGAACAATAAGGCAGGAACTCTCACGGTGGGGAGTAAAAGTCATTGTCATTCAACCTGGAGCTTTCAAAACTAGTAAGAATACTCAAATCTCATGTAATTATATTTGGGTGAATCTTATGTGTCAAAGTCTATGTCATATCAAAAGTTTAAAATTGCATTAAGAAAATAAAATTTTGCTTGCACTGTAACATGTCACTGTAATCATAATTCATTTGTTTTCTTCCCCTCTAAAGATCTTTTTTACATTAGTATGGCATGTTCATACAAGATACATTTAAGAACCAATGATTTGATCCTAGCTATGCCAATCAAATTTTACATGCAATTATATAGGAAAAATACATAAAAACATTTTTCTTTTTTGTGACAAACCACTCCTAATAGGTTTGCAGTATGTAGTACTTTTCTAAACCATCATCCATGCATTTCCAGATATTTTCGGCAGCAGAGAGCAGTGGATTTGCGTTCAGGAGGAGATCCTCAGTGGTCTATCTAGGGACGTTATGGAAGCATATGGAGAAGAATACATCCGCTCAATGCAGCAACGGCTGGTCCACATGTCTTCAACATCGAGCTCGAACACGTGGCCATTCCTGAAGGCTTTAAAACACGCATTACTTTCCTCAAGACCAAAACAGGTTTATTACCCAGGAGCCGCAGCATGGAGTCTTCCATTTCTCTACAGACACTGCCCTACCTCGCTGTCAGACAGAATCTTCTCACAACTCTTTATTGCTGGTGGTGATGCCCAACCAGCACAACTTTGAACCCAACTGTTTTGTTCAAGCCACTGTTCAAGCACCTCATTTACCCCCTGAAAACCAAAGCAAGTAGTACCCAATGGCTGTAAAGCTCCAAAAAATACATGAAACATAATGTAACATGTCACTCAAAATCTCCTGAAACTATGCAAAATCATTGTACTTTTCATTATTCCCAGTTTGCTATGTTACAACAGGTAACAACACACATGAAAACTGCTAGGCTCTGAATTTTCAGGTGAATTATACCTTTAATAGGTCACAAGAGTCTAAATTTGCCTGAAAAGGCTTTTTTCAAAACTAGGTCATGTTTTTCTTTTTTTCCTTCTGATGGTATTTTTAATTGTGGGAAAACTACACATCTATACCATCAAATCCACATACAAGTATGTTTTCAATTTTAAAAAGACAGCCTTTTAACATTGCCATTGTTACTGATACTAAACGGATAAAAAAAAATCTAAAAATGTCCACTGTGTATATAAAATAAATCTTTCAAGTTAAATCATCTGGGAGTTTAAAACGGTTCAGTCCTGAGGCTTTAAGAATGCTTTCTTCGGTTTACAGTCAACAACATTAGAGTTGACATCCTCTTCTTTTTGAGTGATTGCAGAGCGATCTCGTTTCTTGGCAAACTTTTTCCTCATGCTTCCGACTAAACTTTCATACCTAAAAAAGAAAAAAAGAAAATAAACAAAAAACATAGTTCTCTGATAAAATCTTTGACACTGACATTTCCTCACTTACCGTCTAGCCATCTCCTCATCTGTTACATCTGTCTCCATTTTGTTTATATATTCATCTTCATCATCCTCATCTTCCTCTTTAGGTGTGTTCATCAGAACCATTAATCGCTACAAAAACGAATCGTTTACGTTAAAGTAGTACAACACAAATCTTAAGTGGTCATGGTTCATGATGTGCACTATAAAGGGAATGCCAATAGTTGTACCTCAACATCAGGATTGAAGCCTTTAAATGACATTCTGCCATAAACCAAATCCTCACAGGGAACATAACTTCTCTCCTCAATGATGTAGTTTCTGTTTAAATAAAAAAGTTACTCTGTTTACTAAGTTTACTCTGGTACAATCTCAAATAGATCAAAAATAACTGCATTCGGTACATTAGTCATTCATTATATATATATATATATATATATATATATATATATATATATATATATATATATATATATATATACAGTATTAATCTTGTAGGTCTCACTCTTTGGCTTTAAGCTCGGGCAGATCCAGGAACCAGTGTTCATCACTAATGATTCTCTTCTCCTCTTCATCCAACTGTTTCCTCATATCCGCGTCCAGACCTCTCTGCATGAACTACAGATACACACATACAATCACTCCCAGTTAACTCCTTAACAAATCCTATTACTCATGTAATGAGGACTGATCTATATGTACTACACATTGCACAACGTGTACCTTAAAAATTTGAATGAAAACATAGTGGACTCGTTAGTGATTATTATGAGCTGGGAAACATACCTTCATTCGCAGCAGATTTTTCGATAGTTTTGCTGAACCGTCGTTCGCCATTTTTGAGAGTTTAAGTAAACTAAATCAAATGGAAATAAACTGTCCACAATTTGGGCTTTTCTCCGTTATGTACACCTCAAGTGCAGCATGACTCCCTATACCGTTTCGGTTAAGATAAATACACGGACACGTGGGGTCCGCGCATGCGCTGTGTGGACGCTGGTAAGACTCGATCAATAGCACACAGAGCGATCGACGATTTCATGATTTATACTATATTTATACTATATCAGTAATTAACAGTAAACAGTATGTTTACTTTTAGGGCATAGTTGTATATAATGTTTTTAATGTACAATTATTTAACAATATTACAATTTCCAGATTTCTATATTTTATTTCTCTTATTTGATAATGAAATATGATTGTCAAATGATTGTTTTTTTATTTTAACAGAGTAATATTATTACAGGTCTTTGTAGTTATCAAACTTACATGTGATCTATTTATTTTTTTGCTTATAGTACCACTATTTTATAGAGTATTAAACGTTTTATAAAGGATGGATGGATAGATCACATAAGTGAAATGACACATAATGAAAAGATAAACATTTTTACATTAAACTTTTAGAAAAAGAGACAAAAACAGAAAGTACGTAGTAGACGTAAAGTGACAGAATAGACAAAAAAATAGACTTCCTGTAATAAATCTTGATTACTAATTTACTGCTTTAATGTCTTTACTGTATGTTGTAGAATGCTATCATAAATCTGCTATGATAGATACATGAATAAATGTAAATGTAAATGTAAATCATATTTTATTATCATTTCCCCTCACTTGTCTGTATGTGATATTCTATAGCGGTACAGTATACACATTTTTAGTGAAAACTTATCAATTCTCACACAATGTATTTATTACCAGTGTATTGAACCATCTGTTTGCATTTTACTACAGTAAGCCCCTGTTGATAGAGTCCAGACATTAAATATCAGTTATCTGTTTTAAAAAATAATCGGATGTGACAAAAACACACATTTTCGAGAGGCAAAATATTTTAAAGGATTTCTGTGAATTAAAATGCACAAACCAGAAGCAATAATACCCAACAAATGGAGAAAAGATGACTCTTTAAAGAACATACAATAATTATTTTATGTCTCTGTTTATGAGGAATATGAACTGTTATGAATGTGACAATTCTGAAAACAGCACTTTATCAGACTATGAACAATTTCTTAAAAACAATTCTTTAAAAACTGAGAGAGACTTCACATGAGTATTTAAACCACCAAATATTGATATCTTTGTAGATTTTTTGCCATTGTAAGGTTGACATTTGCATGGAATTGCCCCATGATCTGTTCGTATACAATGTATCATTTATCTGAACAGTGTAATACTTGGTGTTGGGAGTCTAAGCAATACCCTGATGTTTGCTGCCAAAAACATTTGCGCTTTTTACACAAACTCTTGCACCACCAGTTCTTTAAGAGACATATGTGATCCCTGTCCATGTGGGCAGTCTCTTACTCTGGTCAGCTCATCCTGTAGCTGAGCCACAGGCAGCCCAAGGCTGTAGCCTAAATCAACAAGAGCCTCCAGCAAGGGTCCCTGATAGCGGCGAAGCTCATAGCGCCTCACTGTCGGCAGAGCCCTTCTGCCTGTTTGAAAAGCAGAATTGAAGTCCTCTAGATCCCTTTGGCACACCAATATGGCGCACAGGGTTGGTATAACTAAAGTGGAATCATGAGAAGAAAGTTTCTCCTGTAGTACTAACACCTTTTGAAGGCCCTCCAGAGCCCGTGAAAATTTCCCCCCACGCAGCAGATCATATGCTTCTTTAAGTTCCTGACGAGTGAAAAATAAATAAAAGGCTTGCGATCGACGGACATATCGGAGGGAGTAGAGCTGAGTAATATAGTCTCTAAGGGCTACACGCCTCTCTGAAATGTTGTCCTCCGAGAAGTTTCCAGTCATTCTCTTCCGTGGCATCACAATGTCTTCCATCTCCTCGCTGAAGTCCAACAGGAGCTCCTGATGTAGGTGAAGAAAGTCAGAGTATCTTCGTTCAATAGTTGCATGTTCACAGTCGTAAATACCAGATTGGATTACCACAATCTGATACACCTGTATGACAGAAATCACCTAAAAATTAGCTGAGGTTTTCACTGATGCTAAGGCCGTATGTCCACTGGAGCACACCAACGGGTTTTTTTTATTTGAGACGCGAATGTTGCTATAATACCAAATATCTGCTGAAGTAATGTCTTGCCAGTATCTTTGCAGATAGATGTTTAATAAACATATAAATATTGTGGTAGTCCGGGAATATAATTTGGTACAGAAACGACTACTCGGGCACAGAATATTATCTCCAGCACTGTTTTTTAATCATTGTAAACCGATAGATTTGCAGATTGGTTGGTGTGGTCTTTGTCCCGCCTCTCCTGCACTGTGATTGGACGGCTAAGCAAAAAGATAAAGCATTCTCTCCAAAGTTGAACGGAAAAAATACGGCAGAGGCAGGACAAAACGCTCTGGTGGACAAACGGCCTACGGCTAGAAACATCCTTTAGATTTTGTACATATTAAATACAATTTTCTGTACTATTGTGAAAGTAAGAAACCTGGAGTTATCTTCAAATGGTTGACATGAAGGCCTTCAAGAATGTTACATTCCAATCAACCAATCAGATTCGAGGGATAATAATAAACAATTTTGATGCAAAATGCAATCACAAATAACAATCACAAATAGACTGTTGTGAATTTAGCTATTTTTGAAATGTGAGAATCAACAAATGCTAATGTTTAAGTTACCACATATTTAGATAGTGTTTGGTCGATTATTCGGGTTGAGGGGATGTCAAACAGCACTTTAACGCTTCTGAACTCCTGCTTCACAGCCCTCCAGTGCTGCTGCAGTTCTGCTGTCGTCAGACACGAGGCACTAAAACCCGGATCAGCCTCTTCATCTGTCAAAATAAATGACATTAACAAAATGACCACAAACACGGACAACACAAATGCCATAAATACATAACAAACTGAGCATTATTACATGTTTCCTGCTGTGAGGAATCCTCAGCATCTGTTGTGCAAGTATCATGCGGTTCTGCTTGTTCCTCCATAACAATCTCATCCAATTTAGCTACTGTATTAGATTTCAACTTGTGTTTCCTGCAAAGCATATTTCAGTAGAAAACTGTTTGGAAAGATTAGCCATTTATATTTATGTTAATCAACAGATGAACATAAATTTGTTGTCCATGTGAGATTGTTAAACCCAAAATTACAAAACAGTAATTTTGTGTTTTGGTGGGAAGAGTAATAGCAGACTTGCCTATGAGCTCTAAATAACTTCTTAACAGAAGTGGTTCAGTAATGTGGCCAGATGAAAATAACAGGATGTAAAGACTGACAGTAATTCAGGGTCACATTTATCAACTACAGCACAATACAATGAAAATGTTGTTATGTAATGTCCTACCTGTGTAAAGACATATTTATTAATCACAGATATAGCTCAAGATGATGTTTTGAGAAGCTGGTTGGATCTTCAGAAGTGATAGTTTTCATGACGGTCATAATTCTGTCTTTGATGTTTGCTGATTCTGAACTTTGTACATGAGGAACTGAAACTAGAAAGAGGGAGTGTCATTATTTTCTCTCGAACTGTCACATATGATCATTGGTTTTCATGCGATCATGCATTTTCAGCTATGCATATTGTTATACAGTGTCACTTTTGATACTTTAGTTAAAATAAACAAAATAAAACTAACAGCCAGGAATACAACATACAACTTTTGAGTATGTATGTTTTTGTCCAGTAGGTGGTGCTGTCCAATCAAATTACACCACAGTGACAAACTGTACTAACCTTTAGCCAATGATTGAATCATCATCATTGGTGGAACCACTTTTCAATTAACCAATTACAGGATTGTGTTTGAAGTCAATGTTAGGTTTAGGTTTAGGGATTGGGTGGATGGGGTTTCTTTTCAGTCTTTTATTTTCTTTTTATTCTGGGGGTAAGATTTAGGTCTGGACTGAGTTTTGCTGTGCTGTTTTGTCAGTTTATTTAACAGTATCAATGCTGCATCTTGATTTGGTTGATACTGTACATTTATTTTGTGCTTGTCGTAAAAACGTTAGCAGTAGCAGGCTAAAAGTCTTTCCAGATTCGGTAGCATAAAGATCAGACTTGTTTTCAAAGGTGTTCTATCATTATTTACTCACCCTCCAATTGTTCCAAACCTGTTAAAATTTCTTTGTTGTACTGAACACAAATAAAGATGTTTTAATGAAAGTTTATAACTGAGCTGTTTTGGGTCACTATTGATTCCCATAGTAGGAAAAAGGAAGTCAATGGTAACGCAAAACAAACCTTCATTAAAATATCTTTCTTTGTGTTCAGTGTTATAAATAAATTTATACAGGTTTGGAGCAACTGGAGGGTGAGTAAATAATAACATTTTCATTTTTGGGTGCACTATCCCTTAAAGTACTCAAACCTGTTTATTATAAAGGGCATCCCAATACTAATCATATAATGCATTTCATAAAAATAGACAATACAGCAAACAATATTATCCACTAAAACCACCACAACATGTTGGTTAAAATTTATTGCAAATGACCCCTTAGTTTGCACCTTTCATTTGCTAATATTTGATAACATACTTTTTTATTTAATGCAATTTGTAAGGTTTAAAGGTACTTTTTGGTCCACTGTATTACATTTCAGTGTTGGTGTCCAGTTAAGGATGAGTGTGGGTAATACAGAGCAGATTGTGAGGCTGAATGTGCATCTAAAGGGCTCATCACTGTATGAGACAAGGACAGCTCTGTGATCTCCAGGCCATCTTATTCATACAGCCATAAACACATGAACCCCACACTGCACAGAGAACAATGACATCAAGCTGTTATTTTCATTCACTCCATTGTGTCTGATGTGCCAGGCCGAGCCTTGCAATTTATTTATTAGTTTTGATACATACATATTCTATTGTTCAAAGCATAAGTCCTGTTTTGTTCGTATGGGGCAGTCCGGGGTCAGGACGATCTGTCCAGGCCAGCTGGGAGATGTTAGACTGTGTTATTGTAGAGCTACATATTGAGACGCTAATAACACGTTATTTTAAATGTACAGTATTAATACAGCGACTTGTAAAAGTGTTGGGACAGTAAAATGGAACAAATAAATAAATATTAAATGTGACAAAAGTATTAAAAAAAATACCATTTTATTTAAGATGAGAAACAAAGTCTGGAGTATAATAAATTAAAAAAAAAAACTATGGAGCATTCGCTATAGACATCCATATCATACGTCTGGTTTTTACAAAGGCCTGCATACTTCGTTCACATTATGAAAATTCACACAGAGGAAGTGAACTGTATATATTTTTTGCTGATTTAGTATTTTTGTTCATACGAAGAGTAAAAGTAAATAAAGACAATTGCCTGAATAAAGGCAATACAGACCGTTTTTAGACCAAATACATTTTTAAAATAATATTTATTTTAATATTCACGGCTTAAAATGTGACAAATTGCCACAATCCGATATTTTAAGATACTTTCATTTCATTTATCCAAAGCGCCTTATAAGGGCATTCTTTCGTAAATTAAATTAAGTTTTTTACTTAAGATCAAACCCCTGAACTTTGTGTTGCTAGCACAATTCTCCATAAGTTGAGCTAATAGTTGTTACGGCCGTTTGGGGCGGCTGGATCCGCTTTAGGGCCGACTGCGGCGGCGCTGGGGCTGACTGCGGCGGCGCTGGCGGCTGGGGCTCTGGCCGCTCTGGTGAAGACTGTGGCGGCTCTGGGGACTCAGAGGCGCCGGGAACGGGGGACTCAGAGGCGCCCGAGGAGCGGGGACTCAGAGGCGCCGAGGCAGAGGGACTCAGAGGCGCCGAGGCAGGGGACTCAGAGGCCGGGAGCGGGGGACTCAGAGGCGCCCGAGACGAGGACTCAGAGGCGCCCGAGGCGGGGACTCAGAGGTGCTGGGAGCGGGGACTCAGAGGTGCCGGGCAGGGGGACTCAGAGGCCCGGAGAGCGGGGACTCAGGAACTGGGGCCTAGAGGAGACAGGGAACTGGGGCCCAGAGGAGTGACTATCTAGGGACAGACTAGCGATAGATGACTTACACACAGGACTTCCCAGGAACAAACAGGCTTGGACAGTCTACAGTGGAGGGATTACTAGGAGCTGGGACATTTTGAGGGGGAAACCTGCTTTGTGACACTACACCAGAGGTCTGACTACTTAGACACGAACTAGAGACGGATGGGTGACCTTCTTGGGGAGTTAGGCCCTGGGACAGGGATTCAGCAACTTGACTACAACTAACAATCTGGGGTGAAGCCACTAGGCTCAGTTGAGAAGAACCAAAGTTAACTTGACTAGGGCTGCATTGAGACTGCATATCTGAATTGCTAGGAGAACTACTTGCACACTGTGCTAGACTAGAGGTATGACACATGGACGACTGACTAAAACTCCCTTGGGAGCTAGAAGCATACAAATTCTGGGACGCATTACTGCTAGTGGGTTGGCTAGAAGCAGCTGTAGGCAAGGAAACAAGAGTAGAATAACCAGGGGTAAACGGACTTGAGAAATTTTGAGACTGTAGGGACACATCACCAAGAGTTCCATTACCTCCCTGTGTAGAAACCAACAGACACAAGCTTCCTGTCACTGGTGGTCTAGAACTGCCCATAACTGCTGCATGCTGGCTTTGGATCGCTAGACTGCTAACGCTCTGGCTGGTGAGTCTTCCCGCTGAAGACAAAAGCTTTGCATGTATACGGGACTTGCTGGCCGGCTGACTGGAAACACTAAGTTGCTGTGAAGACCCACTGTGAAAGCTACTCTTGGCCTGAGGGACCAAGCGACTAACACCTGCTGAAATAGTGCTAGAACTGCCCTGAGAGCTTGCAACACTAGTTTGCTGTGTGAAAACAGCCTGAGGTGAGATGGGTTTGAAAGACTCAGATGAGAGTTTACTAGGACCCGACTGAGAATGGGGCAAATAAACACTACACGCACTACCTTCTCCCTGAGAGGACATAAACTGAGCTGATGTACTCCTCTGAGGCCCAATCAGTGAAGCTGGAGAGTGCTGGCTAAATAAACCTGGATTACTTGTGGACTGACTAGAAGCTAGCCGTGAGGAACTAAACTTGGAAGGAGATCCAGAAGAAAACTGGCTAAGGGTACCTTGAGGCGGGACAGGACCACTGAAAACACTAACGTCTTCCAAAACACGTTTCCTAGAGCTAACTTGAGAATGGGTAAGGATACCACTATAAGCACTATTTCCTCCCTGGTTAGAGGGAACTCCGGGGCGGAGTCTGGGAACTCCGGGGCGGAGTCTGGGAACTCCGGGGCGGAGTCTGGGAACTCCGGGGCGGAGTCTGGGAACTCCGGGGCGGAGTCTGGGAACTCGAGGGGAGTCTCGGAACTCCGGGCTCCGGAGGCGGCCATCTTGAGAGCTCGAGGCTGAGGCCATCTCGACCAGACGGCGGAGGGGGCGACACCCACAACTGGCCAACACCCAATCCATAATCGCCTCCACGCTTCCAGAAGGCCCCCATCCAGACAGCTTGGCCCATGTCGCGTCGTTCAGGCCCCAGAGAAACAGTTGCCTCCAAAATATGCCCACACACCCAAACTAACAACAACAATACCCGACCAAGAATGAAACAAAAGGCAGACTTAAATAATACAAGCAATGAACTCCAAATGACATAACACAGGTGCGGGTGATAATAAACTAACAAGTGCTCAACAGGATTACAAATGGTGAACAGATGTGTGGGTGCAGTGCATGATGGTAAATGAAGTCCAGATGGAGGTGCAGGGTGAAGTCCAAACAAGAGAAATCATGACAATAGTAATACTTAAAAGCAGTAATACTTAAAAAACATACTCTTATCCTATAGCTTATAGTTCTACCTTTTCATCAATATAAGCTACTTTTTATGAAAATGTACACTAAATATTATTATTTTAGATGGGTTTAATATAGGTGTTTAACCCTCCCCCCAAGGTGCCAAGGGTCTGATCTATAGGACACTTTGATAAATGAATTTGAAACATTTAAATAATGTGTGAAAAAAAAGATTAGTATTTATAAAAATGGAAAACAGCTGCTTAACATCATTTACAAAATAAAGCTATTTTTGGATAAAAATGGACAACCTTCAGCATTTCATTTCTCACTATCAAAATTATGTTTAATAAGGTGTTTCACACACATATTCACATAAACATAAACTCTTCTTAACCAATGTCCACTAAGGCCTTTGCATAAAAACCTTTTGGTATACAAAGACCCTTCAAGGTTAAATGACTCCAGACAATTTATGATCCCCTGAGCTGATATAAATGACTATGTGCCAACTTGTCAGACTGATAAGATTTATTTCAGTACATTACTGAATTCTGATGCTTTGTTGTATTAACATATGTATTCTGCCTCTAAAGTAGACATGCATGTCTCTGTAAATAAATTGCTGGGCCACATCAGTCCTGTGGGTCACAGCTAATATCATACCTGGACCATTTTGAAACTGAAGGTTCATAACACTAAAATGAATTAATATTTGGTTATAAATGATGAGGATGATGTATAGCTTTATCTATGAAGACACAGAAAGATAAATAGCCTTGAGGCAAGATATTAAAGTTCAAGTGAAATGAATTAACATGTCTATGTTATCAGTAGCTGATAGAAGGTGGATCAGTTATATGCTGCAGGCTGCGTGTCTGCCATTGTTAATGTTATGAGTAAAATATGATCATAAATGTCACATTATTCTGATGCCCAGTCATTCAGACACCTTTAAAGCATTTATTTCTCCTTTAGTATAATGTCTGATTTGCTCTCTACCCGTACAATTAATCAGGTTGTTTGCTGCGGTGTCTTTAAAGGAAATTTTTATTTCTCTTATAATTTACTGATCATCATCCCACCCTAAATGTGTATGATTACCATCCTTTAGTTTAACACAACAACTTATAATTTATATTAAATGTCATCATGTTATCATACATGAGACCTAAAAAGAAAAGCACATATTTCTATATACATACATACATTTATAGACAGAATGAACACATATATATATATATATATATACTAATTATTAAAAATATATTATATTTAAAAAAATTATAAATATATAATAAAATTCAATGTATATATACACATTTAATTTGATGGTATTTAATAACTTATTTATTAATATGGCCCTCCATATTGTAGAAACTGAAAGTATAAATGCTGTGTGCTTCTAGACACTGACTGACACGTCACTATGCATATTCTTACACAGAAATGAAAAGCGACAGTAAGATAGATGGAAAAAACACAAATAAGAAGAAAACAAAACATGAAATAGATCACTCTTCCTACACCTATACAAAACAGTTTCCATAAAAAAAACATTTATACTATGATGCATCATAAGTACAATATTAAAGACTTTTATTTTAATTAGCATTTTCAATTCTGTTTATTAAAGTAAACAGTTTAAAAAAATTAATTTACTGCAATAATTATAATTATAAATTATAAATAATTATAAAACACACTACTATGTTGTTATGCAAATAATATGAAAATAAATCTTTCTAAAGAAATACGCAAATAACGGCCCCCAAAAAATTAAATACGAAAATATGACTTTATTTTTAAAGAAGTAAACAAATGATGGGAGGTGCTGAAGAGCAGATATACTATAATTATAACATACTGTACAAACACACAGACAGAGGAAGAGCAGATTCAGGAGAAAAACAAAAGCTTAAAGGTAAGAAAACATACGTTCTTCTTCGGGTTAAAGATACACCTTTGATTATTATATCAATTTATATAATACTGTTTGGATTGTGAACTAATGACAGTATTCTAACTCACTAACTGTATATTACCAGAAACATGAAACTTTATAAAGTTTATAAAGTAAGAGTTTCTGGTAATATACAGTTATACAGTGATGGAAATGTTGACGTTTAGCTGACTCCTAAACTGTGTTGATTTCATATAAACGCAGTGTTGATGTTACAAGCTGCTGAGTTACATTTTCTGAATTAATTTATTGTGTCAATCTTATCTACAAGATACATACTGTACTTTCGTAATAGCACTAGGAATATAACAGCCCAATTACAATCATGTTTATTACATGTAACTGTACATTTTATGAAAAAAATGGTCCTTACTTCTACAGTGTGTTCTCTTATGTCTCTGTAGTTTGTTGTAATGTTTATTTACTGTAACAATGTGAAAGAAATACAATAAATTAAATGATTTAAATTGTGATATACAATCAGAAGTAAATTAATATTTGACTGTAAAACTTCACAAAACATGAAAAGTAATGAACAAAAGACGAAAGTAATGAACATCACAGTTAAGAAAGAGATACAAAATGTGAGTTTATGTTGGAAACATTTACTCATCTGCGAACTACAGTAAACTACAGTACATGTATTTGTGTGTATGTATCTGTTAAACTTTTGGGTGATAAACTCATTATCTTGTAAACTGATTGATTGAGCGAGAAAAATACAGACAGATTTACTGCAGTCACTCAAGATTTTTACAAGAAAAGATTTTCTGAAGATTCTCATCCTGTTTAAATTATTAAACAACAATTTTTTTTGAGTGGAGATATTGTTTGTAAAATAAAAGCATTTTACAATATATGTACTATTTTGAGAAAGTTCTGTTGTAATATATAATAGAGAATTCTGAAATCTTGCAACTACTGAGTTATAGGAAATAAATGTGAGATTCTGTCATTAAAATTCTGTCATCAATTAGATGACAGAAGAATTTATGTAACCAACAGAAAACCACTGAGACACTGCTTACAATATCTTCTGTACAAAAGTACAGGTTTTGAACCACAAAAGTGAATAAATGATGACAACATTTTTATTTTTGAGTGAACATTTATATCTGGACTTTAAGAGAATCATACAAGTTTGTAAATTTCTTTAGTAAAAATTAAATACTAAACTTGTTTTTTGAAGAATATCTGTGTTTACTAGTTTAGGTTCTTCTCTCTAAATTTATTTTGCAGTTATTATCTTTGGAAATGTCTGATTGAGTCAGATTTTTTTAAACATTTTCTTTGTGGAGGGTCGTGTCCTGAATTAATCTAAAATAATTATTCAAGTTCAAATAAACTCATTTACAACCAGTATTTCAATATCAGTAAATACAGTACATAAAAGATATTAGGAGAAACAGCTAAGGTTAATATGATTAATTTCTTTGCTAAATTTAGTTTTTAAATAAACTCTTTAGTTAATTTAAAGCTTTACTGTTGGTCCTCAAGTTAACAAGCCTTTACTGATGAAAACCATGTGGAATTTTTAACCTTTTCCCGCATATCACTACTGAAGTGAAATAAAATAATTTCAAGGGTTTTTTTACAACTTACCTCAGGAAAATAAACACAAAAAAACTCAAATTATCTTTCCAGGAGCCTGGAGTGAGAAAAGGATGCTGAACCGCAACAAATACTATCAACAACAATAAACAACTTAAATGCACGGTACAATTAATCTCTTAAATGGGAGGTGTTTGGAATAATCGCACCAAATCTATATTACTAATTCATGAATGCCTTATAGCTTTTATAAAACAGTTACCACACAATACACATATTAAACCTAAAATTTTGTATGCGACTTTCATGAAGTAAAATCACTAAAAGTATTCCTTCCGCTAGAAAGTTCCTGAGTGATTGTAATATACACAGAATCGTGGGTTAAAGTGTTCATAGCTGTGATTTATCATGAATAAAACACAACTATTGACCAATCAGAATCAAGTACTGACCTCTTTATAAATATAAATATTAAATATAAATATAATTAACATTAATAAAAAAGTCTTCCTTTTAAGTGCGATCATTTCGATGTAACTAATAGGAAAGTTGTTTAGAGGCATTGCACGGTATTACATTTTGAGTGAAGAAATTTTTTTTTTGTGGAATCACATGCAGTGATGTACCGTTCAATAATTTAGCATAATTTCTACTATCTACGGTAGCTATGTACAAATCATAGCCAGTTTATCGTACAAAAAGTCTCTCAACATATAGGCCAAACATGTCCATCGATGAGCGCCTCACCAGCGAATAGCCACGGGTGTTATAGGGCTTTATGAACGTGTACAGAGGCACCGATCGTCTCTGTGAGGAAAGAAATCAGGTGTGCTGTTTATGATATACGCCTGCGATGACAAGACTTGATATTTATTCAGATAGGCAGGAGTGCCATCAGGCCCTGCAGCCAAGATTATCCACACATATATTACTGTCAATGTCAGGTACAACCTGAACACTACAAGAACCTTCCCTCCCAGGCATGTTGATATGAAGTTAAGTTGTTATTGTTAAAACATGATGGTCTTACATGCATAATTTGGTCTGGATGCCATACCTGGTAAGATCTGTTGTGTTTTATTGAAGAAAGATGTAGTTACTGCCTTCAACAATAGGTTTTGTCCGATTCAACATAGTACCAGTTTTCACAAATACGCATTTTTACGAGATGGGATGTCTTGTTAAAATTGCCTGCCAAATTTTATTATCAGAAGATATGTGGTCATAATTCTGAGATATGTCTGGGAGATAGCATAGACTTGCATTGTCTGTGTTCTTGACCCCAGACTAAGGGAAATGTTGAACAATAAACCATAGACGGCATATTTAGCTCTGTGCAAATGAAAACAAGGCTGTGAGGGATGGAAATAAAGTCTGTCTCACTGTTGTGAATGCTAGTTTGAATTGTTCAGCATGCGGATAAGTTTAATGTTGCAGTTTTAATGTTCGTAGTCTCATTTTTAGTCTTGTTAAATTAGAACATTAAATTAGAATAAGATTATTAAAGGCAGTAAACTGTTATAGTACATGCCATGTTGAGAGCTTTGACAAAATTTATTAATTTTAACCTAAATGTTTTGGGTATCATGAAATATTTTTAAAGTACAATTTTAAAATAAAATAAAATTTATCTTAGATCTTTATTAGCATTTTTGCAAAGCAAACTATTGCTGCTTTACCATATCAGTTCTGTATATACAAATAACCTACATTGTTACAAACAAATAAATTAAAAATGCTACGAATTAATCAACATAATAATTGCATAATCACTAAATAAAACTTAAAAAATGTGATGAGGTCAAATCTAGTGTTATTTTTTGCATACTGCTTTTCACAATTTTACACTTTTGCAAAGCAGATACATAGAAAATAAATTATAGTGGAGACAAAAACAGAAATAAGGAAAAAAAATAATACAAACAAATAATACAAATTTTTAAAAATATGCAATGCGCTTTAGACCTTGTTGTCACATGACCATGTTTAATTCAACTACTAATGTATAAAAATAAAAGAATGCAATAAAAAAATATTAAATTACGATAATTTTAATATAAAGATAATTAAAGTTATTTTGCCTTTTTAATCTAATGAGTTAAAAATTCTAAAAAATCAAAAAAATTAAGAAAAAGGCCTTGAAAAATCTCATTACCGTAACCAATGAAAACTGTCAATCTCATTGCATGTTTTGCTAAAGAAAAAGACAAGCCATGAAGCCTAAGCATGTTTTTATGGATCATACATAAGTAGACATTAATATAGTATATTTTATATTTTTTTATTATATTTTTAATGGTAATAAATGCATATTTTTTTAGAACGTGGAAAAATGCCTGTATCGGTAATGAGAGTCAAAAAAGTTGTGTAAATAATGTGACAAGAGAATATAGTTAATATTTTTGAATCCCTGACCACTGACTGCTATCTGTCATTACATGTAAAGCTGCTGTGATACAATGTCCTTTGTGAAAAGCGCTATACAAATAAAATTGAATTGAATTGAATTGAATTAATATTAATTTTTTTTGTTAAATAAGTTTTTAAGTTTTTTTTTTTTAAACATGTGTGTGTTTAAACAATCCTTTAAAAATGTTATGTAGCATGAGAGCATCAGTCATGGACACTTAGTTTTTCCACTATTTCATAATTTCAATTTTACTGTACTAATATTCGGTCAATTATTATTTTTATTTCATTTTTTGTTATTTGTGAACATACAGCACAAAAATGCATCTTTTTTCTGCATATTTTAATTTTACTCTGATTTTCAGCAGAAAAAGCAATAAAATACAAAAATAAATTATTCCTATATTAAATTGTTCTTTGTCCCTGGTAGAGAACACAGTTATGTAAGTTATAATCATTTTTGTGTTACCGAATTATGTGTTTTATAATTGAAATCTTTACTGCCATGATGTTTCAGCAGTTTCGTGAGAATGACCAGATGCTATTTAAACACAACATGCTTTCCACTATGTAAGCAAATTACATGACCACTTAAACATGTATAGTTAGCATGTAAACATCTCTCTGTTTCAGTTATTTCCTCCTCAATCTCCTGTCTGTCAAGAAGCATTCAAAGACTCATTTCAATGAGTGCAATTTTCCCCCTGCCTGCCTTCACGTCGCCTCCTGTGGTACAAGTGTTTGGTGTTTTGTGATGCTAATGTAGCCTATGACCGGAGGTGATTATGACACTGATGTGTGTGAATATAGACAGCACAGAGAAGAAAAAAAGTACTGACAGATTCATGTCCATTTCAGCTGTCCACACCACTCATCTGTCAACTCTTGAAGGAATACTTCACCAATAACACCTTAAAGGAAAAGTTCACATTCTGTCTTATTTTGATATCTTCGTACGAGGAACAGATTGGCCATTTATTGATATTTTTTACATTCACTCATTTAACCTTCACTGAAGCCATAACAGCTCTGGATCTTACTTGTGTAGTACCCAAACATGCCTTTTTTAGATTCTGGACATGATATTTTGGGAAAGCCAAGATTATCCGTGAATAATGGCTTAAATTTCAGTGTGTTCCTCCCACAAAGCTATTCCAAACCTCCAAAAGACTTAAAATACAATGTATAAATTGAATAGACTATGATTATGACACAGTAATGGTGGAGCAGAATCTTTAGTTATGGGTAATTCTGTTCTGTACTCGTGACTTTTCAACACCAGATGTTTCAGATGTTGTTTTGACCTTGATTGTATGTACAAAAGACCACAGATAGCATAATGAAAGGTCAGTTGCATTGTTTCTCCATTTTCAATGACATAAAACACCTAATGTGATATATGCATTGGGTTCATTGGAAGGGATAAGCATCTTTAAAGTGAGAGATCTAGAACTTCTTTTCTAGATAACTAAAGTTATTTTTTCCATTTCTTTATTGCCATATAAAAACATTAACACATATTATACATTTATATTAAAGTAGAACTATTACGGAAAATCAACTTTCATAAGTTGTTTGAACATTGTGTCAGCAATATGTCTACACAACAACCCTATTGTGATAAAAAATCCTCAATCCTCATAAAACCTCAACAGTCTAACAAAATATGACGTTATGTCACTGACAAATATTGAGTGTGCGTCATTGTAGCGCGAAAGCACTTTAATATTAATGAGGAAGCATTTAGCCAAAGTGAAAAACTAATGATTTATTAACTATGTTTTTAATACTTAAAGGGCTGTCACAGTAATACAGTATGTGTTTACATTTTGTGAGCTACCTTATAAGTCCAGACTGTTGCTGAGCTCTTTGTGTCATTCCTGGTGGCTCCACCCACAGGCAAAATTCATTGGTTCAGAATACCACTCCACCTTATAATATAATTAAATATGTTCACTTTTCATTTTTATTGCAGACATTTTTTTGTTGCTGAATCACTGTTTTATTTTCATTACACTTACTTCGACTGTCTTATCTATTGTCATTTTTAAGGGAGTGAATAAAAGTGGCTTGCTGCTTGCAATGAACAAGCTTAAAGAAAAACTCATCTCGAGCTCTAATAAATCCCCCATTTGACTACTAAATGACCTCATAGCAATGACACATGCATGAGTTCAGCTAAATCCAGGAATTCAGACACAAGAGGCATGAGGTCATTCATCATCACTCTATATCAGAACAACGCTCATATCATAAAGTCCACTAACACGCTGGCATTTACAAATGACTGCTGCCTATATGGAGCACAGCATGTTTGCTTGCACTGCTGCATACATTTCTGCGCAAGCATTTCTTTATAGAGGTGGCAGACAATAATAGATTATTGTAGATCTTGTAGATATACTCAAAAATATACAATATATTAATATATTATTAATATTTATGTATTAAAGGTATATGCAGTTTCATACCTTCTAAATCAAAACAATCCCGTTGTGTCTCAGATTATTAATTTTGTTGGATAATAGTTTTAGGAGACTCTTAGCAAATAAAAAATACACTATTATATATATATATTATACATAACATATCAAAATATATCATTTGGACCTGAACTGAAAGTCCTGGTTTGGGCAAGGGTAACACACTTAAATAAATACATCCTGTATAAAATTATTAAGTGTCATTGTATTATTTACCCGTGAGGACTGATTCAACCACTCATCAAAGAGCCGACACAGCATTTATGATCAGATATGATCTCAGCCGTACGGATGCCTGACACAAAGCCGTAATCACACTGTTATCAATAGTCGGGTTTGGGGTGGATACATTTAAGCCCTGCTGGAGATTTGGCCGTTCCCTGTTATTGAATATTTCCATTGTCAGGCCAACAAAAAGCGTGATGATTGCAGGCAAAATGCTTACACAGGAGATTCTTTCTTTGCATTGTAAACAGTGGTTGATGTCAGCAGTTTTGAAGAGAAATATGTGATGATTGGAGAAGCATTGTTTTGTTCTTCTGTAATGAATCTTTAGAAAAGCGACCAGACCTGTGGACAGTTCGATGCGTGTGTCATTTTACGCAATGTTTTATGCAACTATTCCTGCCATTAACACATTATTAACAGTTTAAATTGTGCATATTGTTTCATTATTGTTTCACATATATAGATAAATACACCTCAAAAGGAAAGTTATTTTGATAGTAAGTAGTGGCTCTGACAAAACAGCACATAACAGCACTTTTGTAAGTATTACCAGGTAATATATATATATATATATATATATATATATATATATATATATATATATATATATATATATATATATATATATATATATATATATATATATATATATATATATATATATATATATATATATATATATATATATATACAAATGACATTTTATTTATTTTAGCTGTGGGTAAGAATAATATGCACATCGATACTAAAATGACATACTTTACCTTTAAGCAGAATAATATTCATTGTTTTCTTTTGGTTATGAGATAAATATGAACCAGTTATGTTTTGACAACATGACTTATACATTTCTTATAAAAAACAGAAATAGACACAATGGAGACAATGGTTGAAATTTATTAACACTGCAGGAAAAAATTAAGATGTACATTGTTATCAAATTAAATTCTTCAATAAATAGACTTGACAAATCTGAAATGTTAGTTTACTCCCAAACAACTATCTTCAATTTATTGGATGTTTTATACTCTTTCAGAAATAACATGAATTGTTTTCCTTATTAGTATTTATCCTCATATTTAATAAAATTGAAAGTGATCTTTATGTTTCACTCCCAACCTGCTCCTCATGTCGTTACTCGCTTTGTCACAACAAAATGCTTCTCATCTGTCTAAATCAGATATCTAGTGTGCTTCATATTCCCTTGTGCTTCATTCTAGCTGATTGCTCATTTTATAAAGCTAATGGTGTGTGTGTGTGTTGGAGGGGTGGTGTTGGGTTCCCGTCAGCTGGTCAGTGCTACTAGAACGAGTGTTTAATGGATTTGACAGCTTGGAGAGCAGATCTTATTAACCAGGGAATTTGGTCTGTGATGTTATTGGTGACACTTAATGGACATATTTTTTAATGGACCTTTATGAGTCAGATGCTTCTGTACTCTACAGAAAGTATCACTATGGACTCACTAATCAGTATCACTATTCTGACTTTGATGTTTATCATCATTTCTTTGAGCCTGACAAATGTGGTCATTATCTGATGTTGTATGAAAAAATACAAACAGGTTCAAAAAGATTCTACTTTTGTCTCACGAAGAAAAACAACAACATACTGGTTTTAAATGACATTGGCACGGTAAATAATAAGATAACATTTTTATTTTAGTTAAATGGCAAGTTAAAAGTAAACAAGACTTACTAGGGGTCGACACATATACAGTAAAATACTGATGAATTATAAAACCAGACATAATTTACAAACACAGTAATAATAACCACAGCATTCACAATTATACAATACATTATTTTATCACCTATGAAACAGACATAGCAGGAATCCAGACAGCAAACGCAAAACCGTTGCTGGCCATCTGTCCATGTGGTTCACAGACGTGAGGTAGAGCTGATGAGTCGTACCTGCTCGATGAATGGTCTCTATTATTCTGTTAGGTTGTAGAAGTATCATCTTCCATTGGCAAAGATCATTACGTATTAACACAATGTGTTATTATTGGTAAGTTTATTGAAATGTAAATGCAGAGGACAAGGTGACCTAGATTTTCATCAGGAGAGAAAGGGCATGAATTCTACTTGTGTGGAGGTGGACAAGAATCAAGTCTTTGTTAATAGTAATTCACTGGAAAAGGAGATCAGCACTCCTTTTTACACTCAGATGGTACATCTAATGTTATAATCAGTTGCTTTTAAAGTTCATAAAACATAAATCAACTTTTACGCATTTGCAATTGCAAATTTATGATGCTACAACATCATACATTTTGGTTTTTCTGATGTAAATGTACAGATGTGACAAAATGTATAAATTGTAAAAATGTAAAAAAAAATTACTATGGTTTAGTGTTAACACTTTTTTACATTGTAAACCAGTACGTGTAACAAAGCACAAAATTGTTATTAAAATGAATTACTAAGTCATAAATAGATTTTGACGGAGAGACAGGGATTTGTTTTTGCATTAAATAAAACAAAGTAACGGCATGCTTGACACTACTTTAGCAAATTAACAAATACTTAGCAAAAATTTGCAAATTAACAAATACTTCACTTCAAAATACTATATAGCTGAGTGTTAACAATACTAAAATGTACTAAAAAGACCCTACATTTAATACAAATAATTTATTACAATACAACCAATACTACTTCAAGAAATATTACACAACATTATGTTTTTAATAATGTTGCTATACATTAGGCTACCTTTCTATGAAAATCCAAAAGCATACACAAAAAATAGTGCTAAAGAGTATGAAAAGTGATTCTTTCCGTGTAAAGAATTTTGTGGAGTGGTTAAGGTGCTATGTTACACCTCTAATGATTACGAGCAAAGAACCATTTTTAGCTATTTTAGTGCACCCTTTTTTACCTATGAAACGGAATCATATTTGAATATATATATTGCATCTCAAAAAGAATGAGGAATAAATTAAACTGTCATTCTCATTTCATTGTCCTAAACCATTGGCACACGCATCAGTAATGAATGTACAATAAAACGCAAAAAGAAGACTGCTCTCGTGATTGTGGATCATAACTTCCTATACTACGTAATGTAACAGATTAACGCACCAAAATGAAAAGATCAAGTACCACAAGAGCGCGGTGCAAACTGCGTTATTGTCCCAAACAACTGCCTTAAGTAAAAATCAAGGTAAAGTCAAGGTGAAAGCTCTGTTGAGCTGCAGCTTTTCTAAGCTGTCAAGATGCCCGGCAGACATTGACAAGTAAGGTATGGCGCCATTTTGAATTACAGGTATCTTATTTGCTCTTATAGCCAAACCACTAGTGAGAGAGGCAAAATGGCTCCATAGGCCTACAGTGTCCCTGCTATTCATTCTACCCACAGCATCTTTTGGGGGACTGTTTTGAAATATCTCAGGATTGGATTTAAGAAATGGACCATCAATAGACAACCTACGACCTCGTCTGGCTGGAGAGCTGCTCCACATGTGAGTTCCCATATGAACCTGAATGCACAACAAAAAATGTAAGAACTTAGAGGACTTTGAGAGAATACAATTGATTTAATAACCAATTAATTTTCAATTAGAAACACAGGCAACCTAAATTGTTATCAAATGGCAATTAAAAACACCTACTGTAGATCACAAACAACTACAAAATCTGTAATACACTTTTCACTAGGTGTGTACCTTCAAATTTCCTTTAGTGGTAAATGCACGTCCACATATGTTGCAGGCAAATGGTTTCTCACCAGTGTGGGTTCTCTCATGAATCTGCAGAGCACTTGAGGAAGAGAAGGTCTTCCCACACGTGTGGCAGAAGTGCTGTTTAGCTGATCGCCGGAGTGGTGCTGCTGTGGAGAGTGAGGGTAATGTGGAAACTGAGGAGCTAACTACAGCCACTGTGGAATCTTTAGGATCGTTCTTGATGAAGCCATTGAGTTCAGTTCTTTTTAAAGGAATGATTGGTTCCACTGAAGTTGGAAAAATCAGATTTGCTGGTTCAAACAGCTGTGCCGGTAAGTCTCGCATCTGATGGGTGAGCATGTGCTGTTTGAGGTTACCTTTGGTTGAAAACCCTCTGTTGCATTCACTACAGATAAACGGACGTTCTTTGGTGTGACTTCGGTAGTGAATATCCAAAGCACTTTGACAGGCAAACGTCTTGCTGCATATATCACAAACATTGCTTTTCAGCGTTTCCCGCTCACTAACAGAAAATATCATGGTCATGTTATCTTTTGACATGTCACCAGATGGTCCATCTAGTAATCTAAGGTCAAGTTGTGAAAGGCTTAAGCTATTTGACTCAGCAGATGAAGACGTCAGGTGTCGATCAGATGTGGAGTATTCATCTGTTTCAAGAGTAGAGCTGTTGGGAGAAGAAGGCTTCCAGATGTGTGCTGTTCCAGTGTTCTGACTGTCATAATCCCCATTTGGTGATGGAGATGATATCTGGGTTAAGCAGTCTCCATGCATTGATCCATTCTGCATAATAAACTTGCTTTTTGAGCAATTATCCACACTTGAAATCGGACACTCTAATCCAGTTACTCTGGAAGGAGAAGAACGTAGACTGTCCAGTATTGGGTCTGGGTATTTATAATCCAAAGCACCTTTACCAACCTCCATGTAGTCAACAGAGTCATCAACTTTTATGTTCTTCCCATCTGGAAGGTCAGTATCCTGGTCCATGGAGTCAGGGTATTTATCATGAAGTGGCAAATTAGGTATGTGACCACCCATATGCATGTGAACATGCTGCTGTAGTACCATTGCATTTGTGAACTTCTCCTGGCATATAGGGCATGAGTGTTGTATTCTAAGGGGTGGCATGGAACGATGAATACTGTAGTGTGTCTTTAGATTGCCCTTAGTAGTGAAAGCCCGTCCACACACTCTGCATTTGAATGGCCTCTCTCCAGTATGTGTACGGTAATGCATTTTGAGGGCACTTTGACAACTAAGAACCCGATTGCAGATGACACACTCATTGGGATCAGAGGACTTCTTATCAATGTTCTTTACCAACTGCTCCAGCAACAAAGTCTCTGAGGATCCTGGGAAATCTGGAAGTCTCCCAAAAAGAAATTTGGATTCAAGCTGCTCCAAATTTAGCTCAGTTATTAATCTTGAGTCCGCGGATGTATTTGTAGCAGTGTGGTTTCTTGAACTTTCCCCCGAAATGCTTACAAAGTTGGCAAGGCTTGATGCTTGGGTAACCTCTTGAAATTTTTCATTTAAAATTAAATGAGTGATATTGCTAGATCCCGCCTGATGCCCTTTATTACTTCTCCCAACAGGACTTTGAGGTTTCTCCTTTTTAATGGTTGGAATACTTGGCAAAGATGATGAAAGCATATAGCCAACTGAGTTAGGCCTACCTGCTAAATGTTTATCATCCATCCAGGTGGGCCCAGTTTTCTCAGGAGGCAAAGACATGCCATATGGAATACCTGTGTTAGTTGGGATGTTGTCTAAGTGCTCTGGAACTGGATAAGGATTCATTTGTATGTTGGGATACTTCTCTTTATGACGCTGGAAGTGGACTTTGAGATTTCCACGTGTGGAAAATCGATTTCCGCATATGTTGCATTTGTAGGGTCGCTCTCCAGTGTGAGACCTCAGATGTATCTGCAAAGCACTATCACTTCCAAATACTTTGGCACAGAACCTGCATTTGTGCTTGAGTATACAATCTTCAGATGGCCTCTTGTCGTCAAATAAAGTCACATTAGGTGATTTTTCTTTCCTCTGCTGGGCTAATGCAGTCAAAGCATTCAAGTCTTCAACAACTGCACCTATACTAGGCAAGGTGTTTGCAAATATATCAATGGTATTTTGTTTATGCGGCAATTCAAGTTTGTTCAAAATTCCATCTGTAATCAAAGCAGAAGTTGTGGATTGCTCTTTTAAATTAGTTAAACCACCAGTTTTATCAGTTACTCGGTTATTGTGCAAAGATTGGTTACTACATAGATCACTACTGACTTTCAATAGCATGGAGTTATTGTCTTTGTTTTTGTCAGTCACTTGTGAGTTTTCTTTATCACTCCTTGAGTCATCTTGGCTGGTCTGTGAAATATTTTTAGACTCTTTAGGATTAGGAGACTGGCTTGCTAGGTTTTCTGCTAGCTCAGAAGCTGCTGCTAGTCGCTCCGAGACATTTGAGCTGAGTTTTATCAGGCCACATGGACTGGCCACATGTGTATCAGTATTTTGGGCTGTTAATAGCAAAATCTGCTGCTGAATTTCTTCAATTATTTTGAGCTGCTGCACCTGTTGTTGCTGTAGAGCTAACAGCTGTTCAATCAATCCTGATGCGGCCATTGTGCTGCTGCTAACCTTCGGGCTCAAACAATTTTCCTGCAAAAACTGAGCAACAGCAACTTTGGTGTTTTTTAGGTTTTCAATAAACACATTGCTATTGACTCCGGATATTTTACACAATTCAAGTACACAATCCTCTTGATGTAGAACAGTTGGGAATGCTGAGCTCAAATCATCAGCATAATCATTGTTAGCAATATCATGATATGGACTGGACTTTTTGGCAACGTCATAACTTCTGTTGTCAAATATATCTAAGGATTTATCAGATTCTACTAAGGTTTCATCACTTGAAAGCTCAGCAAGTTCCTCTGAATCGTTGATATTTGTCACACCATCTAATTCCTCCTCAGTTTTTAAGTGTGATAAACAACTTGTGAGCATAGAAGGTGGAGAGCCTGGGCTTTCATTTGCACTTACTATCACAACTAACTGATCTTTTAAACAGTTTTTCCGATGTTGGTGAAGGTCTGTTATATCTGCAAATTCAGCACAGCATTGTTCACAGGTATGGACATCGCAGGTTGGACCAGGGAAGTTCTCCAGCTTAGAATCTGAATTTCAGAAATAGATACATTTTAAAATAGAAAATAGACAAAATCTCATAAGTGAGTTTCCAGTGCCAAGTAATGATAGGCTAACCATTTTAGATTTTTAGAAGTTTTGTTTGTTAACAAAAAGGTTAAACCATACAGTATATAATGTGATCTAAAAATTAGAGAATATATCATAATCAAGGTTCATGATTAATAGCATTTTTTTATTAATCACACTAACTAAACACAATCTGGAAACCCTAATATGACGATCAAGTAGATACCAGCGTTCCTAACAACAAGCAATACAATACATCTGTCAGAGATGGGGAAGTTTGTAACAACTAAAACAAAAAATCAGTGAAAAATTGCAGGATAACACAAACGGAAGCATGGGAACTGCATTAAACAAAACTAAACCTTTAATTTAAGTTTCTTCTAAGTTTACCTGGTTATTAAAGCTCTGTATATGGGACATTTCTCTCAACCAAGCACACAAGGGATGTATACAGGATACTTATTGACTGGAAATACTCATTCATTAAGTAAGGAAATTCATAGTAGATTCATATATAGAATTTATGTTTGTCTACAAAACTTGCTTTTAAGATAATGAGAAACAGAGTCTACAGTGTCCATGTCTAATTTTAGGTCATTTCAAGGCAAATATTATAACTTTTATACATGTCGAATACCACATGCATGTTCATTCATAAAGTTGATACAAACTGTATATTACTGTCAGTAATATAGAGATTGACTACCAATAATTTCAACTTTTAACTACAAATATTGTGGTTAAACTATGGTTACAGAGAGAACAATAAGTTTGCGGTAATTTTGTCATTTGAAAAAATAAATGTAAAAAACTATTGAGGACTGCAGCTCTCAGGTTCATCGTGGTAAAACAAAAAACTGTTACAATTATCCCATCGTTGTTCAGACTTTAATACACAAACATTGTCAAACTCAGAAGAACAGAATAACGTTTTGTGAAAGCTTACCGGTAAGGACATACTGTGGGTTTGCTTGTTTCCTCCGGGACATACTGAAATAAAACAATATCTGCTTATCTTTTCAAAATTATCCACTCATGACAAGTGTCAAAAGTCAAAAAGTTTCTCGGTTTTAATCCTGACAATAAAGTGTCAGAAATGAAGTTACAGGGATCACATTAAACTGGTAATGTCGCGCATTCTTTACCCATATTCACATTTCATTCATTACCACAACTTACATGACGAACCCATGAGGACAGTCACCGACAGCATTCACAGCCTTCGGCCCCGCCCACCGGCGCTTCTATTGGTCGATGTGTTTAACATTCCGCCTGTCTGTATTTTTATTGGTTTGAATGCTACAGAGGGGAGGAGACTGTAGTCATAAAAGGAGGCACGAGCGCATGAATCAGTGGCTGGAAATGTGAAATGTGTGGTAATTTGTATATGAGTTTTTTACGCACAACACATGGTCAAATGACAAACACATATTTATTATTATGCCTTTTAAATACTGCTTAAAACATTAGTACAGAAGTTGCAGATTAGATCATAAATATCATGATATTTCAGCTTGTATTGTTACTAATAATAAGCCTATATAAAACAATAATGTTTTTAATAATGTTTGAAACCATTTTTCAAATGCCTATACAATGTTTATTTTTTACCATTACAAGGTAACTTTTAATTGTTACATCATGTTGTACTGAAGTAACAGGTTGTGCTGTTGCTGTAGAGTTTAACTTCTTTTAACTCTATGTTTTACTTCTGTTAACTTCTAGTGATGACATGAGGTCAAAATTATTTTATTTTGTATGCATTTTAAACAAAATATGAATGTCTTTCAGAAGTGAGAAATAACATTCAGTGCAGTATTGCTGCCAAAACATTTTTGTACGTTTGTAAAATTGGTTGGCAACACAAACACATTATATATGAATATTTATTATTTAACCCTTTCTAATGAGATGCATTAATAGACAATGAAACACTATATCACTATTTCACTTAGCCTAATGATATGTTTTGCGCAGTTGTCTGTTTAAAAAGAGGCATTTTATTAAATGGCACATGATGTAAACAAATTATTTTTACGTGTCTTTTCTCAGCAGCTTGTGTTGCTGTGAACAATGATGTGTTGACCTAAGCGAGTTACCTTATACATGAGGAATTTTCCTGCACTCTTTGATGGTGCATGAACATGACTATTACTGTCCACCTGATCTTTTGATTCATGGTTCTTTCGTGCAGCACACAAATACATAAATACATATGTCATTTTTGTATTGTGTGATAGAGATGCGTGTGTGCGAACAGGAGCACACCAGGTGCTCTGTACTGCAGTCATATGAGTCATGTTTTACGGTCATTAGATATGAAGGGCTGTGCAGGGTGGCTATTATCTTTGGCCTAGGGTCCTTAGCAACAGACTTGATATGGTCAAATGACACCTTCACTTCCTAAAAAAAACAAACACAGGATGCCGACACTGTCTGACACCAATATTTTCACACTATTTGCGTATAATTATTTTCCCGAAGTTTTCCCCGCTTTGGAATACGGTTAAGGTTACTGTATATTCCATTTTTAATCAAGTCAATCATTTGGTTGCAAAAAAGCAAAACATTAAATCTTAAAGTTTTCTTAAATTTTAACACTGATATCATAATTCTTTCATGGGACTATAACTGCGAATGCAGCAAAGATGCAACACTGATAACACTACAGTTTACTTTTCTGTAAAGCGGAATATTGTGTAACGCACAATACAAATGAATGTGTGTTTTTTTAAAAGACGCATATATAATATAATGTACTGTATGACTAATCTGACTCAATTCAGACATTAAACCATGTTTTTGAAAATCGTGCTTCAGAATGGGTCATATGGGTCGTATGTTCTGTGGGCTGTGGACACCATTTTTTAAATCTTTAATGTGCACTTTTCTGTTTCCTGCTAACAAGAGTGTCTGTGTGTCGATTGATGTCTGTCACTGTTTTGTCTGGGTTTTGTGAAACCTTCAAAGCTTCTCTTGCCTTTCTAAACATCCTGTGATGATTGAGCTGCTCAGACGGTCAGAGCATCAGATGACATATCTAATAACTCTTCATTTCACAGTGTTTAAGAGTAAAAGATTTTATTTTCTAGACTTTCAGTGATGAACAATGTTTAGGAAACAACTTCGAACATTAGAGATAAGATGGTACATGAATAAAACATACATAAGAGCTCATACATCAAAAAGTTTTAAATAATATTTCCCATTTAGCTCACCAACAACGGAAGGGCAACTTTTCCATGTTTTTATGGACAGCCTTGTAGATAAATGAAAGTCTTCCTACGAGTTTGTTCAGTTCATGTTTGTTTTTACGAGAAAACATTTAGATGTTTCTCCAGCATGTGGCCATTACTGACAGAGCATTGTTTGATATCTGCATAAATGCAGCGCATATTTATGACGTGTCAGCTGTGTTTGGCAGGCTGGACCTCGCTGTGTGCTTTATCCAGACCTTAAAGCTGCCAGACGTAAGGTGCGTGTTTTAAGATTGACAGGTTGTGAGTGACAGAATGAATATTTCATCAGAAATATCAACTTCATCAGCTTGTCAGTGGATTATATTAAAACACCTCCATGTTTTCAGTAGAAAAACACATCCAGAATTTGTCTTTACTGTATCGAGCAGAGAGAATACAAATGACTATTTTAGACAAAGCTAAAAAAAAAATATTAAGATTATTAAGATTATATTGCATAAATAGAAGAAAAAAGTTTTAGTATGTGTAAAAATAATAACAAAACAAACAGAGATATCATCAACAAATCTTTTCAGTGATGTGATATAATACAACTGGATTACAAATAGCTCTTTATATGCTGCATAAATATTGTTGAATATTGTGTGTGCATGACTCAACACTTTCATATATAATAAATATGCAGAAAATAGTAATTTAGATTAAATAAGATGTAATGTCACAGATGGGACATAATGTCTTGTATATCCCAGAATATGTATCATGTATTTATTATGGACTGTAAATATTCACATATACAAGATACAAGCAATCAAGTTTATTTACCTGTTTGTTTCATCCTAAATATAACAATTAAGTTTATACCTCATTCTTTGAACAACTTATGATTAAATTCATAATATAACTCATCACAAAAGTAAAGTGTTTATCAACACAAATGCTGTGAATGAGTCGGGTGAGAGCAGTGTGTGGTCATATTTGAGACAGTGAGGTCACACACTGACTCGCACCCTCAGCTATGGTCATCTTTCAATGACTTTATTGGCACACACACACAGTTTCCCAGCAACTCTGAATCATTTCCACAATGATGTTGGGGGTCAGATCAACACAGGTGTCCTTAAGCCAGCATATTCATCTGTCTGTTAATGTTTAGATGTAAAATTACTCATAATAGATTCTCTATAAAGTCACTGTGGATGACTCAAACAAAGCAGGCCCATATGCAGTAAGCACAACAATGAAACGTATCATACCATAAAACAACAACAGATGTTAATTCAAGGGTTTTGGAAAGCGATTTTGCAAGTGGGAAAATAGACTTAGGGATAGGAAATATAGAAGACCATTCTTTCAAGGCCATTTTAAATTAATTGCTTAGCTTTGTACAGGTTCTTATGTGTTTAATGTGCACAGAATTTTCTGCCAAAAAGATAATCAAAAGCACAATGAGCCCAACAACGCAATCCACTTGGACCACCAATTGTCACAAAGTGGATAAAAAATAAGAGTTTTTATTTTCAGTAAGATAGAATTGAAGACTTGAATTGATATGCAGCATGGTGAGGTTATGTAAAAACACATTGTGAAATGTTTATTGTGCAATAGCGCACACAGACATTTAAACTACAATAGAAGTATTTTAAAAACGTAGGAAGCATAAATGATCGAAGTTGCATCTATTTGAAAATTTTATGTAAACTTAATTGTCCAATCATTACAGTAAATGTTTTTTTTGTTTATTTACTAAAACATCGATTTGAGTTTGATCACCCTTCGAGAATGCAGTTCTGGATAATAAATGAATAAAGCATGTTCGTGAGTAATGTTAGATGAGTCACTGCTGGTTATTGTGAGGTTTGTCTTATTGCTTTAGATATTATAACTCTGATCTTAGGGGCAGGGCAGACTCAGACTGCTTTGAAGTATGATGACACATAATGAGCTGCCATCTCTCCACACGTCCAGGTAAAATACAAGTGTGCATTTCTATCTATCTATCTACAAAATAAATAAATACAAACAAACAGTACAAAAGTTTGGAAACACATTTCCACATTTTAGAATGACAGTAAACTCATTAAGACCATGAAAAGACACAATTGTAACTAATATGTTAACAAAATGCAGCTTCAAACGTATATTATAGTATTGTCACCCTAGAATTTGCAAAATCACACTCTTGACATTTTATCACCCAGCTTGAGGTCTCAACCTGGGAAGCATGTTAAACAGCACTGAAGGAATCTATGCTGGACTCCTATTGGCTGCTTTTTTATGTATTGATTATTAGATAAGTTATCTATTTTAATTTTTTTCAAAATAAAATTGTAGTTTTATTATGAAAGAAATTAATATATTGGCACACTTACAAGCATTAAAATATACACCTTTAGATTAAAAGATTTTTTACATAATTTAAGATCATCATTTTTGTCAGTTGTGTCTAAACTTTTGGCTGGTAAAGTAAATAAAAAAACACTAGAAACATTAAAGACATAGCGTCTACACATATAATTGGAAAAATATATAACTCTACTCCTCCATCTGCTGGTAAAAAAATTATAATACAATGAGAATTAACAAAAATGACCATTCCCTCTCGAGTCAGTCTTATGACCAAACTGGCACTGTGTTTTTAGTTAATAATTATTTAAAGTCGGTTGTCCATGTAATGTCATATGCTTAAGCTAGCCTTTATATTTCCCTGCTTGTGTATTTTGTTGTAAAGCTGCTTTGAAACAGCGCTATACACATGAACTTGAACTTACTTTTATGCCTTCATTTATTTGAGTGCCCAGTAATGAAATGAAAAAGAGCAGTCAGGAGACTATTAACAAACTGTGTTTCACGTAAATATAAAGTAAATAATAACAGAGTTATGTGTTGTTGTAATGATGGGTCAACAGAATGAGGATCCATTTGCAGCTTTTAACAGAGTAAACACGGTAATACAGGTCAATCAACAGAAAACGAGATAAACATCGACGAGGCACAGGCAAATAACAGAACAGGCGTGTGATCGGGGCAGAATAAACAATAGTCCGTAAAACAGAGCAAAAGGGCAGGCGGCAGAAAATCCAAAACCACAGAAACGGTCCAAAGTCAAACACAATAATCCTAAAGAGTAGCGACACGCTCAGCCGGACTTCGCTAGCAGTGAGTGTGACCCGAATGTTGAAATAGCCCAGGTAACAGGATACAGCTGGGCCAATAATCACTGCCAGGTACAGGATCATTGGAAATGGAGTTAATACTTGGATGATGGCGGCCTCTGGTGACGCTCAGGGGGAACCACAGAGGCCGGATTTGTTACAGTTATCACATGTCAGGGCTGTTTTTTTATTATTAATGCTGGATCATATTGAATATTAAACTGCTATGCTAGGGTCAAACAGATGTTATCAGGTCCAGGAGAAAAGGCACTTACAACAAACACACAAACACACATCAGAGAGAAGAAAACATGTTTTGTTGTTAATAAGTTCAAGTAGTTAATAAGTCAAAAAGTTACATAGTTAAAGAGATTAGCATAAATACTGTTTAGCATTATCATTAATGTAGTAACTAGCATTAGTATTAGTTATAATGAGTGCAGGTTCTCCTGGGGGTCGCCTCCTTCTGACAGATCCAACGTCAGGTCATGGTATGGACTGGATACAACCTCGGAATAATAAGAAACAAACAAACTGAGAGCAAAATACTGTTTCACACCCTTAGATGCAACAAGTACCTCAGATTGTTAGGGAAGTGTTCCCGGTTTAAGTTGGCATAATTAATGCAGCCTAACAATCCTTTAGGGGATTTGTGTTTTAAACTGTTGGACTATGTGTATGCTCTGTTAAAGAGATAGGTCTTAAATCTAGATTTAAACTGAGAGAGTGTGTCTGCCTCCCACACAGCACTAGGAAGACTATTCCAAAGTTTAGGTGCTAAATAGGAAAATGATCTACCACCAGCACTTGATTTAGAAATTCTAGGTATTACCAATCCGATAATGACCTGGATTGCAAGATGGTGTCTGCGACCTCGGTCGAGAGACCCAACCCGGCGAGGCTGGCCCCCTCAGAGGCCAGACCCCAGTTTCCACATCTCTGGGCAAGGGTGCAGGACAGTGCCTTGCTCCTGAGACAGAAGATCTTTCCTGAGCGGCAGTCCTGAGAGCGTAATGGACGTGAGGGACTGCAATGTATTAGGAGCTCAGTCAGGTACTCAGAAGCTAAACTATGTAGAGCCTTATGAGTAGTCAGTAAGATCTTAAAGTTAATATGTTGCGTAATGGGTAACCAGTGGAGTGTTGACAGTACCGGGCTGATATGTTAAAACTGTTTTGTTCTTTTGAGAACTCTAGCCGCTGCATTTTGAACTAGTTGGGGCTTTTGTATTAGGCTAGCTGGACAGCCACCTAATAATGCATTGCAGTAATCCAGTCTAGACGTCATAACTTTTCTGCACTCAATAGTGACAGCATATGACGTAGTTTAGATATGTTTTTGAGATTTCAGAGGTGTTGGCAACATGGCTTTTAAATGAGAGGGTACTGTTGAATAAAACAGCCAGATTCCTAGCTAACGATGAAGGCTTGGTAGAAAACATGTCAATAGTTTGATAATATTCCTGTTGGTTAAGTGTGGGAGCTTTAGGTCTAATGGTTAACACCTCTGTTTTGTCAGAGTTCAACAACAGAAAGTTGCTACTCATCCAGGTTTTTATGTCAACTACATTCCATCATTTTGGTGAATTGCTGTGTTTCGTGAGGCCTCGAGGAGATATAGAGTTGAGTACCATCAGCATACCAGTGAAAATTGGTAAGATTTCTCATTGTTTATAGTTACATATTGAAAGCGGTCAGATAAGTATGATTTAAACCATTCTAATGCGATTTCACTAATGCCTATTTCTATTTCTATTTCTAAAGTCTATTTAAAAGTATGCTATAATTATGGGTTCTATCACCTTTCCTTTTCACACTGGACTAACGGGGCTCACAGTTCAGTTATTTTGCTGCCACCACCTTTATTTAACCTGGGTAGGTCCAGGGTATGGAGTCTGAGTGACCACAACCAGCATAAGGAAATACCAATATCTTTATTAATACATGGCTAAAATATACCCTGACTGGGCATCAAAGATCAAACAGCAGTATTAATTTCACCACACACATACTACAAAACCCCACCCCCAATTTCTAAAACTCTCAGTAGACTAGTGCAGTGTTGCCAGCTTAGCAAATTTGCCGCCAGTACTGTCCTGCGAGCGCGAGCGAGTTCTTGCTTTCCTGGTCCAGCAGTTACACCTCTCCCTGTGTCTGCTCTGATCAGTGAGGGCTGGCTCCGGCTGAGAGGAGCAGCACATTCCAGTGACCGCACGGCATCTGACATAGACGTGAATGAGCTGCGCATGTGCAAACGGTGTTGCCACGGACCAATCACTTACCTGCTTCTCCTTTGTTTGAAATAAAACTATTACATTTTTCCCTGTTAATTCTTTTTCTTCGTTAATTAATAACAGTTTTATACTGGACATTATGTGCGCACGGATTAGGGAAAACAGTTATAAAGTACCACCATTAGGCAGAATGCAAATACGACGTGATTACGTCATTAATATGCAAAATATAACATGCGTCATTACGCATGACGCCACTTAGCGCCATTTAGCCACTTTTTTTAGAGAAGACTTTAGCTACTTTCCATTGAAAATAGTTGGCAACACTGGGCTAGTGTATGCATCACTTCATCCAACATTGGTGTATCAAATATAGAAGAGCACGACAAACGTGAAAAACCACACGTGTAGCTACTGCTGCAAGTCTTCTATGCAAGCCTTAACACAATTTGCTGCCCCTCCCTCATAAACAATCCCCACAATAAAATACAATACAATTACAAACAATAATAAAACGTCTCAGGTTACGAATGCAACCACGGTTCCCTGAGAGGGAACGAGACGCTGCGTCAGCATTTGACGCTATGGGGAACGCCTTTGCGTGACTGCGTCTGAAGCTTGTGTGTAAAATCGCCGAATGGCAAGACTGAATGTCAAGGGCGGGTGACGTCAGGACCAGGAAGCTATAAAAGGACCTTGGGACGCACACACATTCAGCGTAAAGTGCCGAAGCTGCGCCCAGGGATGCAGGGAGTATGACAGGGAGACGCAGCGTCTCGCTCCCTCTCAGGGAACCGTGGTTACATTCGTAACCTGAGACGTTCCCTTTCAAGGGAACTCAACGCTGCATCAGCATTTGACGCTATGGGGAACGAGATCCCAACGTCGCCATACGAGCAAGTCCCTGGAAGTGTGTATCCGCAGAGCACAACTAGAGGAACTGACCCGACGGGTTCTAGCTCAGACCCTGGCTCGCAAGCCAGGACCTGCAGAGAGGGAGTGAGACGGCGAGATCCCCTGGCCATTCGACTAACCCCCGTAAGCCCTGGCGTTGAAGCCAGGTCCAGCTCATAAAAACGCACAGATGTGAGCGGCGAGGACCAGCCGGCCGCATTACACACCTCTTCGAGCGTAGCTCCTGACCCTAAGGCCTTAGAGGCCGCCATACCCCTGGTAGAGTGAGCTTTGACAGAAAGCGGAGCCTGCTGTCCAGAAGCTTCATAAGCCAGTGAGATAACCTCGACTATCCACCTGCTAAGAGTTTGTTTGGTTGCCGGCACCCCAGTGCTGGGAGGACCGAAACACACAAACAGCTGCTCAGACTTTCTTAAGGGAGCAGTTCTGTGTACGTAGGCGCACTGGACACAGTAAGTTAGCTTTTTCCTGGTCCGAATCCTGCAGGGAGGAGGACAGAAGGCCTGCAACGTAATGTGCCTCGGCACATTGGTGGGTACTTTCGGTACGTAACCCTCTCTAGGGTACAGAAAAGCCTTAACCATGCCTGGGGAAAAAGCCAGGCAAAAAGGAGAGACTGAGAGAGCTTGGAGATCCCCAACTCTCTTCAGGGAAGATACTGCCAACAAGAACACGGTCTTGAGGGTCAGAAATTTGGCCGACACGGCCTCAATGGGTTCGAACGGTGCTACCGACATCCCTTGAAGTACCACCGCCAGATCCCACGTGGGGACTCTGGCACATAACACCGGCCTCCTAGTGCCACGAAGGAAGCGTATAACCAGCGGGTCTCGACCCACAGACTGGCCGTGGACAAGGCTATGAAAGGCAGATATGGCTAACGCATAGACCTTGACAGTAGAGGGCATAAGCCCTGAAGAAAAACAATCTTGCAAGAATTCCAGAACCACGCTGATCGGGCAGTTAACTGGATCTTGACGCCGATCTGAACACCAGGAAGAGAAGACTTCCCATTTCAAGGCGTATAGCTTCCTCGTGGAGGGAGCCCTCGTGGAGGTCTGCGACCTCGGTCGAGAGACCCAACCCGGCGAGGCTGGCCCCCTCAGAGGCCAGTTTCCACATCTCTGGGCAAGGGTGCAGGACAGTGCCTTGCTCCTGAGACAGAAGGTCTTTCCTGAGCGGCAGCCTCAGTGGGGTGCCGTCGAGGAGTGCTATCAGGTCCGAGAACCATACTCGGGCCGGCCAGCGGGGAGCCACCAGTAACAGGCGAATCCTGTGCTGGCACACCCTTTCCAGGACTCCCGGAAGCAGAGCGATCAGGTCCGAGAACCATACTCGGGCCGGCCAGGGGAGCCACCAGTAACAGGCGAATCCTGTGCTGGCGCACAGGGAGAACCATAATGGACAGTGCGTAGTCTCTTAAGACGCAAACAGGTTTACTTCCGCTGGGAGAAAGGTATCCCAGATCAGATTCACCACCTCGGGGTGAAGTCTCCATTCCCCTGGCCTCGGCCCCTGCCTCGACAGGGCGTCCGATCCTACATTCAACCGTCCCGAGATGTAGCTGCTCTGAGCAGCTTCCCTTGGGACCACAACAGGATCTGGTGTGCCAACTTGTAAAGAGGGCGCGACCGCAGACCACCTTGATGGTTGATGTACGCAACCGCCGATGTGTTGTCCGACAGGACCAACACGTGGTTGTTGCTGAGGTGAGGAAGGAACTGCCTCAAAGCAAGCCATACCGCCATCAACTCTAGGCAATTTATGTGCCACTCGAGCTGGTGGCCTCTCCATAGACCTCTGGAGCAGCGGTCTTCCATTACCGCTCCCCAGCCCGACAGGGATGCATCTGTCATAAGCGTTACGCATATGGGGACTGGGGACATATTGACCCCAGTGTCGGGCCCTGGGAGAGAAACCCAGGTTTGCCCCACACCACTAGTACCCTCAGACACCTGTGAGTGATCTGAATGATGCGGGAAGGGTTCCCCCTCGGGGAAAACCCTTTGGATTTGAGCCACCATTGGAGAGGTCTTATGTATAGCAGGCCCAGAGGTATGACGCTGGCTACCGCTGCCATGAGACCGAGTATGTGCTGCCAGTGCAGGACTGTGACCCGTTGAAGCAATTTGAGCCCCTTGACGGCTGCTTGAATGGTTTGAATGCGCACCGCGGTGAGGCGGGCAGACATGACCCTCGAGTCCCATTCTACGCCTAGGAAAGTTATTCTCTGAACTGGAGAAAGTGAACTTTTCTTGGCGTTCAGCCGTAACCCCAACACCTTCATGTGAGCGAGAACAACATCTCGATGTTGGACCGCTAAGGCTTCTGACTCTGCCAGAATAAGCCAATCGTCTATGTAGTTCAATATGCGAATGCCCCTTAAGCGCAGCGGCGACAGGGCAGCATCTACACATTTGGTAAAGGTGCGAGGTGACAGAGCTAGACCGAAAGGGAGAACCCGATATTGGTACGCTACGCCCCCGAAAGTGAACCTCAGGAACTTCCTGTGTTTCGGTAGGATGGAGACATGGAAGTATGCGTCTTTCATGTCTATTGTGACAAACCAGTCCGAAGAACGGATTTGAGACACAATCTATCTGAGTGTAAGCTTCTTGAACTTCAGTTTCTTTACTGAGAGATTCAAGGTGCGCAGATCTAGAATAGGCCGCAAGCCTCCATCCTTTTTTGGAACTATGAAGTAGCGGCTGTAAAACCCTGCTTCTCTCTCTAGAGGAGGAACTATTTCTATGGCCCCCTTTGCCAGGAGTGTGTGCACTTCTTGTTCCTTGACCAGAACTCGGGGCTGGTGTCTGGTCTTATATTTTGAGCGTTTGGCAGAAGTTTGCACGCTGCCAGGTGATTCGCTAGAGGAGTCAGCCCCTCTGTGCTGGCGTCTGATCTTATATTTTGTGTTAACTTGGGACCCTGAGCTATTTTTGCTGGGGTGTGCCCGAACTGTCCCATGCAACGGTGAAATATGTGTGGCAGACGTTATCATACTGCCAAGTAATTCACTAGAGGAACCGGCCTCTCGAGGCTGGTGTCTGGTCTTTATGCATTGTATTAACTCGAGGTCCTGAGTTGTACTGGCAGGGATAACCTCGAGAAGGTGCGATACTTTGACGTACCCAGATGCCACTGCGCCCCGGAGCAGAGCGCGAGGACGGGTCAGAGCAACTACTAAGGGGTACAGGGAAGAGCTGGGCGCCATGTGTTGAGACGCTTATCAACCCATCCCATGGGGGCTTAGCAAGGGCGTTCTGACTCCGCAGCAGTCAGGTACCTCGCTTCTCGGTCCCGGCCTTATTGCCTGAATTACGGCCCTCAGGTCGGCCTTCGGCTAGGAGGGCCGAGACTGAGAGTGCCTGCCGGAGCCCCGCTACACTGAGGTGGGGCTTGCAACCTCACAATCCCTTACTGAAGACTACGTTATAAGGAGCTAGACGCCTGGGGCTGCTCCGCCCAGCAGCCCCAGTGACTTGGCGCTGCAGCGCCGGGGCTTTAAGGGATGATGCCAAGGCAGGTGACAGATAGCCCGCAAGCGTCTGTTCTACCCTCGGCATCGTAGTGTACCCGCGTTCCTTAGCCCCCTGAGATGTTCTGACATGCGGGGATTGACAACACGGGCTGAATATGGCCGCGATTTTTGTTGTTGTGCGACAACCGGAGCACTTCATCCCGCCCTCGGGCCCGCAGACCGGCGGGGAAGTGTCGTTTTCCGGTTTTAGAAAGCTCCTCATACGTAGGGGAACGCGCTGACGAAACTTCGCTATTCCCCGTTCCCCCGCTCTGCATGTCTTCCTCCTCAGAGTAAGACCGCAGAAAAACGCGGGCGCCCGCCCCGGGCAGAAAGAACCGCAGCGCGGGCTTCCTGACCGGGAGAGAGCGGACGATGCAGAGTGGGACGGAGAGAGAGCACAGCCCGTCTCCAGACCTTCTGCAAGGTCCATTTGCGATCCCCACGACGGTAAATGCCGCTCTGCCTCGGCAGAGACGGCACCGCTGTGAGAAACGCTCGGCTGGTTATGCTTATCTACGCATGCCAGCCTGGAGTGGAGTGTGTGCGTGGGAAAACTTTCACAGTGCACACAGTCTGCGTTTTCGAGCGCCGACCAGATACACACTTTCTAAAAGACATGCTTTCAATACACACTCTTAATTACGGCGATTTCGAGCGCCCTAGAAAAACACACTCATACACACACGCGCAGCTGAAGGCACAAAAGCTGAATGTGTGTGCGTCCCAAGGTCCTTTTATAGCTTCCTGGTCCTGACGTCACCCGCCCTTGACGTTCATTCTTGCCATTCGGCGATTTTACACACGTGCTTCAGACGCAGTCACGCAAAGGCATTCCCCATAGCATCAAACGCTGCCGCAGCGTTGAGTTTCCTTGAAAGGGAACCACACTTCCCTTGTCCGGTGGCTGTCGAGACCCCCCCTGTCGAATCCTGAAGTAGTGTCGATTCAGTGTCCGTTGGTCTGTCCCGTGTTGGCTCACATAAACCGGCGTCCCGGTATACGCACAAACACAGTCTCTGATCACAACCCGTACACTGCACTTTCATTCACTTCAACCTCTGTCCAACAGTTTATCAGTTCACATCGACAATTGTTCAACAAAATCATTCGTCCTGCGCAGGATCCGTAAACAATCGTCAAGAAAGCCTGCTCCTTCAGTCTCATGTGCTCCTTATATCAACTCGCTCCATTCACTCTGCCCCAGGTGATTCACATCATCAATCGAGGTGCCATCCACGCATCACTTGACACTTTGTCACACTATGATCAATTGTGTCAAAGGCAGCGCTAAGATCTAGCAATGCAAGTAATGAGATGCAGCCACAATCAGATGACAAAAGCAAATAATTTGTAACTCTGATCAGAGCAGTCTCTGATGTGATGGGAATTCCTCACAGAATTCCTTCCCTTCCATTCATTTGGAGGTAGGAGCATAGCTGTGATGAAACTACCTTTTCAAGTACTTTAGAAATGAAAGGTAGATTCAATATAGGTCTAAAGTTTACTAAGTCCCTAGGGTCAAGTTGTGGTTTTTTAATAGTAGGCACAATAACGGCTAGCTTATAGGCTTTATGGACATATCCTTATGTTAGAGATGAGTTTATAATACTAAGCATAGGGTCTGTTGCAATGAGAAGGGACATCATTTCCGGTTCACTGCTGCAGCGTTCCTTCCTACCTTAGCAAGTTGATTGCAGAAAATCAGCATAATCCGCAATTTCCTTTTAATACAGTTGCAAAATTGACTAAAACAAATCATCAACAGACAAAGATGCTAAACTACAGCACGGTAGTATTGATTTTATAAATCTCTTTGCAAATAAAATTGAGCAGATTAGAGAAAATGTCGAAACTTCACAGCCAGCCACCTCTATATCTGATAGCATCCCGTTCCGCAGCATGCCAGTAGTACAACTTGAATCATTTACTGCTATTACAATGGATGAGCTCATAAAAGTAATAAATTCATCAAAATCGTCATTCTGTATATTAGATCCCATCCCCACAAAACTACTAAAAGAAGTTCTTCCTGCAGTATTGGAACATGTGCTTAATATTATTAACTCATCACTCAGCAATGCTGGGGCTTTTAGTGACTATGCCGATGAGGGGGACAGATAGCTGGCTAGCGTCTGTTCAACCCTGGGCATCACCCAAACTTGTGTTCCCCCACCCCCACAATGTTAGAGTATTCTGACATGCGGGGACTGAAAACATGAGTCGAGTAAGGCCGGTTCCAGGACCTCGACAGACACTGAGCTGCAACTGCGAGGACCACGTGGCTGATCACGCTCCTTGAAGCGTGACAGCCGGGAGCGGAGCGTGCGAAGCAATAGCGCCTCGCAATGCACACAGTCAGCATCTTCGAGCACTGACCGGGCATGCTCCCAAACACACAAGTTGTGTGTATCCCTGCCCTTAATGAAACACGGGCAGGGAGAGGCACACAGCTTGAAAGTCTCCATTTAAACAAAGAAAATCACTCGCCAACGGACACACACAACACGCAGCTGAAGGCACAGAAGCTAAAATATCTTTCCGGGGTCTTTTATACTTCCTGGTCCTGACCTCACCCTGCCTGTGACGTTGCGGCTTGCCATTTGGTGGATTTGACACACGTGCTTCAGACGCAATCACGCAGAGACGTTCACATAGCATCGCACCACTGACGCAGCATGAGTTCCCTTGGAATGTGTGGATGTGTGGGCATGGATGTGTGAATGGTACGTCTTGCGTGGTTAGCCTACTACGTTCACTGTAAAATGCATTTTTATAATAAAAATTATATATGTATGTAGTATGCCTCACACGGGGCACCAATTATGTAGTGATCCTCACACGGGGCACCAATTAATAGTACGCCTCACACAGGACACTAGAGGTGTTAGTAAGGTTGAGTGTAAAGAATGAAAAGAATGCAGGTAACTCTCCCTCCTATAAACTGAAATGAACTGAAAGAGTACACATTTGTTGGAATGCCAAGGTAAATCATAGAAATGAGGTTTGGTGGAGGTGATATTTACTGAAGATTCACGTGAGCAGTCCGAGGATGTAGAGCCCTTTTACCACTGGTGAGGCTGGGCCTTAATTGTAATGGCGGAGGAGTTATTTACAAAAGAATACAAGAATAACTCAACACTACTTGAACATACTAAAGGCTAAAGGATAGGGTTGATGCTAAAGAATGAAAAGCACCAAAAGGGTCCTAAACTGAAATGAACTGGAGTACACGCAGATGAGGCCCTGAAGCTGGTGCGGAAGTGTCCTTGACGATCTGGAACACGCAGATGAAGGTACCTTCCACTGGAAGGCTGGGCCTTATTGCAGTGGCTCTAACCTTTCAACAGCCTTGCACACGGAACGTGTGGGATGCTAATCTCCTGGAGCACCAGAAGGGTCTGAACGGAACACGGATTCCCTATTTGGTCCTTGGAAGACTCCTGAACTGGGTGATCTGTTATTGCTTCTTAGCACCTTGTTGCGGCGTTTGTGATTGCCTCTGGACAGGTGTTGCTGTTATGCTTCCCAGCACACAGTCCTGGAAAGACTCAGAACTGGGTGATCTGTTATGCTTCTTAGCACCACGGCCGAAAACTCAGAACGGGTGTTGCTGTTATGCTTCCCAGCACACAGCCTGGAAACTCAGAACCGTTGATCTGTTATGCTTCCTTCCTGAAAACTCAGAACGGGTGTTGCTGTTATGCTTCCCAGCACACAGCCTGGAAACTCAGAACGGTTGATCTGTTATGCTTCCTAGCACACAGGCCAGAAAACTCAGAACGGGTGATCAGTTATGCTTCCTTCCTGGAAACTCAGAATAGTGATCTGTTATGCTTCCTAGCACAACAGCCAGAAAACTCAGAACGGGTGATCTGTGTTGAAAGGGTACTTTTATCCCCTTTCAGATAAGGAGGAGATTGCATTTTGGCGCTTCTCCGTTGCAGGGCTGTGATTGGCTGTTGATGTCAGAGAGGGCTCACTCATCATTTCGCTTGTGAAGTGAATGTATTTGCATAGAGTAAAGCACAGCATTAAAACTGTGTCTTCACTGTTTTACCTATGGAATTCTCACTTCCCAAATCACTTTCAAAATACCTTTGGCTTTGTCCTGAATACAAAGAATATAAACATGACAAAAAGATATTAAACTATCATGCATGAAATCATTCATATGTGAATAGCATTTGTAAAACTTCCGTATTTAACACAAATTACTATTGCAAAGTATGTTCTCAAAGAGTACAGAATGAATATGTGATATGTCCAATATGTTTGTGTCTGTTACGGTGCAGGGTCAGAGTAGACAACACACGAGATAATCTCAATCAAGTCTTTTACTTAGCTCTTTGCAAAAACAGGTTTACAGGCCTCACTCAAGAGGAGAACATCACAAGTTTGGTAATCACAGGCACAGAGTACATCCAGGAAGTAGCAAGCAACACGACACAAAACCCCACACAGCCAAACGAACAACAATACCGGACAAAGACTAGTGCTAAACAAGATTACAGATAGTGAACAGGTGCGCGGGTGAAATGCATGATGGGAATTAGAGTCTTTTAATATGCTGGTGACAGGGAACGGGTGACGTGATGGGGGGAATCCGATGCTGAAGGCATCGGCTCCGTGACAGTACCCCCACGGACCAGCTCCTGCTGCGGAAGCAGAGCCCAGCCGACGGGCCGACCTCGTGGCCTGGGACCGGGTTCAGAGGGGTGAGAGCTATGGAAGTCGGAGAGTAGAGTTGGGTCCAGGATATCGGAGCGGGGAACCCAGCAACGCTCCTCACGGCCGTATCCTTCCCAGGACACGAGGTATTCGAGTTTCCCGGCCCGTCAACGAGCCTTCAGGATGGCATCGACCCGATAGATGCGGTCCTGTTCGTCTAGGGGCGGTGGAGGAGGAGGCTCCGGAGCCGCTGGTGGTGGTCCCTCAGCATCAGACTCTGGGGAAGAAACAAAAACAGGGTTTACATAGGGCTTGAGTAACGAAACGTGGAATGAGGGAGCCAGGCGGTAGGAACGGGGGAGTTGCAGCCGGTAAGTCACTGCGTTTATTTGTTTGACGACGGGGAAGGGACCGATGAAGCGTGGGGTTAGCTTCCTACAGGGCAGCCGTAGGCGGATGTCACGGGTAGATAGCCAGACCAGCTGACCGGGTTGGAAGACCGGTGTTGGGGATCTCAGCTGGTCGGCGTGTCTCTTCTGCCTACGGACTGCAGCCTGTAGGTGGACATGGGCGGAGTTCCATACCCTCTCACTGGCCTGGAACCAATGGTCCACAGCTGGCACCGTGAAGGGTTCTTGGGTCCAGGGGAAGAGGGGTGGCTGGTAGCCAAGTACGCACTGGAAAGGAGTTAGCCGGGTGGTATCCTGTCGTAACGAGTTTTGGGCGTACTCGGCCCACGGGAGGAAGCAATGCCAGCTGTGATGGTGACGATTGCAGTAGGTCCGGAGATATCTTCCGATCTCCTGAATCTTGCGCTCAGTCTGGCCGTTCGCCTGAGGGTGATAACCAGAGGTTAAACTAACTGTGACTCCTAGTAGGGAGAAAAAAGCCTTCCAGACGTGCGAAATAAACTGGGGTCCCCGATCTGAGACAATGTCCTCGGGCAGACCAAAATGCCGGAACACATTGTGAAATAGCGCTTCTGCTGCTTGCATTGCTGTGGGCAGACTAGACAAAGGAATTAATTTACAACTCTTACTAAAGCGGTCAACCACTACAAAAACACAGGTATATCCCCCTGAACAGGGTAAATCAGAAATAAAGTCCACTGCAATGTGAGTCCATGGCCGCTGAGGAACTGGCAAAGGGAGAAGCTTACCCTGGGGTAACCGTCGAGGAACTTTAGCGATGGCACAGACTGAGCACCCCTGCACATATCGGGTAACATCTCCGGACATGCCGGGCCACCAGTACCGGGGGGAGATCAGTGAGAGGGTGCGCTGCTGACCTGGGTGTCCTGATCCCGGAACACAATGGACGGAGTCCATGAGGGGAACGCGCAGATCTTCGGGTACAAACAGTTTTCCCTCAGGACCTCCCGGCGGAGCAGGCTGGACACGAAGACTGGCCTCAATATGTTTATCCAAATCCCATTCGATGGGAGAGATCACCATGGCCCCCACTCCCGTGGTGGAGGCGTCGACTTCTACCACAAACGGATGCTCAGGCGAAGGATGTCGTAGAATGGGTGCATTACAGAAGGCGTCTTTCAACTGATGGAAGGCCTCCGTTGCCTCCTGGGACCAGACTAATACTTTGGGCTTCCCTTTGAGCAGTGAGGTTAGAAGAGAGCAGACTGTGCTGAAGTTTCAGATGAATCGTCGATAGAAATTGGCAAACCCCAAGAAGCGTTGCAAACTTCGAATTGAGGATGGCTGAGGCCAGGACCGTACTGCTTCCACTTTATCCTTTTCCATGAGCAACCCCGTGGCGCTGATCACATATCCCAGGAACTGAACCTCAGAAAGATGGAACGCACATTTCTCAAGCTTGAGATAGAGATTATGATCACGAAGCCGCTGGAGAACAAGCTGAACATGACCCCGATGCTCCGCGAGAGACTTGGAGTACACCAGGATATCATCTATATAAACAATGACAAACAGACCCAACACATCTCGAAATATTTCATTCATAAAACTCTGAAACACAGCCGGAGCATTTACCAACCCGAAGGGCATAACAAGGTACTCGGCGTCCCGCTGGCGCTATGAAGGTCGTCTTCCACTCGCTCCCTTCCGGATACGAATTAAGTTATAGGCGCTTCTGAGGTCCAGTTTCGTGAACACGGACGCCCCACGAAGATGCTCTATGGACGGGGGAATAAGAGGCAAAGGATATGAGAACTTGACTGTAGCCTGGTTGAGAACTCGATAGTCAATGCATGGCCGGAGACCCCCATCTTTCTTCCCCACGAAGAAGAAACTGGAAGCTGCAGGGGAAGTAGAGGGACGAATAAATCCTTGCTGAAGCGCCTCTTGAATGTAGTCACCCATGGCTTTCTGTTCCGGGAGGGACAGCGAGTAGATACGCCCCTTAGGCAGAGGGGCCCCAGGCAGCAGCTCGATGGCGCAGTCCCATGGCCTATGCGGGGGGAGTTGAGTGGCTCTCTCTTTACTGAACACATCCAGGAATGCTTCATACTCCGGCGGAATCGCCCCCACCCAGGGCGTAATACTACTGGATGCTCTGGGAACTTCCGAGGATTCTGGAGAGAGAGGAACAGCAATAGGAGACATAACAAGCGAAACAGACTTTACCGGCTTATTTGCCTTCTCCAATGGCCAACTGATTACATTTCCTGTTGTCCAGTCCATTTCCGGACGATGACTTTGAAGCCAGGGCCATCCCAGCACTAGATCCACTGAGCTCCCCTCCAGCACCCAGAAAGACAAAACTTCAGTCATAACAGGTTTCCATTCGAGCCGCACTTGTGGAGAGAAATATCTAATTAGTCCCCACCCTAAGGGCTTTCCCAAGATATCTCGCACAGGGATTGGCTGCGCTACTCGGTGCCTAGGTAACTGGAGCCATCTCAGTAGTTCCGGGGAGATGAAATTTCCAGCTGCACCGGAATCAACCAGCGCTTTCACTGGAACAGAGACAGTGGGAGAGGCAATGATTAGAGACGTTAACGGAAGTTTCGTACCTGCTTGCGTACCACTCACAATACATGCAGAGCTTGAGAGAGATGCGCCGCTGTCTCTCCTCCTTGGTAAGATGGAAGTTATCCACTTGCATGGGCTCGGGTGCTGGAGGACTCGGTGGAGCAGGATGCGAAGTCCGGGGAGTCGAGACCTGCGGCGGCTGATGCGCACGCGGAGCGGACAGGGAGTGCAGCGGAGGAGCGGTACAGACCGTCGAGGCTCCACTTTGACAAGCAACCAGACGTTGTGCTATTCGAATAGATTTCTGGATGAATGTTTCCAACTCTATGGAGTCATCATAAATCACCATTTGCATCTTTACCTCTGGAGACAAACCTTGATGATATGCTGCTAACAGCGCGGACTGATTCCAACCACTGGTTGCGGCGAGAGTAAGGAAATGGAGAGCATATTCTGCCACTGATGATCGCCCCTGCCGGAGCCTACAGAGCTGGTCTGCAACAGAGAGAGAAGAGGCAGAGTGATCAAACACATTCTTTACCCGAGTGGAGTGGCATGAGGCTGATCGCGAAGTCAACTTTATCCGCTTCAGTTGGATGCAAATGAGGTTGCCGACTGAAGTACAAGTTGCATTGCAACAGAAATCCACCACACTCCCGCTGCTCCAGAGAACCGATTAGGCATGGCCATGGGACTGCCAGTGACCGCAGGACTTACCGGCTGGGGAGAACAAACAGGCAAAGCGTTTAAGTGGCGGGTGAGAGCGTGAAGGAGATCTGTGGCGGCATCCACAGTGCTGGGTGTTGCGGCTTCCATTCTGGTGACAAGGAAAAATAAAAAAGCAAAAACACAAAAACAGACAGGGTATCCAGGTAACTTCACGACACGACGAAAACCAATAACAAGACCCCTCTTCCGTTCTTTGGGTCCGGTATACTGTTACGGTGCAGGGTCAGAGTAGACAACACACGAGATAATCTCAATCAAGTCTTTTACTTAGCTCTTTGCAAAAACAGGTTTACAGGCCTCACTCAAGAGGAGAACATCACAAGTTTGGTAATCACAGGCACAGAGTACATCCAGGAAGTAGCAAGCAACACGACACAAAACCCCACACAGCCAAATGAACAACAATACCGGACAAAGACTCAAACTAAAAGCAGACATTAAATATTACAAACAATAAACCCATAATGACAGAAAACAGGTGCGGGTGATAACAAAATAACTAGTGCTAAACAAGATTACACATAGTGAACAGGTGCGCAAGTGAAATGCATGATGGGAATTAGAATCTTTTAATATGCCGGTGACAGGGAACGGGTGACGTGATGGGGGGAATCCGATGCTGAAGGCATCGGCTCCGTGACAGTGTCCATTTTTATAAATTAAGGAATGTAGAGATGTGTCCTTTGTCTTAGCCAAAGCTGCCGCATGGCCGGTTAATTACCCGCCACATGTGGAGGTCCTGAGGAGTTTTATGGCCAGGCTGGCCTGGATCTTTGGGTGAGGGTTTTAGTTTGATGATAAGGCTGCCCTATAGAGGGTGTCTGGCAGTTTCTCTGGTAGCCTTATCTGATGACACTGGTCCTTAGTTTACATTAAAGAGGGACCCTGCTTAAAGTTGGGACCTGGAATGCCTTCTGGAGTGCTGTTCACTACATGTATATATGTTCATGTTTATATTTTTGTTCATGTATATGTTAATGTTAATATAAATGTTAACACATTTTTTTGAACAACTGGGATGGTGCCCCCTCTGGGAGTTGGTGCCCTACGCAGTCTGTGTACTCTGTGTATACGGAGCGATGATACCGATTACGGGATCTCAAAGTTGGACACAGCTGTGTGAGAAAAGGACAGACACTTCTTTTCTATTAATTTTCCATTAACTGATGCAATATGGTGAGTTTGAAGCATCATTCAACTTCGCCTGTTTTCTTCGCGATAGCAAGTGCCCCTTCCTCCTGGATTCTAATGCACACCAATTTCTAACAAAAAAATGCAGACAGATGATTTGCTGATTTGCGTTTGTATGAGTGTCTGATTTACACAGTTCAGGTTGTGTTTAATCTGAACTAGAAAAACTTTTTACCTCATGACCCTAACAAGCCATGATTAATTTTAATGTGATTTTTTATGTTTATGCAAACAATAGTGCACTTACTTGTAAAGTCAATATTAAATTTTCATCTTTATATGGAAGAATTGGGATTGGCATCCGCCAATCTCCATGATAAGAAAGCATTACTCTGCTGCAAAAATCCGGAGCATTAGTTTCTAAATGTAGAAGTATATGTAATATAATGGCATTGGATAATATCCAACTGGTAATTTATACCAGTAAATAGATGCTAAAACAGATTTCGGTACTTCTGTTTGCAGATCCTTGGCACATATATATATTTATGTTTGCAGATACATCTATATACATATAATGAATTATATCATATATAATATATATATATATATATATATATATATATTATATTATATATGATATAATTCATTTATGTTTATGTTTATATATATATATATATATATATTACATATATATTTACATACATACTTACAAAAACTAAGTGATTACTTCACTTCATATATAATATTTATGTAAATATGTATATATATATATATATATATATATATATATATATATATATATATATAAAATATAATATATTTACATATATATTATATATGAAGTGAAGTAATCACTTTTTTCACAATTTTTCTCACTGTACTTCAGTTTTCTTTTGCGATTCTTTGTTTTAAATTTTTATTTGCAAAACGTTATTTTGTTTTGCAATAATTTATTTTGCAAATATATGCAGCACACATGACACATATTTGTGTATTAATGTAAAATGACAAATGCAAAGTCTTTTTGTAAACATCCATAAGGCTTTATAATGTGATTTTATAGGCTGCATAAAGCTTTAAGTAACAAAGGTTAGGTCTTCTCTTAAACTGCTATCAGATATTATTTAGCGATGAAATGTATTAATGTTATAAAATGAAAGTTGTGTGGAAAAGTTAAGTGGAACAATTCACTCACAATACTTTTTTATTATGAACAACTGTGAAATTGTAATTGTAGGTTTTAACAAATCTAAAAGCTATGTTGTAAGTAAGAGACAAGAAAAAAATAATAAAGTAGCCTAACAATTACTATAACAAACATTCTTCAATGAGTATTGTTGAAGCCTTAAATGCACATCCATCCATCCATCCATCCATCCATCCAAATGACTCCACTCCAGTAGGTTAAAAAATAAAAAAAATGAAAGAAATGCATAGGAGCCCAAAATCAAATAAAGCTGTACATAGATAATTGTATTATATATTACTTAAATGGGTCCTACTGTACCCTGTGCCCTGTGTGGTACATGAATAAACTATAACTATATAACTATAACAACACTTTCACTTGATCATTAAGTAACTTTGTCGAAAGTCTTATTCCAGGATTTTCTATTAAGAGTAAACCTTCTTTTTTTTAAATAGTTTAGAAGATGTTTACCAGTCTTCCAGTGCCTTAACCACTACCTATTATTTTTAATTATCTGTTATCTTGTATATGCAAGTCTAATATAAATGAGATATGATTCAGAATCAGTTTTAAAAATATGTCTCAATACTCTTAATAGCATCCTGTTTTGTAAAATCCCACCACGCATTTGGAATTTTTCCAAACCCGTCAAATGTTTTCTTGTATCTTCTTTCCAGATCTTTCTGAAATCTGCACACAAACCATTTCCAGTATGGCAGCTCAGATGTATCAGGAGTGATGCTCCAGTTAGCATATGGAGGACCTGCTTTTTTGTATTCTTTCCAGGGGACTGTTAAGTCATCTGTGTACTTTGGATAAAATGAATTATTGCCTACAACTTCTGATGTGCAGAATGAACAACTCAGGTTCAGTGTTCTTTTGTAATGCCACCCATTCACTCCAATATTACGATGGAAAGGGACACTGTGATCTCCAGGATGTTTTTTCATTGTGTTGGTGCATACGGCTTTACAGAAAGGACACTGAACCCAGCAGCAGTCACAAAAATGTTTAATCAAAATCTCATCTGGCTTGTCCTTATAGTCCAACTTTCCTAGAAAATCAACTACCTTAAATGTTCTATTTGTGTCAAATTTTACTGATGGGAGTTCTGTCCTCATGACATCTTCAAGGAGGATGGCATCAACGTTGTCATGACTCACTCCAGTACAGTTGTTTTCAGAGAATATCAGAACATCTGACAGCTTAAGTGTAAAATGATTCAACCACAAATCAACATCTCCATTGTTTTCTTTGACACAGACAGATGCTTCATGTGCAGCTTCTATGATCTTCTGCCGCAGAAGTTCAATGTTCTTTTTAATCTTAGGCACAACACTCACAATGAACTTTTCACGGATGTACTTTTTGACTTCATCTCTGATAAAATCTTTAAACTGCTCTCTGGGATTATGAATGTATTTCATGTACATGTCAAAGTTCTCATTTTCTGCCAGTGTCTTCAGAATGTGCTTCTCCAGTTTTGATCTGTTTCCATTCAGTGATTCACAGTTTGTTTTCATTTCATCTGCCAGCTCTCTGGCTGTGTTTTTGTAGGCACTCTGCTGAATGGGCTCTTTCAGTTTATTGCAGATGATCTCACCAAAAATGGCAGATGATTTTGCCCCCCGACAGTAATTTTGAAAAACACTGTAGTAAACTCCTCTCATCTTATTAAAATAAAAAAGAGGATCATTTGCTTCCTTGAATTTTCTGTGGCGATCAGTAAATATCTCATTTGCTCTTTTGCAAATGTGAAGTGTCAGGTCTATGGTAAATTGCTTCTTGAAGGCATATTTTACTTCACCTTCCTGATGCTCCTTTACTTTCTTCTGAATGAAATCTATAAGCTCTTGGACATACATGATGTTGTAACCCTTTTCAGCTATTGGTTTTGACGTAATCATCTCATCTGTTGCCTTAACAATGGTTGTTACTAACAGTCTTATCTTGTCTTCATCTTCTTTTTGAAGGGAATGACTATGAAATGTCCAAAATGAGCGTCCAGATTTTTTGGAAACAATGTAATCTGAATAACTTGGCACCGAGGTAATGTCACTTAATTCGCTGCTCTCCTTCCAGCAGTATGCAGGTATACTGTCATCCATATTACTCAGAAGCTGTTTTACATCTATTAAAACATGAATATTACAAATTTGAGGCATGTCTTTGGTAATTTCAGCCAAACACTGTTCCCAAAAGGAATCAAACTCTTTTTTCAGAGTTTCTTCATCATGTGTTTTCTCTTTGATCTTAAAGGCAAGTTCCTTGCTCTTTTCAAAGAGAGTATTTTCATGATATGTCTTTTTAGCATCAATCTTTCTCTTTAGATCTTGCTGCTGAAGAACTTCATTTAATTTCCTTTTTGTTTCTCTGACAATGTGTTCTTTAAGCTCTTGAATTTTTATCTGAAAATAAGTTTTCCACTGAATCAGTATTTGAGCATCTTTGTTAGAATTAAAGTATTCTGACATAATATTTTTCACATCTTCACTTGTCTGTTTTAGCTCTGCTTGAGGATCAATTTGGGTATCAGCATCATTAATTGGTTCATTTACTATTTTGTTAAGTAGATTGTTTTCAATTTCCAGCATGGCACACCGAAGCCTCCAGGTCCACTTGCTGTATTCTGTTTCTAGTCTCCTATAAACTGAAATCTCCCAACAATCTTTGAAACTGAATACAAAGTTTTCATTAAGCAATGCTTCCCAAAGAGATGGAATGCGGTCTCTAAATTGTTTCAAAGACATGCCATCAGATTTAGAGACTTTTGAAAGAATAGTTTTTTTTAGATCTTGAACATTTTCATTGTAGCTTGGGTTTGGTGGGGCCATGGGTGGATCGCCCTCCCAAAGATTTCCAAAATATTTAACATCATTCTGGAAATCAATTTTAATGACATGATTAAAGAACTGAACATCACACACTTCCTCACATGCAGCAGTTTTTGTCATCTCATCCAGTTCTTCTTGTAGTTGCCTCCTTGCCTGAATGCATTTTTGTTCAGCTGTATTGTCAACATTCTGATGCACAAACATGCAGCTGGGATTCAGTCTGACCTGCTTCATCCTTAAAAAGGCCTGAACAACAATCTGTAGAATGTCCTGCATCTTAGAGGGGTTTTCTCCCTTGATGTTAATCAATGTCATGTTTCCAAGACCAACAACAAATGTGGCCAATTTATTGTCATGTTTCCTTGTTTGCTTTTGTTGTGTTGAACATAGTCCCTCAGTATCAACAACCAGAATGTAATCAAACTTCAGCTGTTGTTTCATCTCTTCTGACACTTTGACCAGCTGCATGAATGCTCCTCTGGTACACCTGCCAGCACTTACCGGAAACTGCAATCCAAACATTGTGTTCAACATGGTGGATTTGCCAGAGCTCTGAATCCCTAAAACTGACAGCACAAAGACTCTCTGGTCTCCCAGTTTTTTCAAAAGTTCATCTAGAACAGCAGTAATCCAGATCAGAGGAACATGAGCAGCATCTCCATCCATCAACTCCAGTGGAAAACCAGAGATCATCAATTCTGCTGCAAGGCCCGGGAGAAAAGAGAAGTGAAAGGGCATGCCTTTCTTGTTCTTTTGTACAGAGGAACATGATTCATAGATTTGACCAATCTCTCTCAGGATGTGTTCCATGCCAAAGGTTGCAGCTTCTATCTTTTTAGATATTGCTTCAAGTTCTGCTTGCTCAGATTCCTTACTGTCCTTATTTGGTTTTGAAAGGTTTTTCCAGGTTGTTTCATACTTAATACGCAGAGCAGAGAGATTTTCTGAGGTGTGTTCATCTAGGAGAATTCCAAGCCATTTTAGAACATACATATTTTGATTTGAATTAGCTGAGTTGATTTCATCTAGAAAGAGCTTCATAAATTTACTAATCTCTAATTCCTGTTGCTGTTTGCGTATTTTATTCATTTGTGTTGTTTTTTCACTTATATCTATTTCTACTTGGTTTCTTTTTGGTCTATGTAGTTCTTCGTTCTTTTGACACCACTGATGCCACATTTTTCCCTGACAGGGAACAAATGATTCTTTGACCTCTGCCAGATCTTTATTCTCCACTAATTTCATTATCTGTTGTGCCACTTCTTTTCCTCTTTTGCAGTCTTCATCATCATCCTCATCTACTTTGATACTTGGAAGTATGGCCACATCTGTTAACAGTCTAAAAACTGAAAATGATTTAGTAGATAGGAGTGAGAGACCATTTTTTATAGCTTCTCTGAGTTGTTCAACTACTTCTTCATCATTTGCATCTTTCAATCTAATTGTACACATTCCTTTCTGCTTTGAAGACTTTTTTTGTTCATGAAGGCAGATTAAAGGTGTTGAGCTTCTGTGATTTGTTTTTATTGTTTTTATATTTTTGTCATCTTCTGCAAGTTGTGGCAAGATAACAACATTTACCGATGACATTTCAGTCAAGATATTCAGCTGCGTCTCATTGTCCGCTGCATCACCATGGAGGTTACAGAATGCCACACAGTCGGTAAATTTATCTGTTGTTTTCCCAGAGGGTAAGTACCAGGCAATCTCCACCACTCCATCCATTAATACTCTACTTCTGCTGTTACCTTTGCAGTTCTTGTGGAAGAATGTGTTGTGTTTCTTACTGATCAGATTGTTCATTAGCTGAGACTTGGATGAGGACACTGAGCCAAACCTGAAGAAAGCCACCATTGGAGTTTCTGCTTTGTACATTGGCTGGGTAAATGTTTTATTGTTTTTTTTTATTTTCCAGTCTTTGCTGATTTGTCTAAATGTCCAGAGTGGAAACTCAATCTGTTGTGTGAAGGGATTTGGTACAAGCAGAGGCACAGCATACTGACACTGTGAGAGTTTAGTCACCATAAGCTGCTTTAAAAAATTATCAGCGCAATGAAACACAGCCATCTGAACATCCATTGGGTGAACTTTGTCTAAATTGGTTGGTTCCTCAATAGACAAATACAAATCATCAAAAATCTCAAAGATATCTGCTTCTGTTTCAAATAAATTGGCGTCTTGCTGTGTACAATGTTGCGTAGTTGTGTATCTTGCTCTGTAGTCCAATGTGAGTAATCTGTGTAGAAATATCTGAACTAAATGCTGCACTTTACAAGGTTCATCATATTGAATCAAATATGAATCTGCAGTTATTTGAAGAAAGTCAGCACATTTAAGTTTCTCATGAAGTTTGTCATGAACATGAAGTTTTCTTAAAAGACACTTCAATTTCTCTTCAGTTGTTCCATGTTCTTTGTCTGAATCCTGTAAAATAAATTATGTAATTTAAAATTTTGTTGCATACATAAATCTAAAATTAAAAATATATTTACTTTGCTGTGATATCACCAGTACTTATTTACCTGACAATGTACATTTTTACTGAGAATCACATTTATTTTAGGAGTACATTTATTTAGTAATCATGAAATCCATTGTGTCTGTGTCTGAGTATTTATTTGAACACCATTGACATAATGCAGTATAAATTGATATGATTATGTAGTTCCCAGATGCTGCGTTATTAGGAAGCTGACGCTAATGGAACATGCTTCATGACGAAATATATATGATAAAAGGGCACCTGCAACAGATGTTGCTAGCTTCTTGTCATTAGGAAGCTCAGTATCTCTCATGGTGTATCAACTAGGCAGAGTTCTCAAGGAACCAGGGTTAAATACATAACCTGAGACATTCCCTTTCAAGGGAACTTGCACTGTGTCAACATAACGATGCTATAGAGGCCAACAGCCGTAAGGCCTTAGAAGCCACCATACCCCTGGCATGTAATGCAGGCCTCAGCCTCCGTGTGCCACGGAGGAAGAGTGTAACCAGTGGGTCTTAACCCAAAGACTGGCCATTAACAGGAGTGTGGAAAGCAGAAATGGCTGCCACATACACCTTCAGAGTCGAGTGCATCAGCCATGAAGAAGAGAAACTGTCTTGCAGGAACTCGAGTACTGTGCTAAGAGGACAGTTAACTGGATCCCGCATTTGACCTGAGCACCAGGAAGTGAATGCTCCCCACTTCAGTGCATGCAGCTTCCCCGTGGAAGGAGCTCTGGAGCTTAGAATGGTCTCCACAACCTTGGTTGAGAGACCTGTATCTATGAGTTGGGCCCCCTCAGAGGCCAAACCCACAGTTTCCACATCCTGGGCAGGGGTGAAGGATTGAGCTCTGCGCTTGAGATAGGAGATCTCTCCTGAAGCTCGATCGGGGTGCCGACTAGGAGTGCAATAAGGTCAACCATACTTGAGCCGGTCATCGAGGTGCCACCAGCAACAGGGGTCCCCTAGTCCTGGCGCACCCTCTCTAAAACTCTCGGATGCAGAGCCATCGGGCGTGCAGTCGTACCATCACATGTTTGTTTCTGAGGTCTGGAACGAACTGCCATCCTCTCTAGACAGTTTATGTGCCACATGAGCATAGGCCTCTAAAGGGGCGGCCTTCCATTACCACCCCCCAGCCTGTGAGGGATGCGTCCGTCGTTAGCATTGTGCAATGACATGTTGACCACTGGGAAAGAAACACAGGCTTTTCTACACAGACAATGCCCTCAGACATTTGTGGGTAACCGCCCTCAGGGAAAAGCCCTTCGGTTTTAGCCACCACTGCAGGGGTCTCATGTGCAGCAACCCAAGAGGCACGATGTTGGTTGCAGCCGCCAGGAGACCCAGAATGCATTGAAACTGCTTGACAGTGACATGCTGATGAAGCTGGACCCCTTTCACAGCTGACTGAATAGAGTGTATGCACGCTATGGAAAGACACGCTGAGTCCCACTCTACGCCTAGATAAGTGGTTCTCTGAACTGGAAAAAGCATAATCTTCTTGGCATTCAGCCTCAACCCCAGAACTTTCATGTGCGTAAGAACAACATCTCGATGTTGAACAGCTTGCTTTCCGACTCGGCCAGATTGAGCTAGTCGTCCAGATAATTGAGTATGCGGATGCCCAGGAGACGCAGAGGTGCCAGAGCAGCATTCACACACTTTGTGAATGTGCGGGGTGACAGGGCCAGGCTGAAGGGAAGAACTCAATATTGGTACACGATGCCCCCAAAAGCAAACTTCAGGAACTTCCTGTGTTTGGGAAGGATGGATACATGAAAGTATGCACAGTCGAGCCACAGCTGAGCGACTGCCCGCATCACCACCTGAACCAGCTCCTCCCCGCTCAGCACATCCACATCCTCAGAGGAAGATAGGTGAAGCACTGGACTCCCACCCCAGGTGGAAGTAGACGCACCACACGCTTCTTGTCCCAGAGTGGAATCCATTTGCGATCCCCATGATGGCAACCGACGCGCTGCCTCAGCAGACGTGGCGGAAACTGTGTGGCTGATCACACTCCTCGAAGCATGACAGCCAAGTGCGGAGGATGCAAAGCGGTAATGCCTCACAATGTACAGAGTCAGCACCCTCGAGCGCTGACTGTGCATGCTCCGCTCCCAAACACATGTCCCAGGCATGTTTTTGTCCCAGGGTCCAGTGTTGGGGTCGATTTGTTGTTGCAAAATGACAGACGCTTCCCTCACAGACTGGAGTGGTAATAGAAGGCCGCTCAACCAGAGGTCTAGGGAGGGGCAGCCAGCTCGAGTGGCACATAAGTTGCCTGGAGATCTTAGCAGTTTGTCTAACACTAAAGCAGTTCCTTCTGGACCTCAGACACAGGCATGTGTTGGTCCGCATAGACAACACATCTGCAGTTGCTTATTTAAATTATCGGGGGGATTGTGGTGTGGAAGAGATGAGGAAATTGGGGTTCTGGCCTCTGAGGTCAGGTCTCTCAACTGAGGTTGTTAAGAATATCCCCAGCACCAGAGCTCCCTCCACGAGAAAGCTGAGCATTTACTATATTGTGTAGAGGTCAGATGTGGGATCCAGTTAACTGTCCTGTTAGCACAGTACTCGAGTTCCTGCGTTTTTTTGTCTAGGCTGTGAAAGTGTATGTGGCAGCTATTTCTGCCTACCACACTCCTGTCAATGACCATTCCTTGGGTCAAGACCTACTGGTCATTTGCTTCCTCCGTGGCACACTGATTGGCTAATATTAGCTCAGTCACAGGAGATGGCAGTTTTGCCTTGCTATAGACGCAATCACGCAGAGACGTTCCCATAGTGTCACTACAGTGGCACAGCATCTCTTTCCCTTTTCAGGGAACCATGGTTACAATATGTAAACTGAGACATTTTACATATTGTATGTGATAAATAAAGACCTTGAACCATGAATAATGAACGCTGACTCTTGACTTGCATTAAGACAACATCCAAATTGTCTATTTAGATGTTGTGTAGTTTTAAAAAAAACTATTTGTATTCAGATGGTCTAAACTGATTTAATTCTGCCAATTTGTACTTTTACCTCCATCTCTTTTTTCTACACTTTCATTTTCATCCTATACTTCTCTTTTATTTGTATATATGTTTCATGTTTATGTCTTTTATCTGTTTCGATGTTGTATGTTTTCTGTAGCTTAATAAATCCCTGTTTACATGCACAGAGCATCCTTCTGTGTTTGCTTACATGAACATGTATGTAAAATTTATGGAATTTTTGGATTAACTAAAATATTGCATATAATGTAATGTTTTAATAATAATATTAAATTGTATTGCATTGTTAATACTCAAAGTTAACACTAGGTGGTGTTGATTATAAATGTTGCTGTAAATGTCATAAGGATCTGTCATTATTAATTACACAATATTATGAAGTTACAAGATTTTGCATATTCATTTTGTGGCTTATATATAGAAATAAGTTGCTATAAAATCACAGATTAACAAAAGTGGTTGGAATGTTGTCTCTATGTATCTGAATGTTAAGGAACAATGTTGCCGGAATAAAAATAAAATGTGTCACCAGTGTTGCCACAGTGTAAATGTGTTATTATTAATTACATGCTCAGTACTTATGTGTGTAATTATACTGTAGAAAATAACACTCTACAAGTCTTTGCTTCACTTTTATAATGTATCAATGGCAATTTTAATAGTTAACACCTATAATTTTACAGTGTAAAATTATTTCTTATCATATCAGTAACAATATGAATGTCACAGCAGTTGTAATGCTTTCAACAAATAAATATGTTTTTGAAAATTTTATAAGAAAAAAAACAACATACATAATGCATAATAACATATTCATTGTATACAACACCTAAATGAATGTGTCACACCTACTATTCAATAGTATTCAGTAGCTTGTGTTTCTGCCTTAATTCTAGTTTTTAAAAAAATAACCACAAAACCTTAATTGGTTGTAAAATAAAATTCAAACCTGAGAATTGAATACATCCCCCCCTGCGTGACAGGACTCCATCTCGCAATACTAGAAGGAACAGTTCTCTGAAAATAAAAATGTGTGTACGCACGCATATATATCATGTCATGTGAGACAGTTTTCTATCTTGAAATCACATGACATGAAAAAAGAAAATGAAAGTGTCTTTTGCATTTTTGGCTGTAAGATTTCAATTCAATTCAATTTTATTTGTATAGCGCTTTTCACAAAGGACATTGTATCAAAGCAGCTTTACATGTAATAACAGATAGCAGTCAGTGGTCAGGGATTCAAAAAAACTCTTTAAGAGAGAAAAAAACCCTGACATGACGTGTTATAGTTGCAATCCGTAGCATGTGCAATCCGTAATAAAGGACACAATTTGCCATTGATCGCATCTATAACTCGCTATGCAGTTTACAGGATACAGAGACATACATTGTAGGATACAGAAATTACATTATAGAGTGAATAAAATGTTAGATGTGAGGTGTGATGTAGTAGATTTGATTGTAATTTAACAGGTGCAGGAGGTTGTCCTGGGTGGTCGTCATTTAGCAGCACCAGGATGGACATCAGGTGGGGCGGTGTTGTGCCAGTTGGAACTCATTCCTCGGGATACCTCGGAGAAAGGGAGAGGGGGATAGAGAGAGAGAGAGAGAGAGAGAGGGAGAGGGAGAGAGAGAGAGGGGGACAGAACAGAGTAGCATTAGCGTAGCAGCCGTTCCTATGTAGATGTAGGCAGTTATATGTGATGACACATGCAGTATGTAGTATGTGTGTGTGCCCGGTTCCAGTTGAGTTAACTATTGCGGCCTTAGAGAGTTGGATCTGAGATTATGTGAATGCGAGGCTAAAGAGATAAGTCTTTAATTTAATTTTAAACAGTTCGAGTGTGTCTGAGTCCCGGACTTTACTGGGAAGGTCATTCCATAGTTTTGGTGCTAAGTAGGAGAAGGATCTTCCACCTTTAGATTTTTTTGATATTCTTGGAACTATTAACAGCCCGCCATTTTGTGAACGCAATGTCCGTGATGGATTGTATGCTGATAGTAGTTCATGGAGGTATAACGTGCTAAGCCATTTAGGGCTTTGTATGTAATTAACAGAATTTTAAAATGTATGCGATACTTTACAGGTAGCCAGTGCAGTGTTGCTAGGAGTGGACTTATGTGGTCATACTTTTTGATCTAGTGAGAACTCTAGCAGCTGCATTTTGAACCAGCTGAAGCTTATTTATTTGCTTTGCATGACACCCCCAGTAATGAATTACAGTAGTCAATTCTGGAGGTCATAAATGCGTGGATTAGCTTCTCTATATCTGAGACAGACAGCATGTGTCGCATCTTTGAAATATTTCTAAGGTGAAAAATGCAGTTCGGCATACATTGGAAATGTGACCATCGAAAAGACAGGTTCTTATCTAGAATCACACCTAGGTTCTTGACTGCGGAAGAAGGGACAATGGTGCAGCCTTCTATAGAGATGTTGTGGACTATCGTGTCGTGTTTGGAGCTATTGGGTTCAATAATCAGAACCTCTGTCTTGTTGGAGTTAAGTAGAAGGAAGTTGTTTGCCATCCATATTCTAATATCGTTGATACAGTCTATTAGCTTTGAAAAACAGTGGGTTTTGTCAGGTTCTGAGGAAATATAAAGCTGGGTATCGTCAAGCGTAACAGTGGAAGTTGATGTCATGTTTCTTAATAATATCTCCGAGGGAAGCATATATAATCACGAAGACAATGGGACCAAGAACTGATCCCCTGTGAGTGCGCCGTGTTTTACCTGAGAGTAATAAGATTTTTCCTCGTTAGTATAGACAAAGTGGTAGCGATCAGTTAAATAAGATTTGAACCAGGCTAAGGCTTGACCATTTATGCCAACAAGGTTTTCCAGTCTATCGAGTAAGATTGTATGATCTATTGTATCAAAAGCTGCACTGAGGTCGAGTAATATAAGAATAGATGTTTCACCACGATCTGATGCTAGAAGGAGGTCATTTGTCACTCTTTCATGGTAAAAATAAATTCCAAAATACTTTAGATCCTAAAAGTGTCACTGGACTGTGCATTAGTGCATTGAACTGTAAATGTTAAGTTAAATTCACTCAAGTTATTAATACATATTACTCAAGTTATTAATACATATTACTCAAGTTATTAATACATATTACTCAAGTTATTAATACATATTACTCAAGTTATTAATACATATTACTCAAGTTATTAATACATATTACTCAAGTTATTAATACATATTACTCAATGTTTTAAAGCAACCAGTTTCCTTAAACCTTAAACTCTTCTTATCTGGGTTTACAGTGAAGGGATGTCTGAAAAGAGACATCACAAATCAAGTTTATAAGTTTGGGATCAGTAAGATCAGTTATGTTTTTTAAAGAAGTCTCTGACGCTTATCAAGGCTACATTTATTTGATGAAAAATACAGAAAAAACAGCAATATTGCAAAATGTTATTACAATATAAAATAATGAATGAATAAAAGTATTAATTGTGTACTGACCCCAAACCTTTGAATAGTATTGTATATTGTTCAAAAACCTTTCTATTTTAAATAAATGCTGTTCTTTTTAACTTTTGATCAAAGAATCCTGAAAAAAGTATAACAGGTTCCAAAAAAATATTAAGCAGCACAACTGTTTCCAGCACTGATAATAAATCACAATATTAGAATGTGTTACCGTGCAGCAGACGAGACATACTCGAGAGTTCTAATCAAAGTCTTTACTTTTACTTCATCAGAGGAGAATCAAACAGGTACAAACCTCACTTAAGAGAGGAATCAAACAGGCAGAAATATCAGCGGTAAACCACACACTGAGCAAACCTTACAGATCTCAGGAACAGACCAACATAATAACAACAATACCAGACGATGAATGAACGAAAACACAGACATTATAAAGAGTCCGGGTAATGACAAACACAGGTGAAGCTGGTTGCGGGGCTGAGTGCAGGTGATGGGGAACAGGTGAGCGGAGTGCAATGAATCAAGGGACATGTAGTTCAAAAGTCCGGGGATGCAGATCGGGTGAAGTGTGGGATCGAATCCGATGCTGAAGGGATCGTATTCGACTCCGTGACAGAATGATTTTTGAAGGATCATGTGACACTAAAGACTGGAGTAATGATTCTGAAAATTAAATTTTAATTACAGATATAAATTAAATTTTGATGTATATTAATATAGAAAAACATTGTTTTACATTGTAATAATATTTTCTGTATTTTTTATCAAATGAACACAGCCTTGATGAGCATTGCCTCAACTCCCTCTAGGACTACATTCCCATCATCCATTGCACCATCACCGTCCTCCATCTTTGATCACCGTCACCTGCAGCTAATCATCTGGACTCCTTATATTCTGTGTTTGTTCTTCATGTCTTTGTCAGGTCTTGTTATTGTTAGTATTGTTATATACTAACCTTTGGATGTTACCTTTGGATGTTACCTTTGGATGTTACCTTTGGATGTTACCTTTGGATGTTACCTTTGGATGTTACCTTTGGATGTTACCTTTGGATGTTACCTTTGGATGTTACCTTTGGATGTTACCTTTGGATGTTACCTTTGGATGTTACCTTTGGATGTTACCTTTGGATGTTACCTTTGGATGTTACCTTTGGATGTTACCTTTGGATGTTACCTTTGGATGTTACCTTTGGATGTTACCTTTGGATGTTACCTTTGGATGTTACCTTTGGATGTTACCTTTGGATGTTACCTTTGGATGTTACCTTTGGATGTTACCTTTGGATGTTACCTTTGGATGTTACCTTTGGATGTTAGTCTTTCCGGATGTTACCTTTCTTTGGATTGTTACCTTTGGATGTTACCTTTGGATGTTACCTTTGGATGTTACCTTTGGATGTTACCTTTGGATGTTACCTTTGGATGTTACCTTTGGATGTTACCTTTGGATGTTACCTTTGGATGTTACCTTTGGATGTTACCTTTGGATGTTACCTTTGGATGTTACCTTTGGATGTTACCTTTGGATGTTACCTTTGGATGTTACCTTTGGATGTTACCTTTGGATGTTACCTTTGGATGTTAGTTACCTACCTTGTTTTTTTTTTTTTTTTTGTCTAGTTTTTTTTATTGAGAAACTTTTTGTTTTCCAAAAGACAAAAAGACCATATAACACAGGTCCACATAAAGAAAAAGAACAGGTGAACATACCCACACTCATTCACTCACATACTTGCACACTTGCAATACAGTACACTTCTTAATATTTTTAGTTCCCAGATATAATGTTCATATAAGGTTCCCAAAGTTTTTCAAATTCTTTTAGTTTCCCTTTGGCAATATAAGTTAGTCTTTCCAGTCCTATACATTCTGACAGTTCTTTGGTCCATTGTTTTCTTGAGGGTGGTTCCATTTTCTTCCAGTTCAAGGCAATAGCTCTTCTAGCATGCAATAATCCAAAGTCCAGCAGTTTTGTTAATTTCTTAGTGGGTAATAAACCTTTTGGATAGATTCCCAAAATGCAAAGTTTGGCACAAAGAGGTAGTCTTACATTGAATACATTGGACAGGCACTGAATTACATCTGACCAGAAACCCCGTATTTTTATAACATTCCAGCAATGGTCTCTCCCCTGGTTCACAATGAATGAGTGTTCATCTTTTGTAGTCTGTTCTGCATTTGGTGGACGAAAAGGAGCCAGGTAATCAAAATAGGAACAATCTTTACTGGAAGAACTGAACAGGAACATGTGATGGGAGTGAATTTCAGGTGTTATATATGACAGCGATTAAACAATAATAAGTCCACCAGGTGAGTGTGCCAGGGATTATGAATTGGAGTCCTTCACATGGGGCTGTGACACCAATTGTGTTGAATTAATTTCAGGGCTCTTAAACTCTCAAACAGGCTTCATTCCAATCAAATTCATCTATATTTTCATTGATATCGTTTCTCCAAGCATTTAATTTATCAATTGCGGATTCCTTAGAATTGAGCATAAGTAAATTATAATATTTTGAAAGTAATCCTTTTTTTCCCTGATGTTCGAGAGAAATTTCTTCTATTAAAGATAAATTCGGGATTTGCATAATGTCTTTATTTATAGTTGACATAAAATGTTTTAGTTGTAAATACTTGAAGAAATGTTTTGAAGGAATTTGATATTTATCACACAATTCTCTGAAAGAAAGCAATATTCCATCTCCATACAAATCATTGATTGTCTGAATACCTTTTTCTTTCCATAATTTAAACCCTCCATCCAAATTACCAGGTAGGAATTGTTCATTATTGCAAACTGGTGTGAAGCGTGATAATGTTATAGGTTCATCAACGTGCCTATGTGCTCTATGCCACATTATTAAAGTATTTTTCAAGAACGGATTTTTTGTATGTTTTATTAGTGATTTAAGATCAGATGAATAAAGATAGCTATAAATTGGTGTATTTATGATCGATTGTTGTTCAATATCTACCCACGTTGGAGGCGTATTCGTACCAAAATAATTTGCTGCTGTTGTTAATTGCGCTGCTATGTAGTACCATCTAAAATTTGGAAGCTGAAGACCTCCCCTTTCATAAGGCAGATAAAGTAGTTTAAAACGAAGTCTTGCCTTTCTTTTGTTCCAAATGAAATTGCTTAGCAACTTGTTCAAATTATCGAAAAAGGACTGTGGTAGTGGCAGAGGGAGTGTCTGGAAGTAGTACAGAAATTTAGGCAAGATTGACATCTTGATGATGTTTATTCTTCCTATCATTGAAATTGGTAAGTTTGACCAGCGATTTAAAGTTTCCGTAACTTTTTCTACTAGGGGATTATAATTAATGTTAACCATTTTATTCAAGTCTGGGGTTATTCTAATACCTAAATATTTGAACCCATCTGTAGTGATTTTGAATTGAGTTTTTAGAGTAGATTTTTGCCTGTCTTCCTCATTGAGAAACATAAGTTCAGATTTACTATTATTGATTTTATATCCGGAAAATACACCAAATTCTTCCATTAAATTCACTAATTTGGGAATAGTATTCTTTAAATCTGTCACAAAAAATATTAAATCATCTGCAAATAATGATATTATGTGTTTTCTTCCCCCTATGTTGATACCTGATAATCCTGGCATTGTTCTTGCCGCAATGGCTAAAGGCTCTATTGCTAGAGTAAAAAGAATTGGGGATAATGGACATCCTTGTCTCGTTGAGCGTTGCAGCTTAAAAGGTTCTGAGATATTATTATTTGTTAAAACTTGGGCGGTAGGGTTTGTATATAACAGTTTAATCCATTTGATCATGTTTTCTCCAAGTCCGTATCTAGGAAGTAATTTCAGCAAATAGTTCCACTCTATTCTATCAAATGCTTGGCACGCATCTACTGCCAGCATTGCTGTATCCCTTGCATTACGCTTCTCGAAAAGCATGTTAAGTACCCGTCTGACATTATGGTAGCCCTGTCTTTTTTGAATAAAACCTTGTTGGTCGTCAATTATTATTTTTGGGATATATTTTTCAAGTCTTCTGGCCAGTGTTTTACATAGTATTTTCAAGTCACATCCTAAGAGACTGATCCCTCTATATGATGAACATTCTGTTTGTGGCTTATTGGGTTTTAAAATTGTGGTGATTGTAGCTAATCTTAATGTGTCTGGCAGGGTTTCTATTTGATATGATTCATTAAACATATCAAGAAGTGGCTGGGCCAGCTTGTTTTTAAAGAATTTATAAAACTCTACTGGCAGCCCATCCGGCCCTGGCGTTTTGCCGTTATTCATATGCCCTATTGCTTCATAAATTTCGCTAATTGTTAAGGGGTTATCCAGAATTTGTTTGTCTTCCTCCAGCAGCTTTTGAAATTGCAACTTAACAAGGAATGCATTTTGAGCCTCTTCATTTAGATTGCCTTCGGATTTGTATAGTTCTTTGTAAAATGTTCTAAATTGTTTGTTTATCTCTAGAGGGTCGCTAAGTAAATTATTATCATCCGATTTTATGTTATAGATTGCTCTATCAGCTTGTATTTTTTTTATCCTCCAGGCCAATAGTTTGCCTGCTTTTTCCCCCTGGTCGTAGAACACTTGTTTTGTCCAGTTTAATTGTTTTGCCACTTTATCTGTTATCAATTTATCATATTTTGCTCTCATAAGAGTTAAATTTTCAGGGTTTTTACTATCATAGAATTCATTTTCTAAAGTTTTAATTTGCTCTTCCATTGATAAAATGTCAAGAGTGCGTTTTTTGTTTTGAGTACTTGAATAGCTTATAATCTCCCCTCGAATATAGGCTTTGAAAGCTTCCCATCTAGTACAAGCTGAGGTTTCTTCTCCATTGTGTTTAAAGTATATGTCTATACATTGCTCTATAACTTGAACGAAAGTTGCATCTTGTAACAAGAAAGTTTGGAATCTCCATCTTTTTCGACATTGTTCCCCTCTACCTAGTTTTATTTTTAATGAGACAGGTGCATGGTCACTCATAACGATGCTATTATACCAGCAGTCTTCTACTTGTGACTGTAATTCAAAAGACGTTAGGAAATGATCAATACGTGAGTGACTTTTGTGAATGCTGGAAAAACATGAATATTGTTTATTGGTCGGATTTTTGACTCTATAAATGTCTTGTACTCTTAGATCATGTATATAATAATTCAGAATTTTTCTGGTTTTAGCGTGCGAGTTGTCAGTTTGAGAAGACCTATCAAGTATAGGATTTAGGGTGCAGTTGAAGTCACCACCCAAGATAAATTGGCCCTCTAAATTGGAGATTGTATGAAAAAGTTTTTCAAAGAAAGATGGTGAGTCTTCATTAGGGCCATATACATTGATAAAGTTTATTTTTTGTGACAGAACAGTACCTTGTACTATAATATACCTTCCTCCTGGGTCCATTATGACTTTAGATTTTTGGAATGGTATTGACTTATGTATCAAACTTACCCCTCTAGCATGACTGGTATACGGGGCATGAAATACTAGTCCTGGCCATCTTTTAGTTAACATTAGAATATCTGATTCTGTCAAATGTGACTCTTGTATAAAAATTATTTTTGTTTTTAAACAATTTATTCTGTTCAATACTTTTTTCAACTTGACCAATTTTCGCATTCCCCTGACATTCCAACTCGTGATAGTAATGCTAAAGTCCCTTCCTAGTTTTATCTTTTCCATATAGCCTCTTTATTATCTAATTAACACTTATATTGAAATACTAATGTGGAAGGAAACATTATCAAAGAAGAGTGAAACAAATAGGCCTGTTTGCAGTGCAAGCACACACACACACACACATTCACATAGCATACATACAGAACTATTTTTAACTTATTTGAACAAATCCCCGACCCCCCTCTGCACTCCATCCAGTGAAGTGCACCTCCCCCCTTAGAATACAGTGGCGTATAGGGACGTTGATCCTCAAAGAGTGAGGAGCAACTAATCGACATGACTTTACCGTGTATATTCAAATTTGCATCCATACACCATGTACTTTAAACTGTAAACATTAACCCTTATAAGCTAATAAAAAAAATAAAAATACATCAAATACTTACTGAGAAAGGAGACATTTTTGGAAAAACATAACCTGTTATTCACGTGTGCAAAGCTATAAAGTGTCATTTTAGACTCTCCGCATTTCAGTCCTCACCGGTGGCTTCTTCTGCGCGTGGGAGGTGTGCGTAAAACTTCTCAGCTTCCCGCAGAGTAGAGAATAGATGAATCTTCCCTCCGTGTAGGACCCTGAGCCTACACGGTTTATGCTGAAGCCACGGAAAGCGTTGATCTCAATAAACTTTGGAATGATAGGTTGGAAGCCATTCCTGATACGGAGAGTTTCTGCTGCAAGATCTTGTACAAACTTTATTTTTGGCCCCTCGTGTGTGATCCTGTGCTTTCTCGTCTCCCGGTAGACAAATTCCTTGTCCTGGAATTTCAAAAAGCGTACGAGAATAGCTCTGTTTTTTCCTGGTCGTGCTGTCGCTAGCGTGCGGTGTACTCGTTCGAGCGTAAAAATCTTTTGAGGGGGCAAGCCCAACCACATCGGCAGCTTCTCGGTAACAAAATCAATTAGTGGCTGTCTTCCCTCTGCTCCTTCACGTACACCAATAATGCGCAAGTTTTTTCTCCTTGCTCGGTTTTCGAGATCTTCTGTCTTTGTTTCAAGAAAGGAGATTCGTTTCAAGGCTGCCTGTAAGGCTGTGTCAATTGCCTCTTGTGCCTTCTCTGTTGCAGCGATGCGGGACTCTGCCTGGTCAATGCGGACCATGTTGTCGGCAACCTCTTGTTTCGTCTCCGTCAATTTATTTTCAAGTGTTGTGAGCGTAGTTGTCATACTCGTTAGCCTCTGATCAATACCGTCCAGTCTTCCTCCAAATTCACTCCGCATTGCTCTGAGTTCGGACAGTATTTCTTCCATGCTAGCCATGTTAGCCATCTCCTCTGTGGATGTTACACTAGCTGTGCTAGCGCTATTCTTCGGAGGACTTGTTGAAGTTGTTTTAGTGGTCGTCTTACGTCCGCGTGTGAAGATTTCGCACTGTTTCACCGACGGGGTTTTAGACATCTCCTTGATGTAACTTTTAAAACAAATGATGGCAGTTAAAAAGGGTTTTCTTAATTTAAGTGAGTCACGGTGTCGGAGCTCCTCGGCTAAGCTGCCATCTTGGTCACGTGACCCCTTCACTCTCGGATGTTACCTTGTTAATGTTTTGTCTTTAAAGTCAGTAAGCCACCTTTTGTCATACTCATCTGTGTTGTCATCACTCTCCACCACCATCCTGTAACAGAAGACCTGACCACACCGAACCCTCACCATGGCCAGTCCTGGCCATCAACTCATCTGCCTGGAGCAGGGGGATCGCTCCCTCGAGGACCATACATCAAGCTGATTACCCGGACAACTGCCATTGTAGCTTCTATCATGTGGGTCTAAACCCTGCTACAAAGGCTAAGCTGTCCTGGCAGGGTCCTCGAGGGAGTTTTCCCGCCTTTGTGGCGTGGGTGTTGGCGAGTTGCGGACACAGCCTCACAGCCAGTCTGCAGCACATCGCCAACCTCACTCCCGACCCAGAGTTCAGCCAGCCATCATGCCGCGACACCTAAGCCAGAGTGGAGCCCCACGACTAAGCCGATCATCGCCCCGGAGCCAGAGCCTCATCAGACGTCTGACCAGGTGTGTGAGCCGGCAACACCATATGTGCCTGCGGGAGAGGAGATTGGGGACATAGAGGAGAGATCCATCCATGCTTCGGAGATTGAGGGTGAGTTTCCTGTCATGGTCAAGATGGCCGCCTGTGAGTTTCCTGTCATGGTCAAGATGGCCGCTTGTGAGTTTCCTGTCATGGTCAAGATGGCCGCCTGTGAGTTTCCAGTCATGGTCAAGATGGCCGCCCGTGAGTTTCCAGACTCCGCCCGTGAGTTTCCAGGCTCCGCCCGTGAGTTTCCAGACTCCGCCCGTGAGTTTCCAGGCTCCGCCCGTGAGTTTCCAGACTCCGCCCGTGAGTTTCCAGACTCCGCCCGTGAGTTTCCAGACTCCGCCCGTGAGTTTCCAGACTCCGCCCGTGAGTTTCCAGACTCCGCCCGTGAGTTTCCAGACTCCGCCCGTGAGTTTCCAGACTCCGCCCGTGAGTTTCCAGACTCCGCCCGTGAGTTTCCAGACTCCGCCCGTGAGTTTCCAGACTGCTTCCCTCTCCTGCCTCCTCTGTTGTTTTCAGCCTGGCCTACAGCCCTGTCTTCACTGGTCCCTCTCAGCCCCTCAGCTCACCTTCATTCTGCACCATCTGGGCGCTCTGATTCACCTCAGGCCTTCGTCAGTCATCAATCATCCGTTGCCTCTGGACTCCACTTCTCCGACTTCATCTCAGTGCTCTGTCCCTCTGGCTCTGTCAGGCTCCTCCTTCCCTCCGGCTCCACCTTCGTCCTCCGTCTCACTGGCTTCACCACGGTCTTCCGGATCCCCGTCTCTGCCTTTGTCGCCTGAGCCGTCAGCTCCGCTTTGCCCTCCGGCACCTCGGCTTCACCCTGGCTCTTTGGCTCTCTGTCTTTGCCCTAGGCTCCTTTTCCACCGGCTTCGTCTCGGTCAGTCAGCTCCCTGGTGTCGTCAGCCCCTCTACCATGGCTCCTCCCTCCATCGACTCCACCGTGGTCTGCTGTCCTGGCGCTCTGGGTCCAGCCCCCAGAAAACAAAATTGCCAGTTACCTTGATCTCTACATTATAACAGTAATTTTAATACTAATGCAAATATCTAAACAGCTAGCTTATTGTCCTGTTCTACTTCCTGGTATGTGATACCCTTTCATAAAAACAGGAATTGAGGATTTTTATGTACTTTTTATCATGTTCATAATACCAAGCAAAATCAAAACAATCACAATAATAAAACCAATTAACATCATTCAGTGTTCAATTTTCTTGAATAATCCATTTATCTCAAGGTTCCAATCCCGATCATCAGGCTTTCCAAAGCCAGAATGCAGCAACTCTGGGCAGTTCTAGACCACCAGTGACAGGAAGTTCTAGTCAGTTGGTTTCTGCACAGGGAGGAAATGGAAGTTTTGGTGATTTGTCCCTACAGTCTCAAAGTATCTCAAGTCAGTATACCCCTGCATATTCTACTCTTGTTTCCTTGCCTGCAGCTTTTTCTAGCCAGCCCACTGGCAGTAAGGCTTCCCAGAACTTGTATGCTTCTGACCCCCAAGGGGGCTTTAGTCAGTTAACAATTTCTTATACCTCTGGCCTAGCACAGGGTGCAAGTAGCCTTCCTAGCAATTCATATAGGCAGTCTCAACGCATCCCCAGTCAATTTAACTTTGGTTCTTCTCAGTTAAGCAGAGGCTTCACCCCAGACTAGTCGTTATAGTCAAGCTGCTGAAACTCTGTCCCAGGGCCAAATTCCTCAAAGATGGCAACCTTCCGTCTCTAGTTTGTTCCTAGGTAGTCAGTTCTCTGAGCCCCCTGTTCCCTGCGCCTCAGAGTCCCCTGTTCCCGGCGCCTCCGAGTCCCCTGTTCCCGGCGCCTCCGAGTCCCCTGTTCCCGGCGCCTCCGAGTCCCCTGTTCCCGGCCCCGAGTCCCCTGTTCAGCCAGCCACAGCCAGCCAGGCCAGGCGACCCGATCCTCCAGAGCCTGACCCCGAGCCTCCTGACCCCGATCACCCACCCAGCCTCCCTCTCCCCCCTCTGTGGGTCTTGTGGCGCGAGGACAGCGCCTTCCGGGGGGAGGGGGGGTACTGTCACGGTTTCACTCTGCACCTCCCTCTGGACTCAGTTTCCCACAATCCAGTTCACCCCGCTCACCTGTTCCCCATCACCTGCACTCAGCCCCGCAACCAGCTTCACCTGTTCCCCGTCATCACCGGACTCTTCAAAAGTGTGCGTTTGCTTTCATTGCTTGTCTGGTGTTGTTGTTTTTGTAGCCGTGTTCTGTTCTGACGTGTGATATGTTTCAGGATTTCTGAACCTGTTTCATGGATGTTAAGAGCTTGTATTGTTTCCCTCTTAAGTGTGGATATGTACTTGAAGAAGTTAAGTAAACTACTTGATCTGAATTTCTCGTGTCTGCCTCGTCTGCACGGTAACAGTAATCTTATCACAAATGCACGGAGGTCTTATGTGGCTAGCATGACATGAGAGTGAGTAAATAATGACAATATTTTCATTTTGGGGTAAACTAACCCTTTAAAGTTTACAAAAAAATATCTCTTTGAGACTTTGAGCTTTGTAACTCTGCAGATCTTTTACATGCACAAGCAGCTACATAACACACTTAAGAGAAAGGAAAACAATAAATTACATCACATGTCCCCTTTAAACAATGTGTTCCTCCTTTAAATTTTGTTCTCCAAAAATTCTAATAAAGGTTTTATATTAATTTCTTAATTATTTATATGCATTACCTGCACTTCTTACATGTATAAGTCAGATATATTTTCTTGTCACTACATTTTGTTTTCTTGAAGAGAATTCAAAGGTTATTACTTTGAGAGATTTAAATAAATGTAGGTGCTTTCATACTTTTCATACTGTTCTGAAGTCAGGTATGCATAAGAATGTTTATTTTTCATTTGAATGTTTCCTGCTCATCCAGGCAGACAAGACACTATTCATTCCAAATGAAACACACAGGTTAACTTTTTCTTTTCCAGTAAACTTTATGATACACAAGAGAACCAAAGTTAAACAAATAAAAGGACACTTAATACATTATAAACAGTAATCTCTAAAACAGTTTATTAAACAGAACGTGCATGCATTTATTCATATGAAAATAGCATTTGTTAAAACCTTAGTACACACAAATGACTATTATAAAGTACGTTCTTGAAAGAGTACAGAATGAATATGTGATAGTTTGTGTCCATTTTTATAAATTAAGGAATGTAGAGATGTGTCCTTTGTTTTAGCCAAAGCTGCCGCATGGCCAGTTAATTACGTGCCACATCTAGAGGTGCTGTTGAGTTTTATGGCCAGGCTGGCCTGAATCTTTGGGGTGAGAGGTTTAGTTTGATGATAAGGCTTCCCTATAGAGGGTGTCTGGCAGTTCCTCTAGTAGCCTTATCTGATGGGTTGGAATCCCAATGTAGCAAACCTTTCTCTATCATGGCAGTTAGAGGGGGACCCTGCAATAAAGCTGGGCCTGGAGTACCTAGTTGTGTGCTGTTCACTACAATACTAACATTGCCACTGCATAATAAAAACAACTTTTTGTAACCCCATACAGGCACATATACATATTGTGTTGTCACATATAAACCAAAGCAATAAAAACATTGCAGGTGGAAATATAGTCAGGTAGAAAATATGTACATTTACATTCATTCATTTAGCCTGAATTATTAATTCAGCTTTTATCCAAAATGACTTATTAATTGAATTGGGGGTAAAGTGTCTTGCTCAAGGGCACCTCAAGTGTTTCCTGTTGATATTGGGAATTAAATCGGTGACCTTCTGGTTACAAGTCCAAATCTCTAACCATTAGGCTACAACTGCCCCTATATGTACATATTTATATAAAACAACATGTCAACTAAAATGTAAATGTTTCTGATGCGCTATCATGAGAGAACCAAGACACATGCGCATCCAGGTTGTGCCCCTGAACACTGGATGGTGCATGCATGGGGGCAGACGCAAGCATTCTGACCTACAAACCGGGAGGTTGGTACAAGGAAGATGCACACTGTATAAGGTAATCTTATCACAAATGCACAGAGGTCTTATGTGGCTGGCATGACATGAGAGTGAGTAAATAATGACAATATTTTCATTTTTGGGGTAAACTAACCCTTTAACGTTTACAAAAAAATATCTCTTTGAGACTTTGAGCTTTGTAACTCTGCAGATCTTTTACATGCACAAGCAGCTACATAACACACTTAAGAGAAAGGAAAACAATAAATTACATCACATGTCCCCTTTAAACAATGTGTTCCTCCTTTAAATTTTGTTCTCCAAAAATTCTAATAAAGGTTTTATATTAATTGCTTAATTATTTATATGCATTACCTGCACTTCTTACATGTATAAGTCACATATATTTTCTTGTCACTACATTTTGTTTTCTTGAAGAGAATTCAAAGGTTATTACTTTGAGAGATGTAAATAAATGTAGGTGCTTTCATACTTTTCATACTGTTTTGAAGTCAGGTATGCATAAGAATGTTTATTTTTCATTTGACTGTTTCCTGCTCATCCAGCCAGACAAGACACTATTCATTCCAAATGAAACACACAGGTTAACTTTTTCTTGTCCAGTAAACTTTATGATACATAAAGTTACACAAATAAAAGGACACTTAATACAGTATAAACAGTATTCTCTAAAACAGTTTATTAAACAGAACAGTTTATGTATTTATTGTACAATTACCTATTTAAAGTTTAGTGTTTGACTAAGGGGCCAAGGACATATTGGTTTTACCAACCATTCACTAGCGGCCTGTCACATAGGTCAAGTTCTGTAAGGTTTCTGACTTCTATTTAAATGTTTTCAGTCATGGGAGATATTATTTTTACGTAGTAGGAAAATGATTAAGTTGCAAAAACTAAATTGGATAAATGCCACAATCAAAGCAGCAAAAAAGAAACATCTGTAGAGATTTGCACCAAAATATAAATATATAGTGTCTGCTCCCCGAATGAACAAATACAAATTACATTCTAAATTATCAAAAGTTGACATAGACCTATTTTGATATTTTGACCTATTTTAATTATAGAACCTATTTTTGAGAGTGAACTGACTACAGAAGATAATTTCATTAATTCTGGACTCTAAATAAATTGTTTTAAAGGGATTTTTATTTGATTTGATTATTAAGGTGAAATAATAATATTACAAATGTTTTTGTAGAAAAAAATAAGGAATTTATAACCTTTTTCCACAGTGCTAACAACTAACAACAAAAAAAGTGAGATTGAGCGCTTCCCTTTGGCAGTCTTCGGCTCTATTATATAATCACAGTATTAAACGGCTTTTTAAACACATTGTGTGCTTATTTGTGTCACATTCACCCAAACAATCACATGACAGCAATTAATATGTTTTACCACTAAAGGCAGCATATAAATGAAGAAATAGCAAACCTCCGGGAACCACCTGCCTCTCTGTGCGCATTCCCTGGGGAAGGTGCTGTAAGACATGCCTTAAAATCAACCAGGACTTCCAGGAACAAAGGCTCTTTTAAACAGAGGTTTCCACCCTAACCTAGACAGCATACGTCTTTCTGATCCCCTTAACCTATAACATCTAATAAATATAGCCAGGCATAGGCAGAGTCAGTCAGTGCTAGGGTTGCCACCCGTCCCGTGAAATACGGAATCGTCCCGTATTTACAGGCAAAATGACGCGTCCCGTTTCAAATCAATACGGGACGCGATTTGTCCCGTATTTTACATAGGTCCACATTATGCAGCATCCCATGCAAATCACCCCACCCGCATTGTGTGAAGACACGTCCTATTCTGCCCCTGATTGGGTAATACTCGCTGCCATCATTGGTTTGTTTCAGGTTCATGGGCCGTGAATCATGGCCAATCAGAGTCAGAGGAGGGCAGGATGCCGACTCGCCGGAGAATCCATTTGAAACGATGGCGGAGGCAGGTCCAGATACCCACCGCGTCCAGCTGTGAAAGTTTCAGAGCTGAAACGAAGCGGATGCAAAAGTACAGACGAGTGGGAGGAATCAAATGCTTGGCTGGAAAGTGTCAGCGGTAATGACTATTGCACAATTTGTAGGCGAGTGTTCTCTGGGGCGCACGGCGGCCTGTCAGATGTGCGACAGCATGCCTCGGGAGAGCAACATTCACGCAATGCTAGAGCTCACCGAAATCAGAGTGATTTCAATAGCAGATATCTTATTATAATGTCCATTGGTATCAATCTTAATATTTTTATGAAAACATGTTTTAAGTTATGATATACCACCACTGTCACGCCATCGGGACGGTGGTCATCGTAACCCGCCCCGAGGGTGTGGCCCCGCTCTGACAGAAGCGTCCTTATTTTCTGTATTGAAGGTGGCAACCCTAGTCAGTGCTCTTTCCCAGCTCATTAAACTTCTTTGTTAAGTCATCTTTGGGTCAGCTCACTACCGCTTTTAACGAGATGTTAGCACGTTTTAAAGTGATGTTAGCATGTGTAGCATGATGCTAATACATTTTAACATGATGCTAACACTTTTGCATCTTGCTAGCATGTTTTAACATAAAGCTAGCATGATTTAGCATTTAACTTATATGTGTTAGCATGATGCAATGATACTGTTAGGGTGCTTTCACACCTAGTTCGTTTGAGCCCTCCAAACGTGGTTCAGCGTGTATATGTGAACAAACAAGTGACCACCTCCGGAGTTGGTCTGAGTACGGTTCGCTTGTGAGTCCGTTTGTGGTTCGACATGTTTGTTCCTGACATGTAAAAGCAGTGAGGTCCCGGTTCGGTTCGCTTTACGTTTCATTCTGCATACCTGAGGTTGCTTTGGTGCTCTAAATGGTTGCTAGGGCGTAGCTTTATAGCTGGTAATTCTGTGAGTCTGACTGGTCACCTGAGGAAAACTCTTACGTCTCTATGACACTGTGATGAGATTTGTCTGGCCATTTATAATGGCAGTCTATGGGATCGGTTGCTAGGGTGCTCTAAATGGTTGCTACAGTGTGGCTTCACAGCATCATGAAGTTTAACCTTCTGAAAGATTGATTGGTATTTATCTGGGCCATTTTATAATTGCAGTCTATGGGCCATTATTAGTCTATGGGAAATTTGGGTGGCTCTTATGCCCCATGGGTACAGCTTACACCCTGTAAGGCTGGGGGAAAAACCACCCAAAAACCACCCACTGGCCCAACGTCGGAGTCTAGTGGCAATGGCAAAGGTCTCAGCGCGTTCGGTCTTTTCCGGCGCTTACTCGTTACTTTTGATACATCAATTTTATCTGACTCCAAAAGATAAAACCTTGTAAAGGTTAAGTTATGATTCTTAAATTTGGATAATGTTTTATCATTCTATTCAACTCACTATTATTATTGGACTAGTACACTAAGATTCTCATTGTCACACAGGGTCCTCGCACCGGCCGGTATGTGGGCCCACGATCACAAACTCGAACGTATAACCAGAGGTTATGGCTAAAGCAATTTAACAATGTAGCTCCCGCTTACTATTATTAAAAGGTACCCATGTAGCCCCATACAATTGCCTATATAACAACTTAGTTCAAGGCTCAGATAATAATCAGAGGTTATGGCCAGCACCGTAAGGGATTTCATCTGACCCCATATAGTTAACATAACTACATAACAACTTAATCAAAACAGAGACAATGACCAGAGGTTATGACTACCACTATGATAGCCCCATATAGTGAATGCAATTGCATAACAACTTAGTTAAAGTTAAGTAATTTAGTTAACCAGAGGTTATGGCTAAAGCAATTTAACAATGTAGCTCCCGCTTACTATTATTAAAAGGTACCCATGTAGCCCCATACAATCGCCTATATAACAACTTAGTTCAAAGGTTAAACATTAATCAGAGGTTATGGCCAACACCATAAGGTATTTGATCTGACCCCATATAGTTATTAATATAACTACATAACAACTTAAAGTACAGGCAATGACCAGAGGTTATGACTACCACTATGATAGCCCCATATAGGGAATCCGATTGCATAACAACTTAATTATTTAAATACGTTTAACCCTTGTCGTAGATGTTACGGGTCAGGGAAGAGTCAGAGAGTTCACTGAACACAGGTTTACTGATAAATTTGAAACTGAAAAGTCAATCCAAAAAGGTAGCAAAATCCAAAAACAGGTGAAGGCAGAAAATCCAAAACTGGGAAACAGAAGGTAAATCCAAAATGGGTACAGGCTTTTAAATCTCCACAGGTACAAAGAGGATCCGAAGGTTCCGCTCCGGAAGAGTCCACCCGATCTGATACTAAATCTACTTTGTTATTTACTCTATTTTCGGTTTTACTCTATCTGCATATTGTCAATATTTAAACACTTGATTCGCTCTCTCATATTAATACTAAACTGGGTATACATAACTCTGATAATATACATAATGCTAGCGTACGTTTAGGATTTGAGCTCCATACAGAAAACTCTGATGCTTTATAAATCTACTTTGTTACAAAATAATAAAAAAACAATGACTCTATACACACATTTAAAGGGCTAGTTCAGCTAAACCCATTGGTCTGAACCTCCTATGCTAACTTTCTGCACAAAGCCAAATTCTATCTGCATATTGTCAATATTTAAACCCCAGGATGGAACTTCTGAAATGGGTAGGGTTCTCCTCAGATTAAAAACCATATTTACACTGGTGTATACATAAATACATCACTTGATAACAAAATATACATTAATGAAAATAAATACACAATTCAACACAACCATTAAGACTTCAAAAACTAAACATTTTACACAGGCATAAACTGGTGGATCCATATGTCACCACAAAATGGCTGCCCAGCATTTGTATAAAAGTCCCTGGTTGTATATGCTCCAAGTTTGGTTCTGGAAAAGGAAACTGGTGAGCGATCTTTGTGTGTTTGTCCAATTGATAGTAAATGGACCTTGTCTGTGGTTATTTCACATGGCAAATGATAGGAATGGTTCTGCTTAGTTTAATTGAAATGTACCCGTGGTAACAATAAATTAAATCACATAAAACCTGCACATTAAACATACAACAGAGGCTAGTCCTCTTCCTAATCTTACACTGTGACAGGCGGATCTATCCGATCGTGTCTTTCTGCTTTTTGGCACTCAACCGCCGAGCGGGAGGCGGTAATAAATGGACCCAGTCACTCTGCTTCACATCACCCCAGCCCGACACGATGCAGACAACAGAGAACCTCTTCCCCACTCTGCAGCGGACTTGAGACCTCAGGCACTCAGCACATACTCCTTCACTGTCGTAACTTGCATAAGCACATGTAGCTTCTTCCGTTAGCGATGAGGGTTTCACGTGAGATAAATGTAAAGGCGTAAGTAAGGCTAACGGAGAAGGTTACAGAATTAGAATCACGCATCCATTACTCTTGTTGAGAATAGTAAGGCTAGTAATTACTCTGACACTCTTTCGGATCGCCTAGCATAACGATGTGATAATAGCGGCTCGGTTCCGACTGTAGGCCCGAAGCGGCAGGGCAGCTGGGTGACAGTCAGGCGGCGCGTAGTCGTAAAAAGCGGCACCACTCTCCGGCTCAGTTATTATCTCAAACCAGTTCTCTCCGCTCAGCCACACACATGCTGAGGCACCCGTGTCAAGCGCCCTGGTTATTGGTGATTCTATTTTACGGAACGTGGAAATAGAGACTCAAGCCACCATAGTTGAATGCATACCAGGAGCCAGAGCGTCTGACATTAGATCCAAACTGAAAGTGCTGGCTAAGGCTAAGCGTAAATTTTCTAAAATTGTTATTCCGTCGGCACAAATGATCACGAGACTCCGCCAATCGGAGATCTCTAAATATAATGTTAAGGAAATGTGAAGTTGCAAAACTTTGTCAGACACCGTAATATGCTCTGGTCTCCTACCCGGCTTACGGGGTGATGAGACCTACAGTAGACTACTGTCACTGCATGGCTGGATGTCTAAGTGGTGCCGGAAAAACAATATAGGTTATATAGACAACTGGAAATATTTCTGGAGGAGACCTGACCTGTTAAAGAGAGACGGCCTCCACCCCTCCCTGGGAGGAGCTGCTGTCCTCTCTAGAAATTTGAACAATAGTCTTAAGAGTAAAATCTGACTATCCGGGGCCCAGGTCAGGAAGCAGACCAATCGGCTTAACCATCCGTCTGCAAGCTGCCTCGACATGTCACTTAGGCCACATAAATCACAGCATATAGAGTTTTTACAACCCACATATCAACACATAGAGACTGTGTCTGTTTCCCGAACAAACAAAACAAAAATATAGCATACTCTAAACCAAAATACACAAACCTAATTAATATTAAACTAGAAAACAATCTACAAATAGATGCAACTAAATGGCTAAAATTCGGCCTGCTTAACATCAGGTCACTTTCTAACAAAGAACACATTATCAACGAAATCATTACAGACCACAACTTGGATGCGCTGTGCCTGACAGAAACTTGGCTTAAAACAGATGATTTTACCAGTCTGAATGAATCTACTCCACAAGACTTTTACTATAAGCACGAGCCTCGTCAGAAGGTAGAGGTGGCGGTATAGCTACAATCTATAGCAACCTATTCTGTGTTAATCTTAAATCTAGAAAATTTAACTCCTTTGAAATAATGGTGCTAAATATGTCACTCCCAAACGGTCGCAACAAACATTTGTCCTTCATAATGGCTACCATTTACAGACCACGGGTCATCATATATAGACTTCCTCAACAAATTTGCTGATTTTCTGTCAGAATTAGTAGTCACCGTAGATAAAGCTCCAATCGTTGGTGACTTTAACATACACATTGATAATCCAAAGATGGCTTTATGGATATCCTGGATTAAGCTTGGTGTTAGCCAAAGGTGTCAGGTCCCATACATAAATGTAAGCACACTCTAGACCTAATTCTATCTTTTGGACTAAACATAAACAACATAGAAATATTACCTCAGAGCGATGCTATTTCAGATCACTGCCTCATAACCTATACTGTACTTTTAGATAAACCATTTCGTCCCACACCTCGGTTCAGATCAAGCAGATCAATCATCTCTACCACTAAAGATAGTTTTATTAACAATCTTCCAAATCTATATCAAACCCTTAATGTAATCAACAAAATGAAGATCTTGACACTGTAACAGAAACATTAAACAAAGCCTTTTCAGGTACTTTAGAAGTTGTTGCACCTATTAGATTAAAAGAATAAAGAAAGAACGCCAGCACCGTGGTATAATAACCACACAGCCCTAAAAAAGAAACTAGAAAAATGGAACGTAGATGGAGGACTCTGAACCTAGAAGTATGGTGCGATGCATGGAAAGAGAGTACCAACAAGTACAAAAAGGCTCTAAAACCACCAAATCGTCCTATTTCAGCAAGTTGATCACAGAAAATCAAAATAACCCACGATTTCTTTTTAATACAGTGTAAAAACTGACTAAAAACAAATCATTTACAGAAAAAAGATGCTAAACTACAGCACGATAGTAACACCTTTATGAAATTTTTGATAATAAAATCGAGCAGATTAAGGACAATATTGCATCTACACAGCCAGCCACCTCTATATCTCATAGTATCCCGTCCGCATCATGCCAATAGTACAACTAGAATCATTCAATGCTATTAAAATGGATGAACTCAAAAAATAATAAACTCATCAAAATCATCATCCTGTATATTAGATCCCATTCCCACAAAACTACTAAAAGAAGTTTTTCCTGCAGTTTCGAACCAGTGCTCAATATTATTAATTCATCCTTAGAATTAGGCTATGTTCCAGCAGCCTTTAAAATGGCAGTTATTAGGCCTCTCATTAAAAAACCTAATATCGACCAGGGAGACCTATCCAACTTTAGACCAATCTCTAATCTCCCTTTCTTATCAAAATACTGGAAAAGGTTGTGTCTAAACAACTACAGACATTCCTAGCGAAAAATAGCATCTATGAAAAATTTCAATCAGGATTCAGGCCCCATCACAGCACAGAAACAGCCATGCTCAGAGTGACAAATGATGCTTCTAGCATCAGATCGCGGTGAAACATCTATTCTTATATTACTCGACCTCAGTGCAGCTTTTGATACAATAGATCATACAATCTTACTCGATAGACTGGAAAACCTTGTTGGCATAAATGGTCAAGCCTTAGCCTGGTTCAAATCTTATTTAACTGATCGCTACCACTTTGTCTATGCTAGCGAGGAAAAAATCGTTATTACTCTCAGGTAAAACACGGCATTACCACAGGGATCAGTTCTTGGTCCCATTGTCTTCGCACTATATATGCTTCCCTCGGAGATATTATTAAGAAACATGACATCAACTTCCACTGTTACGCTGACGACACCCAGCTTTATATTTCCTCAGAACCTGACAAAACCCACTGTTTTTCAAAGCTAATAGACTGTATCAACGATATTAGAATATGGATGGCAAACAACTTCTACTTAACTCCAACAAGACAGAGGTTCTGATTATTGAACCCAATAGCTCCAAACACAACACGATAGTCCACAACATCTCTATAGAAGGCTACACCATTGTCCCTTCTTCCGCAGTCAAGAACCTAGGTGTGATTCTAGATAAGAACCTGTCTTTCGATGGTCACATTTCCAATGTATGCCGAACTGCATTTTTTCACCTTAGAAATATTTCAAAGATGCGACACATGCTGTCTGTCTCAGATATAGAGAAGCTAATCCACGCATTTATGACTTCCAGAATTGACTACTGTAATTCATTACTGGGGGGGTGTCATGCAAAGCAAATAAATAAGCTTCAGCTGGTTCAAAATGCAGCTGCTAGAGTTCTCACTAGATCAAAAAAGTATGACCACATAAGTCCACTCCTAGCAACACTGCACTGGCTACCTGTAAAGTATCGCACACATTTTAAAATTCTGTTAATTACATACAAAGCCCTAAATGGCTTAGCACCATTATACCTCCATGAACTGCTATCAGCATACAATCCATCACGGACATTGCGTTCACAAAATGGCGGGCTGTTAATAGTTCCAAGAATATCAAAAAAATCTAAAGGTGGAAGATCCTTCTCCTACTTAGCACCAAAACTATGGAATGACCTTCCCAGTAAAGTCCGGGACTCAGACACACTCGAACTGTTTAAAATTAAATTAAAGACTTATCTCTTTAGCCTCGCATTCACATAATCTCAGATCCAACTCTCTAAGGCCGCAATAGTTAACTCAACTGGAACCGGGCACACACACATACTACATACTGCATGTGTCATCACATATAACTGCCTACATCTACATAGGAACGGCTGCTACGCTAATGCTACTCTGTTCTGTCCCCCTCTCTCTCTCTCTCTCTCTCTATCCCCCTCTCCCTTTCTCCGAGGTATCCCGAGGAATGAGTTCCAGCTGGCACAACACCGCCCCACCTGATGTCCATCCTGGTGCTGCTAAATGACGACCACCCAGGACAACCTCCTGCACCTGTTAAATTACAATCAAATCTACTACATCACACTTCACATATAACATTTTATTCACTCTCTAAAGTAATTTCTGTATCCTACAATGTATGTCTCTGTATCCTGTAAACTGCATAGCGAGTTATAGATGCGATCAATGGCAAATTGTGTCCTTTATTACGGATTGCACATGCTACGGATTGCAACTATAACACGTCATGTCAGGGGTTTTTTCTCTCTTAAAGAGTTTTTTTGAATCCCTGACCACTGACTGCTATCTGTTATTACATGTAAAGCTGCTTTGATACAATGTCCTTTGTGAAAAGCGCTATACAAATAAAATTGAATTGAATTGAATTGAACAACAGGCAGCGCACTAAACACATAGGAACAACAGGCATGAAACAACAATACCGAACGATGACTGATACAAACACATGGGTTATAAAGAGTCCGGGTAACAGTGAACAGGTGTGAGAATCAGGATAATGCATGGTGAACGGGATCAGGTTCGGTGAGTGCAAAGTATTCTGGGAACTGGAGTTCAATAGTCCGGGGAAGCAGATCGTGACGGCGTGAGAGGCGAATCCGATGCTGAAGGCGGGTATTCCCGATCCCTGACAGTAGAATTGCGGTAACACGGATGCATCAGAATCTACTAAGCCAATAATTCTGAGTATTTAGAATTGATACAAACATAACAATTTATTAATCAGGTAAACGAAAGCAATGATTTAATATCTATTTCAAACGATTGTGATCAATTCATGTAAAACAGTCAATAATCCAGAGATGAGAGAATTTAGAAATGTTTACCTGACAATCAAAACTACACACATCAACTGTGCGGGAGATCCGTTTACAGACTCCCTGAACCTTTTGCTTGCTTCCCTTAAATACCCAAACCAAAGTATACTTCCTCCAAATGGAGATGTAATTTACATTGAAAAGAACCTGATCAGGCCCAAATGGCCATTTCCATGAAAGAGCCCAGGAAGGACAGTAGCGAGCAGAATATCTCCAAACTTCTTAAACCTTTGTTATGATCTGCTCTACTGTTGTGGGGATAAGACCATTGTGTGAGTCGCACTGAGACATTTCAAATGATATCAGACATGAATATTTTGATACTTTGATCACACAGAATGTGGTATATCTTAAATACAGTTCATAGGTGAGTTTTAGGGTTCTCTGAGCTGAGGGGAAGTAGATGAAGAGAGGGGGAGAAGGAGACAGATGTGAAGGTGTGAGTCCTCAATCAGCATCCTTTGAGGTGTGCTATCTGAGATGGGGATGCAAACTCTGTGGGGGAACTCACTATGCTGAAAAGAGTCCTTTGTTCCCCAGGATGTGATGTCCTTTTGGTTTGGACATCTTGGCACCAGTCTTACAACTCCATTGTGTTGTATGTTCTTTCAGTCTGATCAAATGTGGTTGTCCACATGTTTCTATGAAATCCTCACTCAGAGATATAACCAAAGTTTGTCGCAATGTTAAGTCTATGGGATTTTTATAGGATTTTTTGCCCGCCCCATGAACAGTGACCCCTGATCTCTTATACAAGTACACCTCCCCTCAATAAGCCAGACAATTTGACCCATCATTCATGGGTCTACGACAAACGGTGCGGGACGAGTTACATACCAAAGTATTGGCCAAAAGAAGAAGAAGAATGCTGAATAATAATTGTGATGCTTACATTCTGCAAGCACCACTTATTATAAAACATAAAAGATGAAAATGACAAAATCAAAGTTTAATGTTGAAACGGGCAGATGACACACAAAATGTCGCTCCATGAGACGCTCCATGTGACTCATATTATACTTTTTCATCCTTCTTTGCAGAATTGCTGCCTAAATGTGTTGCACCAGAACCGACGTTTGTTCTTTCTGAAACGTGTAACATTTTCAACACATCAGGGACCAGGGAATAAACCATGACGAGCCCCCAATTGTAGGTTTATTATTTAATTTCTTATTTATCTTACTTGTCTAGGTTCAGTTGGGTGTTCTGTGATGTGCAGTAATGCGCTGATAGGCCTATATCAGAGAAGCAAAGACATTCAGACACAGAGCTGTGTACAGAAGCTTACTTCGTTTATTTCCTCTTAAAGGGACAATATATACCAATAAACTATCTAAAAAACACCAGGCTAGTGTTATATATTTTGTTCAGTTGAGTACTTACAATATCTTAAATGTTTTCAACTATTTGTAAATTGTGAGATAGTCTATTTTTTAACCAAGGACACAGCCCATCCTCCAGTTAGATAGTCGTCTGTCAATGACGTCATATCCATTTCCCTCGGTTTCCGCTTTTAAGTCTTTTAAAAAACTGTATAACAATTTTTTCCATTTAAAATATCCAAAAACCAATAGCACAGTGTTATATATTTATTTTACTCGTGTAAACGTAACAATTAAACATAACGGATATACAACTTTATTTCATTACCTCATCCATTTGTGAGTTTGGACTTTCAACATCAGTGGAGGAAAAAACAACTCCCAGCATTCCACACTCGTGCACAGCGTTATAATGAGTTGTTTGTTTTGAAAGTGTTAGCATTGTGTTACTTACTTATTATTCCCCTGCTCTCTTTGCAGGCTGTCAGTCAGACAAAATGAAGGACATCAGGCCGTGGAACCCTAGTAAGAATCATACAATAATAGCTTTGTTTTTGTAGCTGCTCCACAGACTTTTCTTTTTGGTGCTTTGATTGTATCATTTATCCATTTTAGTATGTTTTGCAATTTTAGTATTTTTTACAAGATTTGCATTATCTCCCATGACTTTAAAACAGTTTAAAAAAATACCACACTACTTTAGGTTGACTTGCAGTGGGGTCATTTTTTCACAGCAGAAGCCTGCTGATGTTGATAAGTGTAACTGTGGCATTTTCCAATTTGCTTATGATCTGCCTTATCACATTAATTATAAGTATAAACAACACCTTACAAAATTTGACCTATGTGACAGTTCGCTAGTGAGTGGTTGGCAAAGCTACTATGTCATTGGCCCCTTAGTCAGACAGTAGACTTTAAATAGATAAACAGTAAATGCTGAAACTTCTCTATTTAATAACTATGTTTAAAAATTGTTTTGGAGATGTTTATAATGTAATGTTATGGTGTTTGGACTGTTTATAATGTGTAGTGAACAGCACTCCAGAAGGTATTTCAGGTCCCAACTTTACAGCCGGGTCCCTCTTTAATGTAAACAAGGGACCAGTGTCATCAGATAAGGCTACCAGAGAAACTGCCAGACACCCTCTATAGGGCAGCCTTATCATCAAACTAAAACCCTCACCCAAAGATTCAGGCCAGCCTGGCCATAAAACTCCTCAGGACCTCCACATGTGGCGCATAATTAACTGGCCATGCAGCAGCTTTGGCTAAAACAAAGGACACATCTCTACATTTCTTAATTTATAAAAATGGACACAAACTATCACATATTCATTCTGTACTCTTTGAGAACATACTTTGTAATAGTCATTTGTGTTAAATACGGAAGTTTTACAAATGCTATTCACATATGAATGAATTCATGCATGATAGTTTAACATCTTTTTGTCATGTTTATACTCTTTGTATTCAGGACAAAGCCAAAGGTATTTTGAAAGTGGTTTGGGAAGTGAGAATTGCCCAGGTAAAACAGTGAAGAAACAGTTTTAATGCTGTGCTTTACTCTATGGAAATACGTTCACTACTGAGGCAAAAGGATAAGTGAGCCCTCTCTGACATCATCAGCCAATCACAGCCCTGCAAAGGACAAGCGGCAAAATGCAATCTCCTCCTTATCTGAAAGGGGATAAAAGTACCCTTTCAACACAAATTCCTTGTTCTGAGTTTTCTGGCTGTTGTGCTAGGAAGCAATTCAATTCAATTCAATTTTATTTGTATAGTGCTTTTCACAAAGGTCATTGTATCAAAGCAGCTTTACATGTGATGACAGATAGCAGTCAGTGGTCAGGGATTCAAAAAAACTCTTTAAGAGAGAAAAAAAACCCTGACATGACGTGTTATAGTTGCAATCCGTAGCATGTGCAATCTGTAATAAAGGACACAATTTGCCATTGATCGCATCTATAACTCGCTGTGCAGTTTACAGGATACAGAAACAGACATTGTAGGATACAGAAAATCACTTTAGAGAGTGAATAAAAATGTTAAATGTTAAGTATAATGTGGTAGATTTAATTTTAATTTAACAGGTGCAGGAGGTTGTATGTGTGTGTGCCCGGTTCCAGTTGAGTTAACTATTGCGGCCTTAGAGAGTTGGATCTGAGATTATGTGAATGCGAGGCTAAAGAGATAAGTCTTTAATTTAGTTTTAAACAGTTCGAGTGTGTCTGAGTCCCGGACTTTACTGGGAAGGTCATTCCATAGTTCCCTGTCAAGGGAACTCAACGCTGCGTCAGCGTTTGACGCTATGGGAACGCCTTTGCGTGACTGCGTCTGAAGCACGTGTGTAAAATTGCCGAATGGCTAGACTGAACGTCACAGGCGGGTGACGTCAGGACCAGGAAGCTATAAAAGGACCTTGGGACGCACACACATTCAGCTTTTGTGCCTTCAGCTGCGCGTGTGTGTGTGTGTGTGATTGCTGTTAGCTAGCGGCGCTCGAAAACGCCAATAATATAGAGAGTGTGTGTGGTTGTGTGACAAAAAAAAGTGAATATGTCCTTTAGAAAGTGTGTTTCTCCCTGTGCTCGCTACATCACGAGCGGGGATTCACACACGATTTCTGTGTTGTTTGTTTAGGGTGGATCATGCCCAGTCGGCGCCGAAAACGCCGACTGTGTGCATTAATGAAGCCTTCCCCATGCGCACTCTCAGATCTAGACTGGCATGTGTAGATAAACATGCCCAGTCGAGCCCGGCGGTGCCGTCTCTGCCGAGGCAGAGCGGCGTCTGCCGTCATGGGGATCGCATATGGATTTAGCGGATGGCTGCGTTGGAGGCCATGCCGCCCTTTCTTCCTCTCTCTCCGCTTCATCCTCTCTCGCTCTCGGCTTGCAAGCCCGCGCTGCGGTTCCTGCTGCTCGGGGCGGGAGTCCACGCTTTCTGCTATCTTCCTCCGAGGAGGGAGATATGCAGAGCATGGAAACAGGGGAGAGCAAAGAAATTTCACCCCCCCCCATGTATGAGGAATTAGTTGAGGTTGTGACGCGGGCAGTCGCGCAGTTTAAAATCGACTGGCCCGTGGAAGTGCAGAGCGCTCACCAGCCCAGTAAACTGGATGAGCGCTTCCTAAAGCCCAAATCATCACCTCCCCGCCGGGGCTTACCATTTTTCCCAGACCTGCATAACGAGTTATCAGGCTCATGGACGCGGCCCTATTCTTCTCGCATTTATAACCCCCGTATGTCGGTTTATTCTAACATCGTGGGAGTAAAAGAGCATGGTTATATGGCGATGCCGCTGGTGGAACAGACGCTCACAGGCTATCTGTCCCCCTCTTCGGCATCGTCCTTAAAAGCCCCGGTACACCCATCAAGGCCATGCAGAGTAACATCAGCCTTGGTGGGTAAAGCTTATGCCGCAGCAGGTCAAGCTGGGGCATGTTTACATACAATTTCAATGCTCCAGGCTTACCAGGCGGACCAGGAAAAAGCTAATTTACTGTGTCCAGTGCGAGCACTGGATGCCTACGTTCACAGAACTGCTCCCTTAAGAAAGTCTGAGCAGCTGTTTGTGTGTTTTGGTTCTCCCGCCGCTGGGCTGCCGGCGACCAAACCAATTCTTAGCAGGTGGATAGTCGAGGCTATTTCACTTGCTTATGAAGCTTCTGGACAGCAGTCTCCACTTTCTGTCAAAGCTCACTCAACCAGGGGTATGGCGGCCTCTAGGCCTTAAGGTCAGGGGCCACACTCGAGGATGTTTGTAATGCTGGTCGGCTGGTCCTCGCCGCTCACGTTCGTGCGTTTTTATGATCTGGACCTGGCTTCCACGCCAGGCTCCCACGTATTGCGGCCCTGAGGGGTCCGTCCTTTCTGAATGACAGCCGGGTGTCTTGCTGTTTATTCTCTCTTGGGGCCTGACTCGAGGGCCAGGACCCCGTGCCAGGGGGCCCCATGCACTTCGGCCTTGAGGGGTCGATGTGAATTGAGACAACGGCCAGCTGAGTCTCGCCGTGTATTATTTTCTTCTGGTCCTGGCTTGAGAGCCAGCTACCAGTCTCTGGGCTTTACTCCTGTGCACCTCAGCCAGGGCCCGAGGGGTCCTGGTGACTCATTTTGCATTGGGTGAGCCCATGCGTTGATGCCTGTCTGAATACCGGCCAGTGAATTTCGTCGAGTATTCCCTGCATGCTTTTACTGTGTCTGGACCAAGGTCCTGTACTCTTTCGCCCCAAGGGGCTTATTGGGGTTATTAACGGCCAGGAGATCTCGCCGTTTTACTCCCTCTCTACAGGTCCTGGCCTGAGGGCCAGGGTCTGGGTTTTCACCGCCGGGTCAGTTCCTATAGTCGTGCTCTGCGGATACACACTTCCAGGGACTTGCTCGCACGGCGGCGTTGGGATCTCGTTCCCATAGCGTCAAAGCGCTGGCGCGAAGTTGAGTTCCCTTGACAGGGGCGTCTCCAGGTTACGACTGTAACCTTTGTTCCCTAAGAGGGAGCGAGGCGCCTCTCCTCCCATACTCCCTGCATCCCTGGGCAGCTTCCGGCACTATCGCTGAATGTGTGTGCGTCCCAAGGTCCTTTATAGCTTCCTGGTCCTGGCGTCACCCGCCTGTGACGTTCAGTCTAACCATTCGGCAATTTTACACATCGCAGCTTCAGACGCAGTCACGCAAAGGCGTTCCCATAGCGTCAAACGCTGACGCAGCGTCTCGTTCCCTCTTAGGGAACAAAGGTTACAGTCGTAACCTGAGACATTTTGGTGCTAAGTAGGAAAAGGATCTTCCACCTTTAGATTTTTTTGATATTCTTGGAACTATTAACAGCCCGCCATTTTGTGAACGCAATGTCCGCGATGGATTGTATGCTGATAGTAGTTCATGGAGGTATAACGGTGCTAAGCCATTTAGGGCTTTGTATGTAATTAACAGAATTTTGAAATGTATGCGATACTTTACAGGTAGCCAGTGCAGTGTTTCTAGGAGTGGACTTATGTGGTCATACTTTTTTGATCTAGTGAGAACTCTAGCAGCTGCATTTTGAACCAGCTGAAGCTTATTTATTTGCTTTGCATGACACCCCCTCCCATGATGAATTACAGTAGTCAATTCTGGAGGTCATAAATGCGTGGATTAGCTTCTCTATATCCGAGACAGACAGCATGTGGCGCATCTTTGAAATATTTCTAAGGTGAAAAAATGCAGTTCGGCATACATTGGAAATGTGACCATCGAAAGACAGGTTCTTATCTAGAATCACACCTAGGTTCTTGACTGCGGAAGAAGGGACAATGGTGCAGCATTCTATAGAGATGTTGTGGACTATCGTGTCGTGTTTGGAGCTATTAGGTTCAATAATCAAAACCTCTGTCTTGTTGAAGTTAAGTAGAAGGAAGTTGTTTGCCATCCATTTTCTAATATCGTTAATACAGTCTATTAGCTTAGAAAAACAGTGGGTTTTGTCAGGTTCTGAGGAAATATAGAGCTGGGTATCATCAGCGTAGCAGTGGAAGTTGATGTCATGTTTCTTAATAATATCTCCGAGGGGAAGCATATATAGTGCGAAGACAATAGGACCAAGAACTGATCCCTGTGGTGCATGCCATTATTTTACTTGAGAGTAATAAGATTTTTCCTCGTTAGCATAGACAAAGTGGTAGCGATCAGTTAAATAAGATTTGAACCAGGCTAAGGCTTGACCATTAATGCCAACAAGGTTTTCCAGTCTATCGAGTAAGATTGTATGATCTATTGTATCAAAAGCTGCACTGAGGTCGAGTAATATAAGAATAGATGTTTCACCGGGATCTGATGCTAAAAGGAGGTCATTTGTCACTCTGAGCATGGCTGTTTCTGTGCTGTGATGGGGCCTGAATCCTGATTGAAATTTTTCATAGATGCTATTTTTCGCTAGGAAAGTTGGATAAGTCTCCCTGGTCGAGATTAGGTTTTTTAATGAGAGGCCTAATAACTGCCATTTTAAAGGCTGCTGGAACATAGCCTAGTTCTAAGGATGAATTAATAATATTGAGCACTGGTTCCGAAACTGCAGGAAAAACTTCTTTTAGTAGTTTTGTGGGGATGGGATCTAATATACAGGATGATGATTTTGATGAATTTATTATTTTTGTGAGTTCATCCATTTTAATAGTATTAAATGATTCTAGTTGTACTATTGGCATGATGCGGGACGGGATAGTATGGGATATAGAGGTGGCTGGCTGTGTAGATGCAATATTGTCCCTAATCTGTTCGATTTTATTATCAAAAATTTTAATAAAGGTATTACTATTGTGCTGTAGTTTAGCATCTTTTTCTGTAAATGATTTGTTTTCAGTCAGTTTTGCGACTGTATTAAAAAGAAATCACGGGTTATTTTGATTTTCTGTGATAAACTTGCTGAAATAGGACGATTTGGTGGTTTTTAGAGCCTGTTTGTACTTGTTGGTACTCTCTTTCCATGCATCGCGCCATACTTCTAGGTTCGTAGTCCTCCATTTTTCTAGTTGCTTTTTTTAGGGCTGCGGTGTGGTTATTATACCATGGTGCTGGCGTTCTTTCTTTTATTCTTTTTAATCTAATAGGTGCGACAACTTCTATAGTACCTTTAGAAAAAAGCTTTGTTTAATGTTTCTGTTACAATGTCAAGATCTTCATTTTTGTTGATTACATTAAGGGTTTGATATAGATTTGGAAGATTGTTAATAAAACTATCTTTAGTGGTAGAGATGATTGATCTGCTTGATCTAAACCGAGGTGTAGGACGAGCGGGTTTATCTAAAAGTACAGTATAGGTTATGAGGCAGTGATCTGAAATAGCATTGCTCTGAGGTAATATTTCTATGTTGTTTATGTTTAGTCCAAAAGATAGAATTAGGTCTAAAGTGTGCTTACATCTATGTGTGGGACCTGACACCTTTTGGCTAACACCAAGCGAGTCCAGGATATCCATAAAAGCTATACGTAGCGCATCTTTTGGATTATCAATGTGTATGTTAAAGTCACCAACGATTAGGGCTTTATCTACGGTGACTACTAATTCTGACAGAAAATCTGCAAATTCTTTAAGGAAGTCTATATGATGACCCGGTGGTCTGTAAATGGTAGCCATTATGAAGGACAAATGTTTGTTGCGACCGTTTGGAAGTGACATATTTAGCACCATTATTTCAAAGGAGTTAAATTTTCTAGATCTAAGATTAACGCAGAATAGGTTGCTATAGATTGTGGCAATACCGCCACCTCTACCTTTCTGACGAGGCTCGTGCTTATAGTAAAAGTCATGTGGAGTAGATTCATTCAGACTGGTAAAATCATCTGTTTTAAGTTTCTGTCAGGCACAGCGCATCCAAGTTGTGGTCTGTAATAATTTCGTTGATAATGTGTTCTTTGTTGGAAAGTGACCTGATGTTAAGCAGGCCGAATTTTAGCCATTTAGTTGCATCTATTTGTAGATTGTTTTCTAGTTTAATATTAATTAGGTTTGTGTATTTTGGTTTAGAGTATGCTATATTTTTGTTTGTTCGGGAAACAGACACAGTCTCTATATGTTGATATGTGGGTTGTAAAAACTCTATATGCTGTGATTTATGTGGCCTGAGTGACATGTCGAGGCAGCTTGCAGATGGATGGTTAAGCCGATTGGTCTGCTTCCTGACCTGGGCCCCGGATAGTCAGACAGGAAGCATAACAGATCATAACAGATCACCCGTTCAAAGTTTCCAGCCTGTGTGCTAGGAAGCATAACAGATCACCTGTTCTGAGTTTCCGGCTGTTGTGCTAGGAAGCATAACAGATCACCCGGTTCTGAGTTTCTGGCTGTTGTGCTAGGAAGCATAACAGATCACCTGTTCTGAGTTTCCGGCTGTTGTGCTAGGAAGCATAACAGATCACCCGGTTCTGAGTTTCTGGCTGTTGTGCTAGGAAGCATAACAGATCACCTGTTCTGAGTTTCCGGCTGTTGTGCTGGGAAGCATAACAGATCACCCAGTTCTGAGTCTCCCCGCAAGGACTGAAATAGAGAAACCACGTTCAGAGCCTGCTGTCCAGAAAGGCAATCACAAACGTCTGCAACAAGATTAAGCCCAGGAGAGCAACCTTCACTTCCAGGTACCTTCATCTGCGTGTTCCAGATCGCCAGGACCATTTTGGTGCTCCAGGAGATTAGCATCCCACAGCGCTTCGTGTTCAAGGCTGTTGAACGGATTCAGACTCCTTCTCTACTGCAACAAGGCCCAGCTTCACCAGTGGAAGACGTCGCCACCATCGGACTGCTCACGTGAACGTAAATATCACTTACCAAACCTCTTTCTAGAGACCTTGGCATTAGTGTACTCTTTCAGTTTATTTCAGTTCATACCTTAGTTACCTGCATTCTTTTCATTCTTTACACTCAACCTTACTATCCTTTAGCTCTTTAGTATCATTTAGTAGTGTGTTAGTTACTATCATAATCTTTATGTCTTTTGTAAATAAATCCTCTTTTATTACAATTGCATCTTCCTTGTGTTGATAATACAGTAAAAGGCTCTACAAGTTAGCACGAATATCACGAAATCCTTCAGATACCCCAGATGACTTACTCCCTCCACTTTACATATTTTTTCTTATCATATTATTTATGATTTATGTTGGATTATTCCAACGAATGTTGAGGTGGAATTCCTCAGCTGGTGCCCTGAGTTAAAAGGAGGGAGAGGTCACCTGACACACACACACACACTTGAAGTGACGTGGGATCAAGTCTTACTAACACCTCTAGTGTCCTGTGTGAGGCGTACTATTAATTGGTGCCCCGTGTGAAGATCACTACATAATTGGTGCCCCGTGTGAGGATCACTACAAATGGAATATTGTATCAAATGTCATTTTGTTTGAAAGTAACTTTGTTCTATTGTGTATCATTAAGTTTACTGGAAATGAAAAAGCAAACTTGTATGTTGGAATGTACAGTTTCCTGTCTGACTGGGTGAGCAGGAAACAGAAGATACTGTACAAAACACTGTAGGTCACATGAAAAAAAAAAACATTCTCTGCATACCTGACCTCAAAACATTATGAAAATATGAAAACACCTTCATTTATTAAATTCTCTCAAAGCATTGACCTTTGAATTCTTTCCAAGTAATTAAGATAAATGTAGTGACAAGAAAGTCCATGTGACTTTTACATGTGAGAAGTATGGGTAATTAATTAAGTAATAAATATGAAATGTTGTCTGAATTTGTTATGATCCTTTTCTGTCTCCGGTTTCTCTGTCTTGCTCTGCTCCCCTGTTTTTGGACAGTTGCAATTTAAACTACACTTCACATAATCCAGAATAAGAATACATTCAGAGAATTTGAAAAAATGCAAACAAAAGCTGGTCATAGTGTGAAAATAAACAAGGCAATAATAAAATGTTCAAAAGTTTAGTTGAATGCTAAATACCCTCTCCATGTTTATACTATAAAATAAAATGTTTTATTGAAAGCAGTTGCTTTCAATAAAACAGTGGGAAAGATGAGCCTCCATTGTTCATTGAATTCTTCCACATCTTCTGATTGAACACCTGACCATGGGAACGTATTCAATTACATTTTGGGGAAAATAACACAATATGTTATATTATTTAAGTCTCATCAGAACTCCGCTTAGAGGCCGACCTCCTGTGGTAAAGACTGTATTGCCAAGGCGTTTATTTTTACACAACTCATACATACCAGAAACACACTAAATTCACATATCAACATTATATAAACATGAGTTGCGTGGATATACCACTCATCTTACATGTGAAACCAATAAACACAATGAAACAGTGGCGCTGTGAAGCAGTGTGACTTCTTTATATGCATGTGAGAACGGCTCACTATTATGTGGGCTTTGGCCACGTCACCCATCAAACTGGGGAATTAACCCTTCAGGTCGGCGCCTTCCACACCAAAAGGATATCGTTGCATGCAATAAACTCCCCCCGCAATCCCCTCATTCTGGGCCTCCCATGGTTAAAACACCACAATCCAGCAATTTCATGGCATGAGGGTCAAATAACTCAGAGGTCTGAATACTGTTTCCAAAAATGCCTCTACCCTGTTTTCCAGGTAACCATTAACTCCACCGAACTGACACCAGCTTCTAATGACATCATCAGCCTCCCACCTCCATACCATAATCTAATCGAAGCCTTCAGCAAAACTCAGGTGACCAAGTTACCACCCCATCGACCCCATGACTGTAGCATCGAACTTCTCCAGGGCACCTCCCCTCCCAAGAGTCGCATCTTTCCCCATCTCATCCTGAATCCCAAGCCATGGAGACCTACATTAGGAAGGAGTTAGCCAAGGGCTTCATTCAACCATCCACATCTCCGGCCTCAGCTGGCTTCTTCTTTGTTAAGGAAAAGGATGGCGGGTTACGTTTCTGCATCGAATACCGAGGGCTTAATGATATTACAGTTCCGTAACCCACTACCCCTGTTCCCAGCCACATTAGAACAGCTATGTAATTCTAAGTTCTTCACCCAGCTATACCCAGCAAAACCCGACCCAACCTCCTGTTCATTGTTGAGGTGGATGCCTCTTACACTGGCATTGGAGCCATTCTTTCACAACATCAGGGCTCTCCCTCTAAAATGTATCCCTGTGCCTTATTCTCTCGGAAACTGAGTTCCAGCAAACGCAACTATGATGTGAGCAACCGCAAACTTCTGGCTATTAAGGCAGCATTAGAGGAATGGAGACACTGGCTCGAGGGATCTCTCCACCAGTTTACCGTCCTTACTGACCATCACAACTTAGAGTATCTTAAATCGGTGAAAGGACTAAACCCAAGGCAAGCTAGATGGACTCTATTTTTTACACGCTTTGACTTCTCTACCACTTACTGTCCAGGTTCCAAGAACACTAAGGACGATGCACTCCCCCGCCAGCATGACGACCGCGAACCTCAGTCCAGTTTCGAACCTATATTCAATTCAATTCAATTTCAATTCAATTTTATTTGTATAGCGCTTTTCACAAAGGACATTGTATCAAAGCAGCTTTACATGTAATAACAGATAGCAGTCAGATAGCAGTCAGTGGTCAGGGATTCAAAGAGAGAAAAAAACCCCTGATATGACGTGTTATAGTTGCAATCTGTAGCATGTGCAATCCGTAATAAAGGACACAATTTGCCATTGATCGCATCTATAACTCGCTATGCAGTTTACAGGATACAGAGACATACATTGTAGGATACAGAAATTACTTTAGAGAGTGATTAAAATGTTATATGTGAAGTGTGATGTAGTAGATTTGATTGTAATTTAACAGGTGCAGGAGGTTGTCCTGGGTGGTCGTCATTTAGCAGCACCATGATGGACATCAGGTGGGGCAGTGTTGTGCCAGCTGGAACTCATTCCTCGGGATACCTCGAAAGAGAGAGGGATAGAGAGAGAGAGAGAGAGAGAGAGAGAGAGGGGGCAGAACAGAGTAGCATTAGCGTAGCAGCCGTTCCTATGTAGATGTAGGCAGTTATATATTCCCTCCCTCATAACACCCGTTCAGTGGGACTTATTGACTGAGATCTCTGTAGTTCAGTAACAGGACCCATCTCCGCCCGAATGCCCAACTAATATGACCTATGTCGCTTCTTCCCTTTGCAATCAGGTTTACAGTGGGTCCATTCCTCCCCAGGTTCTGGACACCATGGTATCACTACAACCATTTAGCTGTTCAAGAATCAGTTCTGGTGGAGCTCCATGCCAAGGGATACAACCAACTTCGTGAACCACTGCCTCACATGTGCTAGGAACAAATCTCTAAGACAGCTACTGGCTGGGCTTCTTCAACCGCTCCCCACACCCCGACGCCCTTGGTCCCACATGGCCATCGACTTCATCACCGACCTACCACTCTCTCAAGGTAACACCACCATCCTCACTGTGATAGACCATTTTTCTAAATGCTGTCGACTAATCCCTCTGCCCAAGTTGCCCTCTGCCCTGGAAACTGCGGAACTACTGCTGCTGCATGTGTTTCGGTATTACGGTCTACCTGAAATACCCCAATTTACATCTCAAGTCTGCTCCTCCCTGTTTAACCAGATTAATGTCAACATAAGTCTCTCCTCGGGTTATCACCCATAGTCTAATGGTCAAACGGAACGTCTCAACCAAGAAGTCACCAAATTTCTCTGCTGTTCTTGCAACCATAATCAAACAGACTGGTGCCGCTTTCTCCCATGGGCCGAATATGCTCAGAACTCATCAAACCTACCACCAGATAAACTCCCTTTCAATGTGTCCTGGGGTTTCAACCACCACTCTTCCCATGGGCAGGTGGGTCCAGTGGTTGACTGATGGCTCCGGAGGCAGTTTGGGACCAGGCCCACATACACCTTCAGACAGCCATCAGAAGACAGAAGGCCCAAGCTGATTGCCATCGCCATCCCTCTCACAGCTACCGTCTGGGCCAATGGGTGTGGCTCTCTACATGGGATCTTCCAAGGTACGTTGGCCTCTTTAAATCATCGGACAAATAATTCCTGTATGTTTTCGCTTACAACTACCGTATCTCCCCTACCTTCCATGTCTCCCTACTCAAACCCACTGGTGATCCTCGAGAGAGGGAGGAGGAACGGCCAGTTGCACCCAGACCACCCCCTCGATTGTGGATGGTGAGGAAGCTTACCTGGTCAATACCATCCTCGACTTCAGACAACGGGGCGGGGCACTTCAATATCTGGTCACTTGGGAGAGCTACGGCCCAGAGGAACGCTCCTGGGTCAATGCCAAAGACATTCTCGACCCCTCTCTCCTAGAGGAGTTTCATCGCCTCCATCCTGACCAACCAGCCCCTCGACCCCGTGGAAGGCCTAGACTGCTTCAACCGCCTCACGCCAGGAGTCGCTCACGGGGGGGCTCTGTTACGAACGAAGCCGCTGCACCTCCTCCCATTCACCAGGCGAACAGTCGGTCACCCAAGTTTTAGTCACTTTCGGACTCCATTTCCCATCACACTTTGTGTTGTTTGCACTTTCACCTGTGTGTGTGTGTGTAGAGGTTTCTATGTCCCCACAGTTTTGGTAAAAGTTTTAACCACCTACATTGTGGGGACTGGCCTGTAGTCTCAACAATTCAAATTAATTTTTAAACATAGTAAATGATGATTATATTAAAATAAAAAAAATGCAGAAAGTATTAATTCTGCTGTGAGGGTTAGGAGAAACAATTTACTTTTTCTACAGTATATCTTGGTGATTTGTTTAATGTGCATGCTGTTCAGAAGCATCCTGTATCCCAGTTGGTAGAGCCTACTTACCAGCCTAAAAATAATTGGTTCAATCTTAGGAAACACACTTACACTCATCACTTTATCAGTAAGTCATTTATACAAAGGGTCTGTCAAAAAACATAAAAACAAAATTCAAAACACTACCCCAAATTTAAAAAGTGCCTTAATAAATAATAAATTCTTGTGCTGAGCATAATGTGTAATGTATGTTTTTCATCTGAACCAAAAGAGGAAGGGTTAATGGAATGTAATCAGCTGAGCCTTAAAGGGATGTTTTAAAATCCAATTCTCAATTGTTAAATATAGGCTTAAGGATGAGACATGTTTTCCTCAACAATTTTATGTTGTCTTTATAAAAAGATCTGCCACCTTGAACCTTATTAAATCATTAGTTAATATATTATATATATTTAGAGTTCAACTAAATAGACCCACCCTTTAAGATGAAATCTGCTAACTGCTGACACTTTCATTTTCCTCTGACAGCGTATTTTAAGATTTTGAAACAGTCTCATGTGGTATGTGTATATATAAACATGCAGACTTTACAGATGATTTTCATTTTCTGCTAGCATTGACGAGATGGCATGCTTGCCCCTTAAACGGAAAAAATCAAATGCTCAGGTTTGACTTTTTCTTATAAACAATTATACAGTTCTTTTACACTTGATAAACTTTTGTGATTTGTTTAATGAAAAAAGCCTTTTGAAGTATGGTATTTTGTGTGAGAAGAGTTAAGAACAAGATCTTCTATAGTTGAACAGTTTTTCAACTAGGTTTGTTTTTAAATTCATTTTCCAGTTCAAAGACTTACTAAGAATGTAAGATTTGTCTAATTTCCACTATTGGCTTGTATTAAAAAACAGACAAAAGACAAATGAGACAATTTGCAAGATGCAAATAAATAAAGTTGACTTGGAACAAAAATAATCATTTTAAAGTAATTTAGTTATGAAACAATTTACTTATTTTTTAAGGTGTGATTTTATATAGACTTATATAGACTTATATAGTCATAATTTGGCACATTCATTATTAATGAGTAACTTCTAATTTATATAAATAACTAACTATAAATTTTATAAATTATTATTTCTTATTACAGAACATATTCACATATTCATTTACTTGAATTTTAAACTTGAAACAAAATTTTATTTGTATAGCGATTTTTCAATTTGCATTGTTACAAAGCAGCTATACAGGAAACAAATGAATGAGCAACACATTAAATATATGAAATAAAGTGTGAAAAGCAACACGAGTAAAAATACATGACACACATACACACAACACACATTCTGAAATTACTTTCATACAAACATTACAGAAAATACACAGACAAATGTGTCTTGAGATTTGTCATGGAATCGTTTGATTTTGCGAGTGAATTTGTGGAATCTGTGCCTGCGTTCACACACAACCTGCAGATCAGAATGTGATGTGTACTGTTCGCAAGGAAAACTGTAAAACATAAACCAGAGGATTGCATACTGTTTCACCAAAGCTGACAGATCAGGTCTGCTTCAGTGCGGATAGAGGGGAGCTCCTTGGTCTGCTAACTGTAATGAAGATTCAAATTTAGCTACTTTCTCATTTTTGTGACAAAGAGCTATTTTAGCTATATAACATTTTTTAAAATAAGACTTTTGGAGATTTTTTTTTATTTGGGCAATTAAACTCTCACACTCTCACATGCCAACCTGCCCTGATCTTTAAAAGGGAGAAGGCGTGCTCCATTGAAACAGCTTTTGTTCTTTGGAGACTATGAAGCTTACTATTAAATTTAAAAGACAAGATTCTGTTGGCGTGACGGTGCGTGCAGTGGATCGTTCTCGACTGACATTATCCCCTGGGTGCTTCAGCAGATTCAGTACTAAAAGAGTACATTTTCTCATACCGGTTTACATCTTTTGGGATGTCATTCCATGTTTGCGCTCGTGGGTGGAGGGTGCAAGCACATCGCTCCCTTTGATGGGCACGAAGTCTGCCTCGAGTATTTGGGTCGCCAGCACTCCGAGGCGGCCCTTGTGAACTCGAGAGCATGACTATGAGACCGTTGCGGTCGCGGCTCTCATCTTTTTCAAAGAAGACGAGGGTAACTGTAGCCGGTTCGGTGAGTGATGTGGGCGATATGGGGACTTCCATGGAAGTTTCACCGCCGGGTGCGTCCCCGCGGCCCTTTCATGCCACGCCACGCTCGTTCTCCCCATCTGAGGTGGGGGAGGAGTCGGGAGACCCGCCTTTGGGCGGTATCTTGGTGACTTTCTCAGCTCGAGCCAAGAATGAGCTGTCTGTCGCAGCCTCAGAGGGTGACCTTCTGTTATTGGATGCTGAGGCGGAATCCTTGGAGCTTCTGCTTTCTGGCGGTCGAGCTCAGGAGGAAGTGGATGCAGAGATGACAGCCATGCTATCTCGTGCCGCTCCCCAACGTTCGCGGCTGGATGTCTGGTATCATGACTCCAAGCCACAAATCTGGCGAGGTCTGGAGACGCACAGCCTCTCCACTCGCCCACTCAGCACAATGTCTCCCCCCTCCTGTTAACGAACCACCCCCTGGCACAATGAAGCAGGTCGTTCCGCTAGCACCACTCGCACGGTACCTGGTGGCATGGTCCATGCTTCCCAGTCCGTCGCGGTGGCTCCTGCAAATGATTCGTCTCGGCTATGCTATTCAGTTCGCCAAGTGCCCGCCCAAGTTTTACGGTGTCCTGGTCACCTCTGTGAACGCCTCAGTGCTACGCGCGGAGGTGGCCACGCTCTTGGCGAAACAGGCTATAGAACCCATCCCTACAGTCGAGATGTCCACCGGGTTTTACAGCCTGTACTTTTTGTGTACATTGTGCCCAAGAAGGGAGGGGGTTTGCGCTCTCGCGACAGTCGCTGCCCCGAGGAGAGTGGAGACTCCAGCTAATTTAGGAGAAATTTGGTGAAGCTCAGGTGGACCTTTTCACTTCATCAGAGAACTGCCCCCTTCGCAAGTATGCCTTCCCCCCTCATTGCTCAGCTTTTGAGCAAGGTCAGGGCAGAGGAACATCAAGTCCTGCTCGTTGCGCCGTTCTGTCCCAACCAGACTTGGTTTTCAGAGCTCATACCTCTGACAACAGTTACCCCCTGGCTGATTACCCTGAGGAAGGACCTTATTTCTCAGGTCCTCAAGTGGCGTCTCTTCTTGTCCTGGTGTACCTCGCACAACGAGGACCCACGGAGTTGGGTCCCCATCCTGTCCCCATCTACCCTGAAAGTGTATGTGGCCGCGGATTGCACATGCTACGGATTGCAACTGTAACACGTCATGTCAGGGTTTTTTTCTCTCTTAAAGAGTTTTTTTGAATCCCTGACCACTGACTGCTATCTGTCAATACATGTAAAGCTGCTTTGATACAATGACCTTTGTGAAAAAGCGCTATACAAATAAAATTTAATTGAATTGTGCCATCAGTGTTGTGTTGTCCTTCTTATAGGACAGGTTGCAAGCCAACCTGTCCCCATCTACCCTGAAAGTGTATGTGGCCGCGATTGCCGCCCATCGTACCCAAAGTTCCTACCATGCCATTTAGAGACCTGGTAGTGAAACTGCAAGCGCTCCCCACTGGGGAGGAAGAGCCAACCCTGTCGTGTTGTGTACGCACTCTGTGCCTTTACCTGGAATGCACTCGGAACTTCAGGAGTTCTGACCAGCTCTTTGTCTGTTTAAAGATCAGCAGAAGTGGAGGGCTGTCTCCAAACAGAGGTTGGCGCACTGGATCGTGGACGCGGTAACGACCGCGTACCGATCCCAAGATCTGCCGTGCCCATTTGGTGTTCAAGCTCACTCCACCAAAGGTGTTGCCTCCTCATGGGCACTGGCCTGAGGCACCACCTTGGCAGACATCTGCAGAGCTGCGGTTTGGGCTACGCCCAACACCTTCGCACAGTTTTACAAACTTCGTGTCGGCCGTGGAGCTGGTGCTCCACACTGTGACCTCCCCCTGTCTGGGGTTGGCCCGTCTGAGTATACAACTGGTTCCCTTAGGTGACCTGTGTTCTTCCCAGGCGTCATGCCACCACGATGCCTTCTGAGTAAGGCTGTATCTTCTCTTCACCATAGATACTCCCCCCTCGGTGAGCTATGGCCTCCGTAGTGTCCATCCTTTCTGAAGGACTGGCACCTCCTAGTACTTCTACTGTGTCCAGCGGCTCCTCCGGCTGTGCCACTTTATATAGAATTCATTTTTATTCACTCTCTTAAGTAAGTAAGTGTTTGTGTCTTGTAACTGTATAGCGAGTTATACCTGTAGATGCGATCAATGGCAATTTGTGTCCTTTATTACAGTTTGCACATGCTATGGATTGCAACTATAACACGTCATGTCAGGTTTTTTTTCTCTCTTAAAGAGTTTTTTTGAATCCCTGACCACTGACTATTATCTTTCAATACATGTAAAGCTGCCTTGGTACAATGAACTTTGTGAGAAAGCGCTATACAAATAAAATTGAATTGAATTGAATTTTGATTGTTCGCGCTTGTGCAAACTGTATGCTATTTTAGTGTAAAATGGACAGACGCAATTATCTGTAAATGTGAGCTTATAGTTTCAAAACAAGTGAGGTCAGATCCCCAGGTAAATTCATATAGCCTAACATTACTGCGTTTAATAGCAAACAAAATGGTTTGTTTACACACATTTATTTTCAGTAAAAACAAAGTAAAACACAAGCATTTTACCTAATGCAAAACGAAAGTATAAAAATTTAAATAAAGCAGACTGAACATACATAAACACTCGAGTCGGTATATGGATGTAAAGTATTTTTATTTCATTTATTTCCAATGTTCTCGTTGAAGAATAAACACGTACTTGGTTGAAAGTCGGCTCTTTTTCGATTAACATTAAGTCCGGCTGTAAATGCGCTTCTTTGTCCGTAGCGACCAAGTTTATTGAAGCTCTTGTGGCTACTATTTTTGTTTTAATCATTTTGATTAAAGTAATTTAAAACCCTGCATTATCTATATCAGGTGATGCTATATTTTAGTCTCCTTTTAGTTTAGGGAGCTCAGGAGTGAAACATTTTCTATATTTACAGCCCATTCTTAAATATATGTTAACATTTACTTCATCTATCTTTTTTCTTTTTAAAATAACAAAATAAATATTTGACATATTTTCAGATTTGTCGGATTTATTTTACAAAAAACGGGTTCCGCATCACTTGGTATTTTATAAAAACAAATAAAGAGGAAGGAAAACGTCTCAGGTTACGACTATAACCTATAGGCGCCAAGTCCAGCTTTGGCGCTATGGGGAACGCTAAACTGCGTGACTGCGTCTGGCTGCACGTAAAATCGCCGAAATGGCAAGTCTGAACATCAAGGGCGGGTGACGTCAGGACCAGGAAGCTATAAAAGGACCTTTGGACGCACACACACTCAGCGTAAAGTGCCGAAGCTGCGCCCAGGGATGCAGGGAGTATGGCAGGGAGACACAGCATCTCGTTCTCTCCTGGAACAGAGGTTACAGTCGTAACCTGAGACGTTCCCTTTCAAGGGAACTCAACGCTGCGTCACCGTTTGATGCTATGGGGGACGAGATCCTAACGTTGCCGCGTCGAAGCAAGTCCCTGGAAGTGTGTATCAGTAGAGCACAACTAGAGGAACTGACCCGACGGATCTAGCTCAGACCCTGGCTCGCAAGCCAGGACCTGCAGAGAGGGAGTGAGACGGCGAGATCTCCTGACCGTTCGACTAACCCCCGTAAGCCCCTTAGGGCGCAAGTACACAGGACCTCAGTCCAGATACAGTGAAAGCATACAGGGAATACACGACGAGATTCACTGGCCGGTATTCAGAGAAGCATAAACGCATGGGCTCACCCAATGCGGTGTAAGTCACCTAAGGTGCACAGGAGTAAAGCCCAGATACTGGTTGCTGGCTCTCAGGCCAGGACCAAAGAGGAAGGAACACACGGCGAGACTCAGCTGGCCGTTGTCCAAGTTCACATCGATCCCTCAGGGCCGAGGTGCGTGGGGCCTCCTAGCACGGGGTCCTAGCTCTCGAGCCAGGCCCCAGAGAGGACGAGCGACAAGACCCCCCTTGTTGCAAGTCAAATAGAGAGAATACACAGCGAGACATCCCTGGCTGTTATTCAGACATGATGGGCCAGGTCCAAATCATAAAAACGCACAAATGTGAGCGGCGAGGACCAGCCGGCCGCGTTACACACATCTTCGAGCGTAGCCCCTGACCTTAAGGCCTTAAAGGCCGCCATACCCCTGGTTGAGTGAGCTTTGACAGAAAGTGGAGACTGCTGTCCAGAAGCTTCGTAAGCAAGCGAGATAGCCTCGACTATCCATCCATCTTAGTCTGTTTGGTCGCCGGCACCCCAGTGCACAAACAGCTGCTCAGACTTTCTTAAGGGAGCAGTTCTGTGTACATAGGCGTCCAGTGCTCGCACTGGACAGAGTAAGTTATCTTTTTCCTGGTCCGAATCCTTGAAGGGAGGAGGACAGAAGGCCTGCAACGTAATGTGCCTCGGCACATTGGTGGGAACTTTAGGTACGTAACCCTGTCTCGGGTAGAGAAAAGCCTTAACCATGCCTGGTGCAAATGCCAGGCAAGAAGGAGAGACTGAGAGAGCTTGGAGATCGCCAACTCTCTTCAGGGAAGATACTGCCAACAAGAAAATTGTCTTGAGGGTCAGAAATTTGGCTGAAACGGCCTCGATGGGTTCAAACGGAGCAACCGATAACCCCTGAAGTACCACCGCTAGGTCCCAAGTGGGGACCCTGACACGTAACACCGGTCTCAGCCGCCTAGTGCCACGGAGGAAGTGTACGACCAGTGGGTCTCGACCCACAGACTGGTCAGGAACAAGACTATGAAAGGCAGAAATGGCTGCCGCATAGACCTTGATAGTTGAGGGCATCAGCCCTGATGAAAAACGATCTTGCAAGAATTCCAGCACCACACTAACCGGGCAATCAACTGGATCTTGACGCCGACCTGAACACCAAGAAGAGAAGACTTCCCACTTTAAGGCATATAGCTTCCTCGTGGAGGGAGCCCTGGATTGTAAAATGGTATCTACGACCTCAGTCGAAAGACCCGTGCTGGAGAGCCTGGCCCCCTCAGAGGCCAGACCCAAAGATTCCACACCTCTGGGCAAGGATGAAGGATGGTGCCTTGCTCCTGAGACAGCAGATCTTTCCTGTCTGGCAGCCGCAGCGGGGTGCCGTCTAGGAGTGCTATCAGGTCCGAGAACCATACTTGGGCCGGCCATCGCGGTGCGACCAGTAAGAGGCGAACCCCGTCCTGGCGCACCCTCTCCAGGACTCCCGGGAGCAGAGCGACAGGGGGAAAAGTGTACAGGCGTAGCCTCGGCCACGGATGTACGAGAGCGTCCAGCCCCAGTGGGGCTGGAGGTATTAGGGAGAACCATAATGGACAGTGCGTAGTCTCTTGAGACGCAAACAGGTCCACTACCGCTGGGAGAAAGGTATCCCAGACCATTTGCACCACCTCAGGGTGAAGTCTCCACTCCCTGGCCTCGGCCCCTGCCTCGACAGGGCGTCTGCTCCCACATTCAACCGTCCCGGGATATACGCTGCTCTGACCGAGAGCAGCTTCCCTTGGGACCACATCAGGATCTGGTGTGCCAATTTGTAAAGAGGGCGCGACCGCAGACCACCTTGATGGTTGATGTATGCAACCACCGATGTGTTGTCCGTCAGGACGAGAACATGCCTGTTTCTGAGGCGAGGAAGGAACTGCCTCAATGCAAGCCATACCGCCATCAACTCTAGGCAATTTATGTGCCACTCGAGCTGGCGGCCCCTCCATAAACCTCTGGAGGAGCGGTCTTCCATTACCGCTCCCCAGCCCATCAGGGATGCGTCTGTCTTGAGCATTACACGATGACATATTGACCCCAGTACCGGGCCCTGGGAGAGAAACCCAGGTTTGCCCCACACCACTAGTGCCCTCAGACACCTGTGAGTGACCTGAATGGTGCAGGAGGGGTTCCCCCTCGAGGAAAACCCCTTGGACTTGAGCCACCATTGTAAAGGTCTCATGTGCAGCAGGCCCAGAGGTATCACGCTGGCTGCGGCTGCCATGAGACCGAGTATCTGCTGAAACTTCTTGACTGTGACTCGTTGATGAAGCTTGAGCCCTTTCACAGCTGACCGAATGGACTGAATGCGCGCTGAAGTGAGGCGTGCAGACATGACCCTCGAGTCCCATTCTAGACCTAGGAAGGTTATTCTCTGAACCGGAGAAAGTGAACTTTTCTTGGCGTTCAGACGTAACCCCAACACCTTCATGTGTGCGAGAACAACATCTCGATGTTGAGCCGCTAAAGTCTCCTACTCGGCCAGAATGAGCCAGTCATCTATGTAATTCAGTATGCGAATGCCCTGTAAACGCAGTGGTGACAGGGCAGCATCTACACATTTGGTGAAAGTGCGGGGCGACAGGGCCAGACCGAAGGGAAGCACCCGATATTGGTACGCTACGCCCCTGAAAGCGAACCTCAGGAACTTCCTGTGCTTGGGTAGGATGGAGACATGGAAGTATGCGTCCTTCATGTCTATTGTGACAAACTAGTCCGCAGACCTGATTTGAGTCACAATCTGTTTGAGTGTCAGCATCTTGAACTTCAGTTTCTTTACTGAACGATTCAATGTGCGCAGATCTAGAATAGGACACAAGCCTCCATCCTTTTTTGGAACTATGAAGTAACGGCTGTAAAACCCCGCTTCTCTCTCTGGAGGAGGAACTATATCTATGGCCCCCTTTGCCAGGAGTGTGTGCACTTCTTGTTCCATAACCAGAACTTGGTCGGGACCCACCTCGGTTGGCACCACCCCTCTGAACACGGGCGGGCGTTGCCCGAACTGAATCGTGTAGCCCTGTTCTATTACTCGTAGAACCCAAGGTGAAATGTTTGGCAGAAGTTTCCACGCACACCGTGGAGCACACAGCTCTTTTACTGCATCTGGGTCCACACCCTCGCCCTCATCTAAATTCCGCAGCAGGTCTGCCTGATAAGCCTGGAGCATGGAGATCGTATGGAGGCATGCTCCAGCCTGACCCGCTGCGGAATAAGCCTTCCCCACCAAAGCCAAAGTTGTTCTACACGGCTTTGATGGGAGTACCGGGGCTTTAAGCGACGATGCCGATGACGGGGACAGATAGCCCGCGAGCGTCTGTTCCACCGCCGGCATCGCATCATACCCGTGTTCTTTAGCCCCCGCAATGTTTGAGTACACGGACATTCGAGGGTTAAAAACACAAGCAGAGTATGGCTGTGACCATGATCCTGATAGCTCACTATGCAGGTCTGGGAAGAATGGTAAACCCCGGCGGGGAGGTGGAGTTTTAGGTTTTAAAAAGCGCTCATCAAGTTTGCTGGGTTGACGTGTGCTTTGAACTTCCGCGGGCCAGTCGAGCTTTAACTGCGCGACTGCCCGCGTTACCACCTCAACTAACTCTTAATACATAGGGGGGCGAGATGGATCTTCGCTCCCCATATCCACTCTGCATATCTCCCCCGCTCGTGATGTAGCGAGCACAGGGAGGTACACGCTTTCTAAAAGACATGCTTTCAAACACACACTCTTAATTATGCTGTTTTCGAGCGCCCTAGAAAACACACTCAAACACACACGCGCGCAGCTGAAGGCACAAAAGCTGAATGTGTGTGCGTCCCAAGGTCCTTTTATAGCTTCCTGGTCCTGACGTCACCCGCCCTTGACGTTCAGACTTGCCATTCGGCGATTTTACACACGTGCTTCAGACGCAGCCACGCTAAGGCGTTCCCCATAGCGTCAAACGCTGACGCAGCGTTGAGTTCCCTTGAAAGGGAAATAGCTTTTTCTATTTGATTTTAAAGATTGAAAAGTGGAGTACAGCTTGCTTTATTGTTCAGGACGTTTAATTGATTTGTAATTATATTCATTCATAGCTTATTTATTAAAATAGTAAGTTATAATTTATGTGCCATGCAACCAAAGAATGTTTTATTAATCGCTTTTATTATCGCTTATTCCTTTCATTTTAAACATAATTGTTAATGTGCATCCCTTCCTTTCAGTACTGCATCGTGGGTTCAGACCTTTTATTTGTGACTTTAACAATATCATTGAGTCCTGGCCACATTATTTAGAGTAAATAAATTACAAAACTAGGTTATATCACTCAGAATCTTCATTTCCAAAGTAATCCACATTTATATAGCTTTTGTTTAAGAGCACAATTCACGCCAATTTAATGTGTAATAATAAAAAACAGCAGTCATTATAATATTTGTCTGTAATATTACCATTCAGATAATATCTGAAATCGGGAGCATTTGTATGATCAATAATTAGTCAAGATTAAGTGTTGTAGTGCAATATTATCAGGTCTAATAATAATAACAGTATTGTATCCCCAATATTTTATTTTATTATTTTATCTTCAAATGAACACGCAACAATTGCAGCCTTACAAGCAATAGTGTCAACCGTCCCTTTGCGACACCTTTTTTATACCCTGCTGCAGCGGTGCACGCGGCGGTAATAGGCATTTTGGTTGACTACCTACTGTATCAATATAAACATTCAGTGACCACCAAGAACATTGTGTGTGCAAGGCCTTATTCTGATATATTTTTAATATACACAAATTCAGATCTGTTTTCGTATTTGGCGACTTTTGTGAAAAATTGAGACTTTTGAGGGTGGTTCTAGAGATTTTCTGAGGGAGGAGTTTGGCAACACTGCACTAGGGCAGTTTAACTCAGTGAAGTGGGAAGCGAGAGTCTGTGTGGAGTGGACTTTTCGTCCTGTCAAAGATTGACTAGACCTTGAGCCAATAGCATTTGAGTTTAAGATGCAACGGAGCTTGTGATTAGTTGAATCCCAGCTAACAATTTATGGTTCCCAGAAGGTTAGTTTTTGTTTCCCGAAACATTCCCAAAAGGTTAGTTTTTGGTTCCCAGAACGTTATTTTTTAAAGTTCGTTTCTTGGTTATTTAGGAAAGTTTTCCTTACGGAAATAGAACGTTTTTTTCAGGTTCCCAGAACGTTCCCTTG